>CM068832.1:84226510-84826510 GCA_028554795.2 Sinohyriopsis cumingii
TTCAAATGTACAACATATGAAACTGTTATACCCCAATTTATCCAAGTGTCATTATGTTTTCATCAGACTGTGTTCCTCCACTGTTGCTCCAACAGTGTTCTTGTCCATAAATTAAGAGTGCTAAATATTATCATTCAAATTAGGCAAGAGTAAGTTCCCCTGAACAGAGCATATTAATAATTTAATGGCCTAGTTCTGATGTCAACAGCTTGGAAAGGCTCATACTTTTCAGTGAATTCTTTTAAATAAATATTCATCACAATTACATGGAAGAACAACAGGCAAGACTTAAAAGCCTCGGATCCAAAAGAACTTGAAATTGATGTTTTTTTACAAATCTGTATTTTTGGGGCATTTCATTTACATTTGTTTTGTGTTCATTTTCATTCTGGATTTCTTTAATTTTCCATTTGCATTTTTACACATGTTTGCAAATGAGCTACTCATTTAAGGTCTCAGCGATGCATTCTTATTTGGAATTGATCTTATCCAATCATTAAGTAATTTCATTTCCATTATTTTGAATCTTGGTCAGCTGCCTTCATGCATTCTTGTGAAAGGTACATACCTTCCATAAATGCATTCAGATTGTTTAAATTTTTTAATTTGTACTTGATTCATTTCCACAAGTTCAAATCTGTACTATTTTTTTGTCTACTGCAAAATGTAAAAATAAAAACTGCAGGGAAAGTTCCCCATATATGGTACATAAAATTTTGGTACTTAAGTTAAACCTAACACTTTTATCAAGGTTAAACCAAACATTTGTAACATTTATGCAGGTATAGGTTGGTAATAGGGAAAGAACATACCTCTATGTCGTCATAAACTTGGACTGGATTGGAAATACCACGATAATTAAAGCCAAAGTAGAAATAGACACATGCTCCAGCATCATATGTCTGGGTAACCCTGAAATTGATTAAATAAAACTTAATTCTGAATTGTTCATGCTAATCTTGTGTAAAAAACATCCCTTTGCTACATTATAATGGATTAGATAGGGTCCATATGAAAGAACTGCCCTGCCCAAGATTTTGTAAACTGAGAGATCTCTTTATATTCTGTTTCATAGGAACCCAAATGGTTGCTATGGACTTTTCTATTTACACATACATGGTATCCAGGGAAGGCATTGAATAAGGAGTTCATATAGAAATGATATAAAATATTAACTAGTAGCTATGGGTGGCTACTTCACATAAAATTGCCTTCAATGGGTTCCAAGTATATTTTACTGGAACAGCATAATATAATAAACAGTGTTCTTTAACAGAATAATCCTCTTTACAATGTGGTTCATGGAAACTACAATTAGTATAAAATGTGACATAGCAGTCATTAACAGACTGATCCCCTCTTTACAGTGTGGAACCACAATTATGTACTAAATAATATAATAAATGTGACAAAGTGTTAATTAACAGACTGATTCCATCTTTACAGCATGGAACCACAATTATGTACTAAATAATATAATAAATGTGACAAAGTGTTAATTAACAGAATGATACTTTTTTAAAATGTGTTTCATCGAAACCATAATTACTAAAAAATATAATGAATGTGACAGTGCTTATTGACAGAGTGATCACTTTATAATGTGGTTCGTGGGAACCACTACTGCATACTAAATATTATACAAAGTGTTCATCAGTTCAGTGATCATCACTGCAATGTGTTTGAGTAAAACCACAAATGAATACTAAATAATATAATCAATGTGACACTGTTTATTAACAGAATGATCTTCTCTTTATAATGTCATTAAAGGGAACCACAAATATGTACTATATAATATCATAAATGTGACAAAGTATTCATTAACAGAGTGATCCCCTCTTTGTAATCTAATTCATGGGAACCACAAATGAATACTAAATAACATAATCAATGTGACACTGTTTATTAACAGAGTGACACTGTTTATTAACAGAATGATCTTCTCTTTATAATGTGGTTAAAGGGAACCACAAATATGTACTATATAATATCATAAATGTGACAAAGTATTCATTAACAGAGTGATCCCCTCTTTGTAATCTAATTCATGGGAACCACACATGAATACTAAATAATTTAAGAAAAATGTGACAGTCACTGACAGCACAATTTTCTCTTTATAATGTGGTTCATAAAAACCATAAATATGCACTAAACTGTAGATGAAGCAGCCATAAAAAGGGCAGCTATATTAATGGGTTCAGACCAATAACTCGTTTGCTGCACACATTAATGTTCAAGTCTGAGAAAATTCAACTTTTTGGTTTACTTGATGTCCCAGCAGACATTTATTACTTTGCACAAGCTGAAAGCATTTATAAAAGATTTAGAAAACTAAATGAGAAACATTCGATGCTGATATTACAGCCAAAGACCCAATCTTGAATGATATATATGGAATCCATTGTTCCTTCACTTCAAATCTGATTCTGTGCTCACTTATTATCTTACAGAATCAGTCCCAAATGGTATATGCATTCTGGTGGGTTTTTTTTATAGTCACGCAGGACTACAAACAACTAACTGTAAGTAAAAAAGATGAAAATCAATTTTAGCCAATAATTCGTCAAAAGAACAGATCCACAGTATGAAGAATGGTAATATTCTAAGGCATGACAGGAAGTATTTTTATCCATATTTACATGCATTCTGCAGTCCATAGTACTGGACTAACCCAGAAATTTTGTGACATAAGGGATCAGACAGTGAATCCATTTTGATCCCTAATCAAAACTCTAACTTCTCACAAGTACCTGAAGCACTATAAATATTAAATATTAATAATTATGGCTAACACATACATGTACCCAGTCAGGGGAATTTTTTAAATTATATGCCAGATACTCTAATTTTTCTGAGTCCTTTGTAAAACGAACTCAAAATTCTATATTGCTTCGATGGGCAACAATTCCACATTAAAAGTGTTTGCTATATCTGTACTATGGAAGAAACACTTTGGCATAATTATCCATCCCCCATGTCAAGGATTAAGTACCATCACTAATGGTTCACAAAATAAAAACAGAACAAGTACTTAATACTTTATAAAATTGGACAGGTTGAAATCAAATACACCAAGATACAAGTTTATTATATGCTTATTTTTTTCCCCATTAACTTTACATTGTCAGAATCGTTCCATATTTTATGATATTGCACACCTTCATATTCCATTCACATGTATAAAGGAACTACTTTCTATTGTAAACAATGGACGCACATGCCAGCACATTTGATTTGTAAACAAATCATGTACACTCATGTAGTAGATGTTTTATGTTGTGGTTGTTTAAATTTGTTTCTGAATGAAGTAAAGCAATTGCTTTGGCACATTCCACGTTAACTTTTTGATTCAATGTTTCGGATTTAGGCTAGCTTTACAATAGACGCAAGAAAGGGTTCTTACAAATAACATACAAGTGTCAAGACATAAACTGTTTTCTTTAGCTGGTGATAAGAATGGCAAAAAATACACTTACAGTTTTACATCCTGAATTTCCTCAAAATGTGCTTTATTAGTTCTGCTAATCCAAATTACATTAGCCATGTCATTGGTTCTCAATCTTGATTACACATTTCGAAATTGTACTGTAACTTCGATAAGTGCAATTACATCCTCCTTAATGCACTAAAAATCAAATAAGCATTAAATTCCAAAGCATCTTTTTGATAATTGCAATTGAAAGACTTCATATTTTTCCCACATTATGATTTTGAATATTCAATGACAAAAACAGAAACACATTTGCAGATGTCAACATGCTTCTCCCTTGCTTCTTCAATCCGTTGCATTTCATGTGGAATTGTCACATGTAAATACAGTCCATAATCATGAACTTTTGCATAATCGAAAAAAATACCAAAATCTATTCATTCCAGATCAAATGGAAAAGTTCTTGTAATGTGCATTCATTCACAATACGACTCCTAATTTCAATTTTAACTAGATGCGCCATTTTCTGTTGAAAGTAATGTCGAGCGCGTGACTAAGTTCAAATTTATCTGGATGGAGTTATGTACACATTAATAATGTTGTTATTGTGTAATGATGAATCTGTGCTTGTGCATTTAGTTTGGAATATGGCATACATTCAGTTATTTTGTTTCTTGTTGTGTATTTTGTTAATATAATTTAGGACTAGGTAGAATTTTTTAAAAATTAGCATATAATAAATAGCTAACTGCATTTGTATGGGAAAATATGAACTTGTTTTGTCTGATGAATATACTGTACTCCCAAGTTTGTGCAGTATTTACATCCGAAAAAACTCATTCATATTTTTCCATACAAATGCAGTGACCTATAAATGACTTTTTTTTAATTTTTACGCTATAATTGCAGCATCACTAGTTTTCTGCATCCAGGTGAAATCAGTCTCAAAATCAGACATGTTTTATTTGGCATAATCAGGCATAAACAGCGAATTTTATAAGTGGAGGGATTTCAAAGCAGATAAAGGGAGATAACTTTATTTGCACGTACGTACATGTGATGAGACCTCGCTGATGTCAATTTATTATGAGTTTTATTCAAAAGAAATTTAACAAAATTAGAACTTGCTAAAATTGTATAGTATCTGTACTACACTGAATACCTGTCATAAGCAGCTGCCTCTGACGAAAACCATGTCCTCTGAGATACTGATACATAAATCTGTATGGATGTTTATGACGTGATTTCATTATAGAGGTTACAGGCAGATTAATGTATAACATAATTTTTCCACATGATAAATAATTTGCTGATTATGTTTTCATTTATGTCACAAAAACACTTCTCACAAAAGTAGCAAAACTGTGACCTTAACCCATACTGGATACAATAAGTAATGACTTCCAATCATTTACCTGCATGTGATATATGGAGGAAACTGTATTCGTCTCTCCTTGCACTCTCGGTGAAGTCTGTCTTTCACATTCTTACAAAGGTCCAGACATCTGAAAGTATTTAAGGCATAACAGTCAGCCAATTCTGTTTTTATGTAATGCAGAACATAAAATTTTACTGAACTTAAAAGTTTAAAATGGTTCAGGAGGAGAGAAGATAGGAAAATATTTTTCAATGAGAGAGAAAAAGGGCGAAGAAGACAGAGACATATGTAGACACACAGTGACATATAAACAGATGGATGGCATGTAAAAGGATAGTGTCTTAAAGGTTATTCTATTAGAATCTACCCAAAGGGGTGTGGATACCACTTTTTTAATGGAGGTATGACATCACATACAATTTAAATTATACAGAACCTAAAGAAAACAGAAGAAAAGGTTTGAACACACCCTCTCCAGAATAGCATATTCCATCTCAGTGAAAATCTAAGTGCTCGGCAGCTAAGCTGGATTTTGATACCTACTGAGAACTTTATGGTCCTTTACATGAACAGTAAGCTAAATTAATTTGACAGATTACCTGTTTCAGTCGATTATAATACATAGTGCAAACTGGACACTAATTTCTATATTTGTGTCATTCTAATATCTTGCCAAAAAAACACCATAAGCAGCTCCCAAGTTACTGCCTTTGGCTAAAATGTGGATTTTTCTTCAAACATTTGTAGTGATACATTTGAGTATAACTTGGAAGTTTTAATTAAATGCAAAGTGTTTTGGTCTTTTATCTTTATTTTTAGGTGATTCTATGTTTATAATCTGGTTGTAGTGTTTGGGACTATGTAACTGCCATTTGACAACTGTTTTTATTAGTACAAATGATATATGGTTGGACTGTCATGTGCTATTGTTCAAAACTATGCGGTAAAGTGAAAAGCATTATCTTGTGCAATTCGCAAGATCAACAATACTAATGGATTTGGTGCCAATGGTATATACGTATACCTGTGAAGCTTTAGCTTGTTACTGTCTGGTCATGATCCAAACATGTGGTCTGACCTCTGAAAGGAAGCAACTCCACCTCTACCAACCCAAGAAACTGTTAGTACATTACATCAATGTGGTTTAGCATGTCGCTCAACAATCTACTGACCTTAACTTCTGGTCTGATATCCTTAAATATTATGATCCAATGGATGTAAATTTGCATAGGATAACGGAGATTGTATTTCACATGTACCATTGAGAGTTGATCACAGCCCCACCACCCATGAAACAAAATTCATGCATCTCTTTCAATCTTGCACCCTCACCTATACTGTATTCACTATTTATGGAACCAGTCTCTTTCTAGTTACTGGAGGAGAAATATATACATGCTTATTGAACATTTTCAGAATTATAAATTAACAAGACTGTATGAATTTTCCACAAAATATAATCAGTTCTGCAGATTTATGGCAGGTCTTTAGTTGACTTTATCACATTCTTTCACAGAAATGTTACTGCAATAAATGAAACTGTACGGGCATATTTCTTTTTCATTATTTAATATACAAGAGTTGCAACAATGTTATTTTATATCTGATCTCTCCCAGCGTGCTTAGTTGACCAAAATTACTTTGGCAATACCAGACACTTTGGTAATACAGACACTTTGGTAATACCAGACATCACAATATAATGATCAGGTCCTTCTCAGTTGCTCAATAAGTCTTGATTTTATCGAAACGAACTTCATTAAATATAATAAAAGCATAAGAAACTGTTAGTTTTACCGTAAATATCGCAAAATTACATCATTAATATATTATTCAATAATAAGCTAGAAAAAAACAGGATATAAAAGAACAAAACTTTACTCAGTAAGCGTATGTGATTCCAATCTCCGAGTACAACTGATGCAAAACCAAAATGCACATGTCAAGTTAGCTGAGACTGGCTAGATCATGTTATAAGTGTAATCCTTCAAATTGCAAGGAGAAAAAATACTGATTTAAGGCTAAATTGTGGATCAGCATTTTAGAATGCTGATGCTATTAAAATCCATATAACTTAATAATAATAACAACAACAACCATAACAATTCTTTAGAATTCACATCTGTATTTACAAAGAATTCAATAACTGCAATAAGCATCCCGAGATTATGCATCTTCCTTACTTGTTCCTATCATAGCACCTATATATTCAGTATGGACTTACCTATCCCAAGGAACTGAAGTCTCAAAGGATTCAGCCACTATGTAATAATCAAAACCCAAGTCCTGTAATAAAATAAAATATCATTTCAGATAAATAACATAGAGTAAAACCTGCTTCTTCCAATACCTCTTTATAAAGGACACATTTTACATAAAGACAGGTTTGAAATGTCCCATTTATTACTAAAATTTTTATTTTCAATCCCTATATTATCGGTACCTTGTCCACAAACAACAAAATTGTGTGGTAATATATGCATCCATATGTACAGGTTTTATTGGACTGGATATCATTTTATGTTCTTCAATTACATACTTTACTTTCAGGAAGAAAAAAAACATTCAGAAATGTTCCTACAAGAACTGAAACCTTTTCATGAAGTATTTGAACAATATTGCCACCAGCTAATCTTATATTACATGGCACTACTCAGATATATGTCCATGGCACAGGTGTCCCTGCTATTAAGGTATAACTGAAGACAACACAGTTCAATATGCAACAACAAAGTGCAGACTTAATCAGGGGCCATAACTCTGTCAATACGAATTAGAATATAATGAAGGAAAAAAGATTTTAACTATTCCTAGTATAATGGATCATACCAAATTTGGTTTGAATCTATGAGTCTTCCAAAACTTATTAGCAGATATTAATTTAAAAAGATGCAGAAAAAGGGAATGCATGGACATGCAGGATGGGACCAGGGCTACTGTTGTGGGTTTAATGCCATTTTTCAGAACATGATAGGCTATAAATGGCTGCCAGTATATATAGTGAAGATAGAAACCAGAAAAGGCCCAGGAAGAACCACTAACCCATGGGAAGCTATTGGCAATCTTTCTCACATATCAACATTGTCCAATTCAAAGACATGTACCCACAATGATACAAGATGTTACTGATCTGTAAAGGCAAGCACTGTAGACCACTCTGCCACCTGGGGATGATGGGGCAAATGAACATGGCTAAAACAAAATATCCCACATAACTGTGGAATGGATGGACATTTGGTATGGGATAATTGAAAGTGGGCAACACAAAACACCCAACAGAAAAGCGGAATGGATGGACATAATGGAAGAGTCAAATGAACATGGGTAGCACAAAATACCCCACAGAAAAATGGAATGGATGGAAAAATGGAAGGGTCAAATGAACATGGGTAACACTAAGTACCCCACAGAAAAGGGGAATGGATGGATGGACATTTGGTATGGGATGAATGAACATGGGTGGCACTAAATGCCCCACAGAAAAGTGGGACTGATGGACATAATGGACAGGACAAATAAATATGGGTAATACTAAATACCCTCTCCAAAGACATGACTAGTACATACAAGCAAAACGTTTCAAAAACACCTAAATAGCATATCTCCCAAAATCGTCTTAAAAAACGTCACATGTAAATTTGACATGCTGGATCCTTATTACATATATTTTGATTTTATTCAAATTTATAACAGAATGAGCTGTGTACAAAATTATGAATCATCATGATGCTGCTGATAACTTTTCTTTTAAGGGTAAATAGCACTAAGTGTCAAACAAATATAAAAAAATCTTTGTCTCAAAGTAAACAAAGCAAGAGTTACTTACTCTCAAATAAGCTATAACGAAAGTCAGCATGTAACCTCTTTCTCCATTTTCAGCCCCAGCAGCTAAACCTCTGCAAGAGAAACCACAGGTGTGACTGACAAAATAATGTACTTATCAAAAATCATTATCATTTATATTACATGAGACCCCCGTTTCTGACAAGCCCATTCTTTACTTAGTTAAAATTAAAGAAATGTTGTTGTTGTTGTTGTTGTTGTAGGGTTTAACGCCATTTTTCAGCACACGATAGGCTATACGTGGCGGCCAGTATTAATGGTGGAGGAAGAACCTGGGAAATCCCGGAAAGAACCACCGACCCTCGAGAAACTACTGGCAAGCTTTCTCACATACCCACATTGGCCGAATCCAAGACTCGAACCTATGCAGACAGAGATGAGATGGCAGTAATCCGTAATGGAGAGTGTTTTAGACCACTCGGCCACTCAGGGCCCCTAAAGAAATGTAATAACGGGTTTAATGTAATAAACGCAAACAATAAACTCAAGACAGTATGTACATATACATACATTGGAGGTGTAACGATACACTGATACTTAATGGCATCACGATATTTTCTACAATTATATATTGCAAAGACATGTATACCAATGCTGGAATATCCCAATACATACTGAATATTGAGTGTGAAAATACAGCAGAAATATTGTTCAACTGTCATGTATAAACTTTATGTTCAACTGAAAAGTTTGTAAAGTATGCATTTACTTTATTTACCACTAGTACAGTTGCACAAACTTTAGTTCCAAACCATATGCAGCTCAACTGTTTGTTGTTATCTCTCAACTTGACATAAGTTCTTGGAATTCTTTTCCATTTCACGTGATGATGACAATCAAATCTCCTGCCAAAAGACATACTCATATTGGCATGTGATGTCCAATAAAAGTAATTGTCCTTTCCTTCTTTAATTCACAAGAATCTGAATACTCCTTTTTATTCTTCTGTGTTGGTTATTAAAACTTTTCTAGAAGCTTATTTTCCCTTTCATCTTAAACATGCATTGCTTTCTGGATGCCATTTATAAAAAATTCTATAATCAACACTTTGATCATGCAGGGATCGTCCTGGGCTTCGCCAATGTCGCAAATTGCGATTTTTTTTTCCTTATTGGCGACAAAAATATCCCATCTGGCGATTTTTTTGGCGACATACTTTTTGGTTATTTAATTTGTACATACAATCATGGATTTGGACTGGATAAATTAAAAGGCAGAACAAAAGGAAGCCACAAACTTGACTAAGCAATGCATTGGTATCAATCTGTTACACAAACAATCCTTTGTTCTTATTGACAACCCCATCTTTACAGTGCATTGTTACATCATAATCTGCTTATGCTAACATCTGGGCTGAGTACTGTATGCTGCGATACAGTCAATCATGCTACCGCACTATACCTACAACTGACCGACTTCTGAAGACGCGAATAGAACAGATACAATTAATTGAATGGCTAATCCTTCTGTTTTTTTTATACATATACCAATACAATAGTTTTGCTGAACCTTCATAGAAAACTGATAAGCTTTGAAGTACCGACAACTGTGTATAAATACAAAGCAAATGGAAACAATCTAAATCACAATTACATCTGTCGCCAGTGCAGCATTTTACTCATTGATCTTTTCCTTTTGCCATCAGTCCTGTGTTACGGCTGCAGAGACTTAAACTCCGCAACAAGAAATAGCAAAAAAAAAAAAAAACAGTTTTGCATAATTAATAATAATTATTTATTTCTCAAAATACAGGAGTGAAAGAATCCCTAAGTTGGGTGTGAATTTATGCTTATATATATGGTCCAATATTGCCAGGTGTTGACTCGTGTAAGTTTCATTCGTGGGAATGGAGATCCTATTTTTCTTGTCGAGAAAATTTATACAGCATTCAGTGATCATTCTTGGGATTTAGGAAGCAATTCGCTACAAGCTTTGTGAAGCTAGCCATAAAGGGGGGGGGGGCTGCTGCTGAGAGACTACTGGTGTCACCTGTCAGCACTGTACACTGTGAACGTGGATTCAGTAAGATGAACTTCATAAAAACTGACATCAGAAATAAGCTCTGCATCTCATCTCTCGAGAATTTAATGAGAATCAGCATGTACAGATGTGAAAAATTAGACTTTGAAACTGCATTCAACAAGTGGGCAGCCCTAAAATCGCGACGGATCTTCATGTAACACTTTGTAACATTTTGTTAATGCTTCTTGTAATTAAAGTATTAACTAATCCATCTTTTGTAATTTTCATTGCCTGTTACATTAATAGACTAAATTAACACTTGGAAAAATGTACACTACTTTTTTTGGCGACACTTTTTGAAAATTGGCGACAAAATATTGAGGTTGGCGATTTTTTTGGCAACAGCTTTTTAAAAGCCAGGACCATCCCTGATCATGCAGACACTTCACACAAACAAATAGGTGCAGTTTAAAGCATCAGGGGTGCTGCTGTAAAGTTAGTCTGGTTCTCTAATTTCACCAATTCTAAGATGAAACCTGGATCCAAATAAAACATAGATGAACCAATTATCCAGATTTTTTGGCAATGATCATTTTTCCGTAGTTTTTGCTATTATGCCATAAGTCAGTATTTTAAGGGTAATTTTCGTAAGACTTACGGCAAAATTGTGAGAATTGGCAGGTCTGCAAATATGGTACAAATTGAATGCAGATTTAGTAAAATCAAGCCTTTTCAGTACTTGCTTACTTACCCAAACTTTGAAGCAATTTCATACACTCTTTTCTCCATTGCTGCAACTTCCTATTATGAACAAACAGGATAAAGTAAGACAGTGATAAAACAACACTAAAAACATGAAAAAACTAATTAAATCCGGTCGCAGTAAATGAATCATGTAAGCATGATGCATAATTTAGTGATAGAGAAATATATACCATATACACTCACTTGCAAACTGCACAGATGCATATCTGCCATACCATAATGTGCCAGAAGATGTGGGTCTAAGCAGAGCAATCAGTAGCAAAAATAACAGACCCTGATTTGGCTAATTATGTGATGGCAGATCATGGTTTATGTTGTTTGCAGTTTGACTCCACTTAACAGCAAGTACATATGATAATAAGCATATATTCTGTTCATCATTTAACAAGTCTGTTTATAGATACAACATCGTCACAACAGAGACAAAGAACAAATGAGGACAAACAATAGATCTTCCTTCGACAATCATGATTTAACAAGTCTACTTGGAGATACAAGCATCGACACAACAGAGACAAAGAACAAATGAGGACAAACAATAGATCTTCCTTCGACAATCATGATTTAACAAGTCCACTTGGAGATACAAGCATCGACACAACAGACAAAGAAGAAATGAGGACAAACAATAGATCTTCCTTCGACAATCATGATTTAACAAGTATACTTGGAGATACAAGCATCGACACAACAGAGACAAAGAACAAATGAGGGCACACAACAGATCTTCCCTCGACAATCATGATTTATAGCATAATTAATATTTTTTTAATGAAAAATATAATTGCCTTTAAATATTTAACTTTGTTTTTACTAATTACCTTGTTGTCACATATACATGTTTTACATAGTACACAGAAAGCGTGATGACCATGCAACACATACTGTGAGAGTTTTATAAATGTTTTCAGTATATTTAAATGTTGGTGTATTTCTAGCAATAGACCCATAAATCTACCTTGGTATCAAGATTTTTATTCTAACAATCATTATCAACCATCATAATAGAAGTTTTTTCCTGACATATTCATCTATTTCATAAATGGTTACTGACATTCACCAGGTGAGGCTGAATGGTAAAATTACCCCAAACATACCTGGGATATTTACTCTGTTCCTACAACATGGTGAAAATACCACTTTGCAATTTTCACATTCAAATGAGTTGGTAGTAGGAATAATGATGGTATACGCTGTATCACATTTTACTAGTAATGGTCTGGACTAAGTTGCATTTGACTTAGCCATCAGATGCCTATCAGAGGTAGAATACAAAACAATGCATACTTTCAACAGTCAAACGTGATATAGCTGTTACCATATCAATCAATGCTAAAAAAAGCAAACTGGTATGGCCCCCTGGTGCAAATTTCAATTATTGTATACACTTGCTGGTAAGTCATATCCCTGCATAGACCCAGATTTGCCATTTCATAAAATGTTGCCAGATCTGGGAGACCCTTATTGCTGGCACATAATATGACAGCAGTTCGGGGTCTACGATGTTTGCAGTTGGATTTGACATATAACTGTCTATATATGGTACCTTAACTGCAACTCTAATTTCCAGAGAAACAAGGTGTGTAACATGCATACTTTTCTGTATCAGAACAGCTGGACATTTACCGCTCTGGTGGCCTAAGTGGTTAGATCGTCCATCTCAGATGTGAGAGGTTGCGGGTTAAAACCCCGACTGTGTCGCATCAAAGACTTATAAAAATGGCACAAACAGCTGCCTTACATGACACTCAGCAGTAAGAGGTTAGTGTTAGGACTGGTCGGTCTGGTGTCAGGATAATGTGACTGGGTGGGACATCATGCTACATGTCTGCAGCATGATGCCCCAGTGCTAGACATCACTTTAAACTGTCACACTGCAGACATCATAGCGATATGAATGAAAACTTGTTAGTTACGTTAAAAATCTAAAATCACACACATCACACATACAGAAAGTTGCAAATCAATGGCCTAATGAAATAAGTCAACTAGCTCTGAGGAAGCAGGTTAGCCTCTCTTTTGTATTACATCAGGCTAAACAATAATAACTCACCTGCTTTGTTCCTTCAAACAGCAAAGTGGCTACTGCAAGTGTGTGTGGGTCAAAGCCCTTTATTTTAGTAATATAGAACTTTTTCAGTCCATCCACAAAGCTTGAAAAAATGGTGCCTGACTCTGGTTTTAGGGCATGACCTGGTAAAAATAAAGGAAATCTTACAATGGCATGTATTTGAAACAAAAAACAACTTCCAAAAGAAGAAAAAAATAGAGGAAGAGTAGTGGTTTCCAGTGAAAAATAAATGGATGATGAACTCTATAAATTTGCCTTCCACCCTGACCCACATTTCTCCAGAGTGATTAAACAAGTTCTATATAATAATGTGTTACAGTGGTCACCCTTTTATGCAGGGAGGTCACCACATACCATAGACCTCTATATTTACCATTATGTCCTCGCACTGGAGTCATCCCCTCTCTTAAGTCCATCTTTTTAACACAGAAGCTCTTTACTAAATGTTTAGAAAGAGACCTGACCTTGTTTATGACTTAGAATGTTATGAACATGAATTTAATGGGAAATGACCATCATCCTGGTTCTGTGGCAGAGTGGTCTAAAGCGCTCTCCATTACGGATCAATGCCATCTCACCTCTGTTTGTGTGGGTTCGAGTCTCGGATTCAGCCAATGTGGCTATGAGAAAGCTTGCCAGCAGCTTCTCGTGGGTCAGTGGTTCTTTCCAGGGTTTTTCCCAGGTTCTTCCTCCACCATTAATACTGGCCGCCATGTATAGCCTATCATGTGCTGAAAAATGGCATTAAACCCAACAACAACAACAACAACAACCATCATCCTGGTTCTGTTATTGTCTTAGTTTTTATATAAAGGAAGTGATAAGCAGAATTACGCATTCCATATCTTAACATCAGTCTTAGCGGAATCAATTTTATTTGTGTTTAGTTATAATTCGAGAGATTTACTTATTTAAATTATTTATTGGAACTACAAATTGCTTTCAGACTAATTCACTATTTTGGGATTAATGTGAGTTCATGTAGATACAATACTGAATTACATCAATGTCAAGGGTGTTAGAACATCAACACTATTTCAGGCTATTGGTATATCACATTCAAGATCGGAATTCTATCAAAACACCACTAGAACTCATTTGGAATAGTATATACTTTTGGACTTATGATACAACTTTTAGGACTATATGGAATTTAATTCATAATACCTAAAGTTATTTTTAAATTTTCACTTTTGTATTCTAGGGAAATAAATTATTTGTTGAACTTTACTAAACTGGATGGTTTTTACTCTTTTATGTTACTTAGTTTAAGACCAAAGAGGCATAATATAAACCTTCATAAAGGACTGTAATTTAGTTCGACTTTGGTTTTTTAATCAGCTAATAGTGAGGGCTGGGGTCATATGATGTAAAAAGAAGCAAATCACGCTAAAAATGTTTCGACTTGTGGGGGGGAATGAACTGTTAAGAAGGCAAGAACCATCAATGCCAAATGCATTAAGCATATTTTGCTTAATAAAGGAATAATGGTGACCCTCGTTAGCTCTTGTACGGAAATTCTATATCTGAAAGGTCACCTATCCTTGCCATGGGTTAAACTGTTACACTTAATTCTGCATCAATGATAAACAATGTATGCTGATGACCTTTGGTTTGCGAAGATGGGCCAGATATTCCTGTACAGTATGAAAAGGCTAATGAAAGAAAATTATGAGCCCTTACAATGCTTTGCTGAAAAAATCCACTATATGACAATGGAAAGAAGGATAACTGAAGGAAAAAAGGATCATGCATGGGTATTTATCAAAATGTTACTTTTATCTTATGGCTCACAAGGGAATTTATCTTAACTTTGTGAGTGAGTGCTCAACAATTCACAAATTGTTAAATACCCAACAATGATCATCATTTATAATCATTTAGTAAAACCTGACCGGACCACGTATCTTGAAAGACCAGATTTTCGATACACATAATACAATGGTTCTTTGCTATAATCCTGATAAACGGAAATGTAGAAGTAAACAACGACATAGGCAAGGTCACCTTATACTTGAGTACCATATATACTCACTCCAACTGCAAACAACAGACCCAGGTCTGATACAGGTCTGCCAACCCTGACGAGTCCGTCTCAGTAAGGCAGTTGATTTTTTCCGGTAAGATTGACCAGTTTTCCATAAGGTGTAACAAAATATAATTAACTACTATTTTAAAGCTAGAAAATGTAATTAAAAGTTTGACGCATCGACAATAAACTTAATGTTCAACTGAAACGTTTATAAAGTATGGCTATACTTTATTTACCAATAGTACAGCTGCATAACTCTAGTTCCAAACCATATGCAGCTCAATGGCTTGTTGCTATCTCTCAACTTAACATAGTTCTTAGAAATTCTTTTCCATTTCACATGATGACAGCAGTCATATCGCCCGCCACAAGACATACTCAAATTAGCATATGATGTCCAATAAACATAATTCTGTCCTTTCCAGCTTTTATTCACAAGAATCTGAAGGCTCCTTTTTATTCTTCTGTGTTGATTATTATCACTTTACTTGAAGCTTATTCTCCCTTTTGTCTTAAACATGCATTGCTTTCTGGACGCCATTTAAAAAAATTCAATAATCATCAGTTTGATCATGCAGACGCACTGCATTAACAAACAGGTGCAGTTTAAAGTGTATGGGGTGCCGCTGTAAAGTTAGTCTGGTTCCCTGACTAACTTCACTAATTCTAAGATGAAACCCGGATCCAAATAAAACATGGATGAACCAATTATCTGGATCTTTCGGCAATGATCATTTTTCCGTAGTTTTTGCTAGTATCCATAAGTCCAGATTTTAAGGGTAATTTTCGTAAGACTTACAGCAAAATCGTAAGAGTTGGCAGGTCTGCTGATATCATATAATTTGTTTGTTTTATAGTGAATAATTGCTATATACAGGATCCATGACAATACAAATGTTATGTCAGTGGTCATGTTCTACTGAGGTGTTTTAATATGGAGGGGTCACAGTATATGGGAACCATGACAATACAAGTGTTATATCAGAGACTATGTTTCGATGAGGTGTTTTACAGAGAAGGATCACTATATACAGGACCCATGACAATACAAATGTCATCAGTGGTCATGTTATACTGAGGTGTTTAATACTGAGGGGTCACAATATATGAGATCGAAGACAATACAAGTGTTATATCAGTGATCATATTATGAAGAGGAATCACTATATATAGGATTCATGAAAATACAAGTATTTTAAGAGCGGCCATATTGCAAAGAGGTGTTTTATTATGAGGGCCCACTGTGTGCATCTGTGTGTGTTTCTAGATATGCAATGTATCTTTCATAAGTTTTCAGTCATATTGCTAGTGTAACAGTTTATAGTAATGTCTAGCACTGGGCATCATGCCACATACATGTTGCAGTCACATTATCCGGACACGAGCCCGACCAGTCCTAAAACTAACCTGCTAGTACCATTTTTACAAGTCTTTGGTGTGACTCAGCCGGGGTTCAAACCTGTGACCTCCTACACCCAAGGCAGATGCTCTAACCACCAGGCCATTGGAGTGGTTGGGGACCACTGTAAACTGGTGTAAAGTGTAATAACTGAGAGACCATCTGTTATTGACAGAGAGGGTGGTCTGTGCTGATTGTAAACATCACAAATACCACATAAGCATTACAAGTGATATTTAATTATGACATCGCATACAACATCCACAGAAAATATACAGAGACTTAGGTTATTCCCCAAACTGGAACTATGATAAGATGAGGTGACAAGGGGGAGTAAAGAAGATAGCATGCTGTCAAGCACTACTATTAAAAAACACATTGTACAAACTATCTGCAAAATACCTCCAGCAGAAAATAGGAAAGCTTGCACTGAAATTATATTTGTTCAGCACTAAAGAAAGTTTGCAGGGAAGAGAACTGATGGGATTTTTTACATTTAGTAAAAGCACAATTTGGGACACTGGCACAAAGAAGAAGCATGACAGAAAAATCTGGAACTAACATACCAAAATTTAAGTCACTCCTTCCACAAAGTACAATACAATAAAAATAATGACAGTAAAATGATATAAAATGAAGTATACAAATTGGAAAGGCAAACAGTGATTTTTACCAGTAATAGTCCTACAAAAATTCAGCAGTCAATGATAACTTGTTTGTCACTAAAGCAGAAGTCACAAAAATTGTCCTTCCTCATCAATGTCAAGAAATATTTCAGGAATGTTAAACCAGTCCAGTTACATGATAATAACAATGTGTAAACCTTCTATTATCCAATCGTTATTAACAGTAAAACCTCTGTTATCCACTCTTCTGGGAAAATTAAACACCTCTAGATAGTAAGTATGTTATAACATAATTATTACACAGACTACATTTAATACACACTAATAAATATAATTACATAGAGATATTGCACGTTATATGGGAACTTAATGAACAACTACTTCTGTTTTAAGTTACTATAAACTGAAACTTACCAAATATAGAGCCTGATGACCGCCCATTGCCCTAATTGATTAGAGCATCTGCCTTGGAGGTAGGAAATTGTGGGTTGGAACCCCCGCTAAGTCATTGCAGAAACTAATAAAAATGGTACTAACAGCTTGCTCGCTAGGCACTCTGCATTAAGAGTAAGTGTTAGGACTGGTGTCAGAATAATGTGACTGGGTTGGACATGATGTCACATGTCTGCAGCATGATGCCCCAGTGCCAGACACCACAATAAACTGCCACACTGCAGACATCTTAACAATATGACTCAAATTGTTAAAGCATTAAAAATCCAAAATAAACAAAAACACAAAGCCTAGCTAAATAGATGAATTAAAGCAAATAAAAAGTTGCAATGCCTTTGATCCTCAATCTAACAAAATAAAAAAAAAAAAAAAAAAAAAAAAAATAACAAAAAAAACAAATAAAAAAAAAAAAAAAAAACAACAGCTTTCACTGTGTAATGTTGATATATGAACACAAAAATAGGTTGACTTGGATTCTGAACTTACCAAACTGGAACTGTTCATTATCCATTAGTCTGATGGATGCAGGGGCACATCTCTGAAAGTATAAGATATAATATTAGGACAGCTATGTTAGTTGCCATTTACTCTGAAAGTTTTATCTACATTTTATCAACTAAATTATTTATTCAGAATTGATGGATTCTTAAGTATGAATGCTTACTACAGGTAATAATATATGTAAGTAAAAATAAATCAATATATGCTCCCTTCTAGACTGGGCATAATAACAGATACATAAAGCCCCCCCAACAAAAAAAAAACAGTTTGTGAGTTAGACAAAGATGCATGATACAGTACTCCCCTTCTATGTTCTACACTGGGCATAATAACAGATACATAAAAGTAAAAAAAAATCTATTAGTTAGACTAGGATGAATGATACTGTACTCTCTCATTATAATGCCATCCATGGGAGTCCATGAGCTTACTTATATTAGGAATCCTCATATTAAGAGTGCCCTGTAATAAAGCATGCATGTAAATTCACTACTACACAATGAAATGGGAGTAATGTCCATAAACATCTAACAACAGGAATGGTATCATATTAAACAACTTTATAATGAGGGAGATATGTTTCAACTATCAAAATGTTATGTAATGTATGCAGCACTAAATAAGTTCACAGTCCAAAGTTTGCATAATTCAAAATTAAAAAAGCTAGAGGTATTTTTGAAGGCCTTACAGAATGTTCATATAACAAACATGTTGTTGCAGTGAGGTGGGGCTAATGAGGTTCAAAATTTTCAACTAAGCCTAATATATGGTCAGGTGTCATATTTCATACATTTTTTCTTCAAAACATCAATTGCCAGTCAATTGTAAAACCTAATTTAGGTGAAAATTAGAATTTCATTGCATATTTATGCACTTCTTTGTTGAATATTATTTTACTTTGTGTGGTGTTAGACAGTTTATAGATCACCTGTCAGACCGAATACTCCAATAAGGTTCCCTAGTTTGCTAAAAAAAAATATTTAAAAAATTACATTTGGGACAAAAACTTTCTTTTTATTTATCACAGATGGGGAGTTGCAGTTCACTGAAATTAAAGGGGAAATATTTGGACCAGAAATATGATTCAGGATCGAGGGGATTTCATTTTTCTGATTTATGGGTGTTGAGAGTATTCATTATTATGAGACATTTTTCATTGGATGACAAGATGTCATGTGATTTTTCACAATTAAGATATTGCACAATGATGATGTCATAACTTATTTTTAATGACCTCATTCAGCTGAAATGTTATTTTGTAATACACAAACGTTAATTTTAAAATTGTTCATTAGATCATGTAATTAAACAATTATAGATTGTATGCTTTCAAGAATATAAAGTTTTATGACCCTGTAAAACCTATCACGTTGACTGCCACTTGACATTAGTCAATATAAGGTTTACTGGCTCATAAATCATCATATTCACCTCAGTAAAGGTCAATAACTGTATAACATGAACCCCTTTTGTCTCCCTATTCAAAGCAAGAATTGAAAACTGATAATTTGTTGCAAAATAGAAAACTCATTTGAGGTCACAGGTCACCATCGGTAACAAATCATAAACTTGTATTGCAGTCGTTGCAGGGCTTCGTCTGATGCATCACTGCATCAACAGAGTGCAATCAGTAACGCTTTATTGCCACTTTTAGAATGGACGTAATAACTTCAAAAGAGGTACTGTATATACTCACTTAGAAGACAAAAGAGCAAATTGCACAGGTGCAGATCAGACATCACATAATGTGCTAGGAGGTCTGGGTCTATGCAGTTTCTAAGTCTAATTAGTAGAACACACAACATAGACCCTGATCTGCTGACACATTCTATGTAATACATCTATTTCAATACAAATGTTCTACATTTTTTTAAAAATACCTAGGGTTTCAGTGTGCATATTATGCAGAACTTCATAGTTTAACCAGTAAAAGGTTTGTCCCAAATCACTTCTGAAACCATCCGACTGTGGGCCAGAATTAAAACAAGGTTGTATTTCCTATTTATTTCAGTATGTTATTAATTACATAATTAAGGTAAAATCTACTCTTACCACATTGCTTAAAATGATGCCATGATTACATTGTGATGTCATCACTTTAACCAAGTGTATCATACTGCTATAAACTCTGGGACAGACTGGATGTAAAATGACATGGTTATTAAATAATAATGGCCATATTAAAGAAACAAAGTCAGTGAACAGTATGAGACCACTGGAAATCTTTAATGATTTATAAACTGCCGAAAACTGACTAAACAAGATTACTGTTGTGAAAAAACAAAGAATGTTATTTCAATAACTGAGGCGTACCAAAGAATTCACTCACCTATATACCCAATTCTTTGTATATTTTATAAAGAGTCTATGACCACCAACCTACCCATTTCTTTGTATGTCTGATAAGGAGTCCATGATCGCAAACAAACCCATTTCTTCACATGTCTGATAAAGAGTCCATGAACACAAACAAACCCATTTCTTTGTATATCAGATAAGAGAAGTACTTATCTTCAACCTGTAAAACATTTGCTGAATTTTTAAATACCTAGTTGGCTATTATTTTATAGACATTTAGTAACAAGGTATATTTCCATGTACTTTTCTAGTGTAACGACCTGGGGATATTCAACTAAGTGTATATTTCCACGTACTTTTCTAGTGTAATGACCTGGAGATATTCAACTAAGTGTATATTTCCATGTACTTTTCTAGTGTAATGACCTGGGGATATTCAACTAAGTGTATATTTCCATGTACTTTTCTAGTGTAATGACCTGGGGATATTCAACTAAGTGTATATTCCATGTACTTTTCTAGTGTAATGACCTGGGGATATTCAACTAAGTGTATATTTCCACATACTTTTCTAGTGTAATGACCTGAGGATATTCAACTAAGTGTATATTCCATGTACTTTTCTAGTGTAATGACCTGGGGATATTCAACTAAGTGTATATTTCCACGAACTTTTCTAGTGTAACGACCTGAGGATATTCAACTAAGTGTATATTTCCATGTACTTTTCTAGTGCAATGACCTGGGGATATTCAACTAAGTGTATATTCCATGTACTTTTCTAGTGTAACGACCTGAGGATATTCAACTAAGTGTATATTCCATGTACTTTTCTAGTGCAATGACCTGGAGATATTCAACTAAGTGTATATTTCCACGTACTTTTCTAGTGTAATGACCTGGGGATATTCAACTAAGTGTATATTTCCATGTACTTTTCTAGTGCAATGACCTGGAGATATTCAACTAAGTGTATATTTCCATGTACTTTTCTAGCGTAATGACCTGGGGATATTCAACTAAGTGTATATTTCCACGTACTTTTCTAGTGTAACGACCTGAGGATATTCAACTAAGTGTATATTCCATGTACTTTTCTAGTGTAACGACCTGAGGATATTCAACTAAGTGTATATTTCCATGTACTTTTCTAGTGTAATGACCTGGGCATATTCAACTAAGTGTATATTCCATGTACTTTTCTAGTGTAATGCCCTGGGGATAATCAACTAAGTGTATATTCCATGTACTTTTCTAGTGTAATGACCTGAGGATATTCAACTAAGTGTATATTTCCATGTACTTTTCTAGTGTAACGACCTGAGGATATTCAACTAAGTGTATATTTCCATGTACTTTTCTAGTGTAATGACCTGAGGATATTCAACTAAGTGTATATTTCCATGTACTTTTCTAGTGCAATGACCTGGGGATATTCAACTGAGTGTATATTCCATATACTTTTCTAGTGTAATGACCTGAGGATATTCAACTAAGTGTATATTTCCATGTACTTTTCTAGTGCAATGACCTGGGGATATTCAACTAAGTGTATATTCCATGTACTTTTCTAGTGTAACGACCTGAGGATATTCAACTAAGTGTATATTCCATGTACTTTTCTAGTGTAACGACCTGAGGATATTCAACTAAGTGTATATTTCCACGTACTTTTCTAGTGTAATGACCTGGGGATATTCAACTAAGTGTATATTCCATGTACTTTTCTAGTGTAACGACCTGAGAATATTCAACTAAGTGTATATTTCCATGTACTTTTCTAGTGTAATGACCTGAGGATATTCAACTACGTGTATATTTCCATGTACTTTTCTAGTGCAATGACCTGAGGATATTCAACTAAGTGTATATTCCATGTACTTTTCTAGTGTAATGACCTGGGGATATTCAACTAAGTGTATATTCCATGTACTTTTCTAGTGTAACGACCTGAGGATATTCAACTAAGTGTATATTTCCATGTACTTTTCTAGTGTAATGACCTGAGGATATTCAACTACGTGTATATTTCCATGTACTTTTCTAGTGCAATGACCTGGGGATATTCAACTAAGTGTATATTCCATGTACTTTTCTAGTGTAATGACCTGGGGATATTCAACTAAGTGTATATTCCATGTACTTTTCTAGTGTAATGACCTGAGGATATTCAACCAAGTGTATATTCCATGTACTTTTCTAGTGTAATGACCTGGAGATATTCAACTAAGTGTATATTCCATGTACTTTTCTAGTGTAATGACCTGAGGATATTCAACTAAGTGTATATTCCATGTACTTTTCTAGTGCAATGACCTGGAGATATTCAACTAAGTGTATATTTCCACGTACTTTTCTAGTGCAATGACCTGGGGATATTCAACTAAGTGTATATTTCCACGTACTTTTCTAGTGCAATGACCTGGGGATATTCAACTAAGTGTATATTTCCATGTACCAACTAAGTGTATATTCCATGTACTTTTCTAGTGTAATGACCTGAGGATATTCAACTAAGTGTATATTCCATGTACTTTTCTAGTGTAATGACCTGAGGATATTCAACTAAGTGTATATTTCCATGTACCAACTAAGTGTATGTTCCATGTACTTTTCTAGTGTAATGACCTGAGGATATTCAACTAAGTGTATATTTCCATGTACTTTTCTAGTGTAACGACCTGAGGATATTCAACTAAGTGTATATTCCATGTACTTTTCTAGTGTAATGACCTGAGGATATTCAACTAAGTGTATATTCCATGTACTTTTCTAGTGTAATGACCTGAGGATATTCAACTAAGTGTATATTCCATGTACTTTTCTAGTGTAACGACCTGAGGATATTCAACTAAGTGTATATTCCATGTACTTTTCTAGTGTAATGACCTGAGGATATTCAACTAAGTGTATATTTCCATGTACTTTTCTAGTGTAACGACCTGAGGATATTCAACTAAGTGTATATTTCCATGTACTTTTCTAGTGTAATGACCTGAGGATATTCAACTAAGTGTATATTTCCATGTACCAACTAAGTGTATGTTCCATGTACTTTTCTAGTGTAACGACCTGAGGATATTCAACTAAGTGTATATTTCCACGTACTTTTCTAGTGTAATGACCTGAGGATATTCAACTAAGTGTATATTCCATGTACTTTTCTAGTGTAATGACCTGAGGATATTCAACTAAGTGTATATTCCATATACTTTTCTAGTGTAATGACCTGAGGATATTCAACTAAGTGTATATTCCATGTACTTTTCTAGTGTAATGACCTGAGGATATTCAACTAAGTGTATATTCCATGTACTTTTCTAGTGTAACGACCTGAGGATATTCAACTAAGTGTATATTTCCATGTACTTTTCTAGTGTAATGACCTGAGGATATTCAACTAAGTGTATATTTCCATGTACTTTTCTAGTGTAATGACCTGAGGATATTCAACTAAGTGTATATTTCCATGTACTTTTCTAGTGTAACGACCTGGGGATATTCAACTAAGTGTATATTCCATGTACTTTTCTAGTGTAATGATCTGAGGATATTCAACTAAGTGTATATTCCATGTACTTTTCTAGTGTAATGACCTGGGGCTATTCAACTAAGTGTATATTTCCATGTACTTTTCTAGTGTAACGACCTGGGGATATTCAACTAAGTGTATATTCCATGTACTTTTCTAGTGTAATGCCCTGGGGATATTCAACTAAGTGTATATTCCATGTACTTTTCTAGTGTAATGCCCTGGGGATATTCAACTAAGTGTATATTCCATGTACTTTTCTAGTGTAATGCCCTGGGGATATTCAACTAAGTGTATATTTCCATGTACTTTTCTAGTGTAACGACCTGGGGATATTCAACTAAGTGTATATTTCCATGTACTTTTCTAGTGCAATGACCTGGGGATATTCAACTAAGTGTATATTTCCATGTACTTTTCTAGTGTAATGACCTGGGGATATTCAACTAAGTGTATATTTCCATGTACTTTTCTAGTGCAATGACCTGGGGATATTCAACTAAGTGTATATTTCCATGTACCAACTAAGTGTATATTTCCACGTACTTTTCTAGTGTAACGACCTGGGGACATTCAACTAAGTGTATATTCCATGTACTTTTCTAGTGTAACGACCTGGGGATATTCAACTAAGTGTATATTTCCATGTACTTTTCTAGTGTAATGCCCTGGGGATATTCAACTAAGTGTATATTCCATGTACTTTTCTAGTGTAACGACCTGGGGACATTCAACTAAGTGTATATTCCATGTACTTTTCTAGTGTAACGACCTGAGAATATTCAACTAAGTATATTTCCATGTACTTTTCTAGTGTAACAACCTGGGGATATTCAACTAAGTGTATATTCCATGTACTTTTCTACTGTAATGACCTGGGCATATTCAACAAAGTGTAGCACAAGTAAATGCACATTAACCTACACAGTTTTAATTGATTTTGCATTGTCTGGAGCATTAGTGTTTCAACAATATCAATTTTTGAAGAAAATAAATACTTCAACATTTCACAAGCAATTACCAAATAACTGCTTATAAATCAAGATGCAAACAACATAGACCAGAGACTCTGATCTGTGATAACATAATGTGCCTGCAGATCAGGATCCATGCTGTTTGTTCCACTGACTACTCCCACCAAATTGCATAGCTTTTGCACTTAATCAGTAATGATACTACTACAATATCAAGTTAATGAATTTATGTTGGACAAGATTATAAACTGGACACTTCTATATAGCTTCAAACTGATAGTTCATCTGCCTTTTTTCATCTGCTGTATTACTATATTATACTTTTCCATTCTGATGCACTGTGATTTTAAGGTTGCCCAACCTCATCATGGCAAAGTAAGAAATTCTTCCTCTCACTCATTACAATTTAGTTATCAGTCAGTCACTGTTGGCAGTGCTCAAAGTATCAATCACAGTTAGTATCAATCTCTGTCTTAATATGATAGTGCTCACAGTATGAATAAGTCTTAATAAGATAGCAGTACTCACAGTATCAATCACTCTCTTAATAAGATAGCAGTAAACAGTTAGTATCAAGGAGTCTTAATAACATAGCAGTGCTCACTGTTAGTACTAATCACAGTATTATGGCAACAGTACTCACAGTATCACTGTCTTAAAAAGACAATGGTGCTCACAGTATCAATCTCTATCTTTATACCATAGCAGTGTGCACTGTAGCAATCATTAACTTAATAAGATAGCAATGCTCACAGTATCAGCAGTGACTGCCCCTGTCTTAATAAGACATGCAGTATTCAGATTATCAATCACTGTCTTAATAAGACAGCAGTGGCAACTGTTAATACTAATCACTGCCTCAGAACAGTGCTCACAGTTCAGTTATTATCAATCACTGTCTTAATAAGACAAAAACGCTCACAGTATCAATCACTGTCTTAATAAGAAAACAGTGCTCACAAACTGGTCTTCTCTAAGAAAGTATTTATTTCAGCCATTTCTTCCAAGGGATTCCCCCATTTCTTCCTCTACCAAATGTACTGGCTGCCATGTATAACAATATATCATCTGCTGAAAAATGGTATTAAACACTACAAAACCAAACCCCAAAACCTAAACTATAAGTCATACAGTTCATGTACGGTGTATGATATGAATTGTTTGTGAAATGAGTGTTAATTTGAGAATTTAATTATACACACCTTTAAATGATGATTGTTTCAGCTGCTTATTTCTTTTCCCTCTGATCAATATTATTTGGAAGATCATGATATAAATGCATACAATAAAATCAATGTTAAAAGACCATAGGCATTTATGGATGAGGGCAATTTTCTTATGTATCTTAAGGAAGCAAAGAGAAATTACCACTGAACCAAATGAAATTACCATTGAACCAAATGAAATTACCACTGAACCAAATGAAATTACCATTGAACCAAATGAAATTACCACTGAACCACTGAACCAAACGAAATTACTACTTTACCACTGAACCAAATGAAATTACCACTGAACCAAATGAAATTACCACTTTACCACTGAACCAAATGAAATTACCACTGAACCAAATTAAATTACCATTGAACCAATGGAAGCTTTTACCTTCCCAGAGCAGTTACAATACACTTACGGGCAAAACAAGCTACAATAAACAATCTGAATTAAAACTGCCTTCTGTTTGCATGCTAATCCTGCTAATCTAAGCAATGATGCAGTTATTTTTCCCCTTCAAGTGGTCATTTAGCAATGACAGCTATAATAAAGACATGCAAACTTGTGTGTTATCTTTCACACAGGCATGTATGACTTCTATTTGTCAGTCATGGGCACTCTTGTGTTATCTTTCACACAGGCATGTATGACTTCTAATTGTCAGTCATGGGCACTCTTGTGTTATCTATCACACAGGCATGTATGACGTTTAACTGTCAGTCATGGGCACTCTTGTGTTATCTTTCACACAGGCATGTATGACTTCTAATTGTCAGTCATGGGCACTCTTGTGTTATCTTTCACACAGGCATGTATGACTTCTAATTGTCAGTCATGGGCACTGAGAATCCTGATTTTTACAAAATACCATTTACTCAACAGGAAGATGGCAAGGAAG
The DNA here is from genome assembly GCA_028554795.2 of Sinohyriopsis cumingii. Lineage (NCBI taxonomy): Eukaryota > Metazoa > Mollusca > Bivalvia > Unionida > Unionidae > Sinohyriopsis > Sinohyriopsis cumingii. Next base: position 84,253,894 of record CM068832.1, read on the forward strand.
AGTTACTGGAGTTATCAATTTCCCACTTGATGAGGGTAGCCAACACTATGCTCAGTTTGAAAAACAGCAATCTAAATATTTACTTACAAACAGTTGTGCTTTTTTAATTAGAACCACACAAATACCTGTTTGGCTATTTCTCTCAGACATTTGACACCACTTTCAAAGTCAGGAAATACAATAGAGCCGTATTTTTTGCATTCTGGTAAGGGTCTAATCTTCATTGTAACCTCTGTCACAACTCCAAGTGTTCCTGAAATGTAACACTATTAGTTAGAATACCTAAAACTGATAACATATTTTCTTGGTTGCCTTTCTTGTTTCAGTTTTTACTGCTGATTTCTCGTGACAGTGGTAATAACAAGCTTAAATCAATGCATTTCTGCATGCCACACAGATTCTAACTTTCTATGATAATGACGTTATATTTGTTTCTTGTAATTAATTCTAGGAGACATAAATAAATGGAGAAAGCTTGCCAGATGAAGTCATCACCTTTCTTTTACTTTGCTGCATGATTTTTTTAATTATGAAGATGGAAATTAAACCAACATATACTTTACCGTGACACACTGTCAGTGTTTGCTAACAAAATGGTCTCTTTTTCAAGTGCATAAGCTGTCAAAATTTAACTTTTGCACTTGTAAGTCATCAATCCCAGCCTGCCATAATAACAGCAAAACTTTGGAATAAAGATCTAGAAAGATCATCATTGATCTATTTCAGTGCTGTGCCGGGATGAACAAAACCATAATTTTCCACACATTGGAATTGGAAAAGATAACATAAAAAGAATAGCTTGCCTTCATGAAGACAAAATGGTATCCTTTTTATGTCTTGTTTGTGTAACAAATAAAACGACTGAAATTTACATGAATGGTGCAATAAATGTAGAATAAACCTACGGAATAAATGTAGAATAAACTTATGGAATAAATGCAGAATAAACTTATGGAATAAATGTAGAATAAACTTATGGAATAAATGTAGAATAAACCTATGGAATAAAAATAAACTTATGGAATTTATGCAAAATGAAAGTTTTGTTGTTATATTTCAGTAAGCTGCATGTGTGACCATACAAGTAGGCTCAATACCTATGAGCTTAGAAACAAAAAAAGGTGTTTGGGATAGAAGCGAGTAATAATAGCATTTCTGTTTGACTGTAACAAGAAAGATGTTATTAAATCAACACATGGATATACAACAACACTAGATTGTGAGACAGAGTAACAGGTGCCCTGCAATGACATGACATAATTAAGATTATCATGAACATTACATCTCACACCTGGCCCATGTTTAATTGTCCTGATTGGAAGTAAACGGTTGGCACCTGAGATTAATCACCAACAGGTCCAACTTGGTGCATACATTCAATGACCAGACTCATAATAACCTTGACATTTAACCCTTCGACCCCAAGATCTATAACTTTCTTTCCTAAACAAAGTGTAAGCCATCCATAAAGTTTGATCGTGGAGATTATTCTAGAACAAAACCACAACCTTTGACATCCTGACCCAAAAATCATTATGATTTCTGTTTACCATAACTGAACTTTGGACTAAAACAACACTTTGTATGTGACAACCATTTTTCTTTCAGGCAGGGACCGCTCAGGTGGTCTACTGGTCATACCAAAGACTGATAAAAATGGTACTAACAGCTGCCTCTCTAGGCACACAGCATTAAGAGGTTAGTGTAAGGACTGGTCGGCATGGTTTCAGGATAATGTGACTGGGTGGGATATGATGCTACCTGTCTGCGGCATGATGTCCCAGTGCTAGACATCACTATAAACTGCCACACTGCAGACATCGTAGCAATATGACTGAAAAATTGTTAAAGCTATATTAAAATCACACACACACAAACAAACACTCTTTTAGGCACAATGACCTTGACCTCTGACCTTCTCTTATCACCCAACTCGCAATCCATCCATTAACACCTACAACAGAGCATATGGGTTTTTTTTTATAAAAAATTCAGCCATAGTTATTGTGACATTTGATTCTAAAATGAATGTCTTCCTTAATTCTGAACCTTGGCCCTTTCGATCCCAAAATAACTGACTTTGTACATATACTAGGTGCAATACATTCACAAAGTTTGGCAAAGTAGCATGTGCTAGCTAATCAAATGCATGGATTTACTGTTGGTAGAACTGTCAAGTGCGTGAAACAGAAGTCTGTACAGAAATGATGCAGGAATATAAACACCAAAATTCAACTGCAAACTTTCTTTAAATGCAAAGTTCCTCAGTTTTGGAGCCTATCTTGGATTCTGTTGTCATACCATGATGTATTAATCAGTAATGAATTTAAGAAGAAATATGTATTCAGACAGGATTAAGGTACTGTAAACCACAGAGTGGGAAGGGATAAGACTGTACCATTCATCTAAAACTGCATGGAATTGAACTGAACAAATTTTATTTTGTAAAACATATAAATGCAAGGAAAATATATATCCAAAAGTGTCACAAAAATAGTCAAAATATGGAATATAAATTAAGTATAATACTCCTGTGATCTCAAAATTATTTGAAAAACTAACATTATATAGTCTGCCTTTTGACAGACATTTGAAAATGTATGTACATTTGGATATCTTGAATGGATACTCAGCTTGGCTGATTTTAAGCCATTTACAAAATGAAGTTATGAAATTGATTAGCAAGGCCCTTAATTTTAAGAAGATGGGGAATTAAACTTCCAAATCCTCTAAGGCCAGATGACAGTCTTCATACAAAATGCACCAGAATAAGATGAAAGGTGATTACAAGAAATGCCATTCAGGAGAATAGAACTGGAAAGATGAAACCTGTCAAACCCACATGCTTAGAAAATGTGAATATAAATGGACTAAAGCATCTCAATGCTCAATTGTCTTCATCAAGTTTGGTCATTAAGTTTGATAATCAAGTTTGGTAATCAAGTTTGGTAATCAAGTTTTGTCAATAAGTCTGGTCATCAAGTTTGGTCATTAAGTTTGGTCATCAAGTTTGGACATTAAGTCTGGTCATCAAGTTTGGTCATTAAGTCTGGTCATCAAGTTTGGTCATTAAGTTTGGTTATCAAGTTTGGTCATTAAGTCTGGTCATCAAGTTTGGTCATTAAGTTTGGTCATCAAGTTTGGTCATTAAGTTTGGTCATCAAGTTTGGTCATTAAGTCTGGTCATCAAGTTTGGTCATTAAGTCTGGTCATCAAGTTTGGTCATTAAGTTTGGTCATCAAGTTTGGTTATCAAGTTTGGTCATTAAGTCTGGTCATCGAGTTTGGTCATTGAGTCTGGTCATCAAGTTTGGTCATTAAGTCTGGTCTTCAAGTTTGGTCATTAAGTTTGGTTATCAAGTTTGGTCATCAAGTTTGGTCATCAAGTTTGGTCATTAAGTCTGGTCATCAAGTTTGGTCATTAAGTCTGGTCATCAAGTTTGGTCATTAAGTTTGGTCATCAAGTTTGGTTATCAAGTTTGGTCATTAAGTCTGGTCATCGAGTTTGGTCATTGAGTCTGGTCATCAAGTTTGGTCATTAAGTCTGGTCTTCAAGTTTGGTCATTAAGTTTGGTTATCAAGTTTGGTCATCAAGTTTGGTCATTAAGTTTGGTCATCAAGTTTGGTTATCAAGTTTGGTCATTAAGTCTGGTCATCAAGTTTGGTCATTAAGTTTGGTCATCAAGTTTGGTCATTAAGTCTGGTCATTAAGTTTGGTCATTAAGTTTGGTTATCAAGTTTGGTCATTAAGTCTGGTCATCAAGTTTGGTCATCAAGTTTGGTCATCAAGTTTGGTTATCAAGTTTTGGTCATTAAGTCTGGTCATCAAGTTTGGTCATTAAGTCTGGTCATCAAGTTTGGTCATTAAGTCTGGTCATCAAGTTTGGTCATTAAGTTTGGTCATCAAGTTTGGTTATCAAGTTTGGTAATTAAGTCTGGTTATCAAGTTTGGTAACTATATACCACAAACCTTCTGATCCCATCATGAAATGGTGTATATCTGGTCCTGAGGAGATGCGTGGAACTTGACAATTCTTTTCCATCACACCGAGGGGTGTTACAAATTTTATATGCACTATCTGCAAAGCAAACATAAAATATCACGTTCATTCTTCTTGTAAATGTTTCTTTCTCTTCAATAAAACCTGAATGGTACAAAACATCTTTGTTAAAGTAAATTCAAAAAATAAATGCTTCTAAAATTAAAAAACATGCTAGAAGCCCAAACTACATTCCAATTTTGTATAAGAAAATTTACAAAAAAAATAATTCTCAACAAATTTGTATATTTTTATATACAGTAAGGATGGACAAATGTAACAATAAATGGTGCCTTCAGTCAGTGATTGATAAATCTTTTACTAGGTGTCTAGGGCAATGCGAACAGCTACCATATGTTGAATTTGGGGTGATAGTATGGTGTTTGTGCCAGGTATTGAGGGCAATCTGAATACTGGATCTGACTAATATATCCTGAATACTAGAAGGTGATCCAGTGCTTATGCCAGAAATCTAGGGCTAACGAAATGCTGAGATTTGGCAACCATATGCTGATTTCAGGTCACTGATATGTTTAATTCAAGCAGTTGGTCCAGTGACTGTGCCAGGAACATAGTACTAACAAACTGCTAGGTCTGGCTACAATATACTTAATTTAGGACAGTAGTCTAGTGCTTGTGCCTAGATTCTATGGCTAACAGAATACTGGGTCTGGGTAACTGTATCATGAATTCAGGTAATTAGTCTGGTATTTGTGCCAGGAATCTAGGGCTACCAATGCTGAAATCTAGGGCTAAGAATGCTGAATCTGAGCTACCATAACTTAAATAATTCAGTCTGTTAGTCCAGTGCTTGTGCCAGGAGTCTAGGACTAACACAATTCTGGGTATGTTTACCATATACTGAATTCATGCATGGCTGAATGACAAAATTTAAAGAAAATTCTTGTGGTTGAATTTAATTCATACATGAGGTTGGTTTAAACAAAGGAGTTATTATATTGTCTTTCACTTTAGTTAGCATCTTCGCACTTTGATAAGATCAAAACATACCAAATGTTCACACTGCTTGCCGTTAACTGTATAAGCACTAATAAAATCAGTCTAAGCACGAATATTTATAAATATGTGCAACCTCAGATCATAACCATAATTTATCTACAGTGTTCCACAGCAATCAAAAAAAACCCCTGCAAGATAGGTTCTTTTTGCAAGAATCTGTGTACATCACATTCACCTGCTAGGTAAAACAGGCAAGAACTCTAACAAATAAAAAAAGAACACAGTGATCTGTAGATGCATAGATCTTTTGAGGATAATAACATGACAACTTATTCATGGTTATCTATCAAAACCTGCAAGACTTGTTGCATTCACAAAATATGTTGTCATATACCAGATAATGTACCAAGTAAGTTAATAATAATAATAATAAAAATAATAATCACTAACCAAAGTGATATGTCAAAATTCTGCATCTTCAATAATGACCATGACATGCAAAAAATTTCACAGTGATCCATCAAAAACTGCATGATTAATTAAGACCACATCATTCTGTTATACAGTTGAAAGACAAAAAGGACATTACCTCTAAAAGAAATTGTGGAGGGACAGTAATTGGTCAGTAAGTGCATCTTCAAATAATTACCATGTACAAATTTTCATGGGAACCCAATGAAACTGAGAACAGTTACGTCCATGATATTCTGTTTTGTACTACCATAGGTTTCAAGTCAATAAAGGGGAATAACTCTAGCAATAATCAAAGAAGCACAGTGAATTGTCAATACACACATCTGCTGATGTTGACAATAATATTGCTTCCCCTTAGTGAATTACTCAACAAACTGCAACAAAATATCACAAGCCAGTCTAATGCTAGTCATGAGATGGACATCAAATACATAATACATATGCTGGTATTGTTGAGATAGGCGACACTACCCTTTAGGCTATCAGTGGATTATGAAACTTGTCCAGCCCTGATCTGTTCTTGATAGACTTTGTTTTTTGATTATAAAAAGTAATTATACAGATACTGAAACTGTTAACGTGACTAAATCTGCATTTATAATCATCTTAAGTGCATTCCAAATTCGATGTTATGCCTTGACTTGGAAGGAGTGAAGAATTGTCTTCAATGCAAAGAATCTAACCCTGGTCATCATTCAAATGGGCTTTTGACCTTGGAAATTTTGCAGCAATGTAAAAATATTTTTTTGGCCAATCCATCCATTACATGTATTTTCATTTGATTTCATTATTCTGTATTTTGCATTTATGCTCTCATTTTCCTTCAAACCGCATTCATCATTTCATCTGCATGCATTCGGCATTTCATTTGCATTCATTCTGCATTCTATTTTCATTCACTTGTAAAACTACCATTTTAGGGTCTGCAATTAAAGATTTTCATTTGAATTCATGTGTAAGCCTCCAACAGGTACCAGATTTAGGATATGATTACTCAAAATGAAGGACTTGGTCTAGAGTGCTCAATATTGTGACTACTCAAAGTGGTGGACTTGACCTGGCCTTGAGTACTCAATATTGTGACTACCTGAAGTGGTGGACTTGACCTGGCCTTGAGTACTCAATTTTGTGACTACTCTAGCCTTGTGTACTCAATTTTGTGACTACTCTAGCCTTGTGTACTCAATTTTGTGACTATTCACAGTGGTGGGCTTGACTCAGCCTTGAGTACTCAATTTTGTGACTACTCTAGCCTTGTATACTCAATTTTGTGACTATTCACAGTGGTGGGCTTGACTCAGCCTTGAGTAATCAATATTATGACTACTCAAAGTGATGGGCTTGACTCTGCCATGGGTACTCAATATTGTAACAACTCAAAGAGGGAGACTTGACTTGGCCTTGAGTACTCAATAAAATGGCCACATACTGTACTATCTTAAGCCAGGTCTGAGAACATGCCTACCCACCCACCCCTTTCTGAACAATGTTTAAACTGGAAAACATTTCATTCATATATCAACAATACAAATGTTGCCCTTTAGTGTCTGATTACTAAAAGCTGTACATCAGTGAGCAATAAATCACAAAAACTGTACATCAATGAGAAAGAAATCACAAAAACTGTACATCAATAAGAAATCAATCACAAAAAAATGTATGTCAGTGAGAAATCAATCACAAAAAATGTATGCCAGTGAGAAATCAATCAAAATAAAAGATTCAGATTCTCTGTAATCATGGTCGACTGATTGGAATGCAGTATTTCATGTAACATTTCCATCATTTGTCTAGACAGCAAGATCATGACCATGGGTTGCTTTCAATGCAATCAAATATGGCTGGCTGTATTCAAACTGAGAAAAATATGCAGACTGTGTTCTAGACATGAAAAGTCCAATATATGAGCTAAACATCGGTACAGCTTTACTGGAACAGAGATGGCATAGCTTGCCAGATTGCTGAATTGAAAGTAGGTCATGTAAAACAACAGTATATACGGACCACATATATGCATGTTGGATCATAGACAAGAATAAAAGTTCCATTGCTTCCCGTAAGGCAGAATTATTCTTAATTAAAAAGAAAATCATAAATACTACACATTCTAAATTCTCAATACAAGTCAGTTTTTGTCAGGTACCTGAGCCTAAGATTTACTGGAGTAATACTCAAGCACTATTCCTGCACTGCCTTTACCTATCTGTAGATTTTATACCAAAGTGTCCTTTTGAGGCAGAATTCCATTTATTTCAGAAAAGATAACTGTATCTCTCAAAAAGTAATTATTTGAGAATACGCCACTCCAAAGATATAAAGTGCAAAGACAGTTCATCTGACAAAGTCAAATCTTATTAGGACACATGATACAAATGCAACCTAAATTTCATGCCAATTTCTCAGTATGGTGCTAGAGATAGTAGCCAGACAAGAATGTGATGGATGGACACAAATAAAAATGAGATAACCCATAAATTGCTTATCAGAATCCCATTTTTTGTACTGGACACAATCTCAAGTTATAACACAAAAATATTGTACAAATTCATGTCATTAAAGATATCTCAAGGTTTTTATTTGCAGGGATATAATGACTTAACCATATACCAGATCTTCAATGTTTCCATAAATATTCTTCTTCATCCCTGAGGCTCTTGTTGCTACCCATCCTCCAAGGGAGCTAAATTCCATTGAATCTGGTTCATGGCCCGTGCAGAAACCTTTCTTGGCTAACTGGAAACAGGAGAAAACAGAAAACATTGCAATCACTAACTTACTTCAAGTTTCCAAATTTGACAGAAGAATCTTCATATAAGATATTCATTTAATATGGAGATCATGCATAATTTCCAATATTTACCAACAGAAGACTACATGCATGTCGATAAGTCAAAGTTCAAGAGGTTACATATTTCTGCTTGTTACATACCATCCTATAAAGTTTTTGATACTGGACATTTTTGTGAATAATAACACACACCTAAAGTGTCAAGAACCTAGTGATCGCACATGCTTTCCGCTATGGTTGATGAACACTTCAAATTACATTAGAGCTGGGTACCCAGAAATTTTTTGTACCACAGTGTTTCCCAACATAGCCTAATAAATACCACAATTATATTAGGGGCCAATAATTAAATGTTCTGTCAATAACTGTAAAAATATCTTGTTCCGATTAAGAGCAAAATAACTCCATCTTGTATCCATTATATTCTTAGGAAACAAAATACAGTTGCATTATCTTGAGACAAAAGAAAAGAAAATATTTCAGCTCAATAGAAAATCACAGGCCCCCACCCCCAATGTTTAAATGGTCAGCATAAAAAAATTGATCAATTTGTGATGTTATGTTAATTGTTATACAAGTTGCAATCTAAAAGCTGCAAACTAAAGTGTGTATTTAAAGTGGGATGATTAAGTTTACACTATAGCTGCCACTATGAAGGGCATTCTGCTGACATTAGAGAACCTATTATATAAAAAACCAGGAAGTGTTGATAATGAAGTCCACATTTCTCTAACAACACTATTGGTATAGCAAGCAGGAAAACTTTCAGAATGATACCAACACCTGGGGAAGATATTTACCAGAGAGGGACAGTAAATATTAAACATACTTATTCAACGAATGAGAAAATATTTAACGGACTTGAAAACTTCAGACAGAAAACAAGTGTGCTCCTGAAAATCGAAGAATGAATCAAAGTCTTCCAAAGGAATACAAATATTTAACACATTCATGTATGCTAGTAAATAGTTGAAACATAATACTTTTTTTTTCTTTCAATCTGAATTTGTTTTTTAAAAGTTGGATTTTGCCTGAATCTGTTTCACAATTCATTTGGCCACTGCATTCGCATATGTGACAAGTGCCAAAGATATGATTAAAGGATCATAAATACAATTATATTTTTCAACATTAATTTGCGAAAGATACAATAATTTAAAAAAAGAAAATAAGATACAAAAAATTGTATTTTTTTTTGTCATGAATATCTTGAAAGTCATATTAACAAGATTCCACAGGAATTTTCATACATTCCGTAATGATGGAAACTACCAATGTAACGGTGCAGTAAAAAAGTACTGAGGTAGACCAGTGTACAAATAATGCCATGCATCTCTAGTTCATACTTGCTCTGGCCTTCTGGAAAGTCTGCTTTTTATAACCATTCTTTGCATTAATTCATCAAGCTTATTAACACCAATAATTAGTTTTAAGACAAAAATAGCTCCTTTGACTAGCATAAAATTATGTATAAATACATTACAGATTGCAAGTACAGATTAAGGTCATGTGTGAGGTAGGACAAGGATTTTCCAAACTGGCCTTCTCCCTGGAATATGTCTATCCAAACTGATATGGAAGATGCATCATCATAATTACTTTAGGGTTCCATCAACTTTATTTTAGCAGGGCACTAAAAACTTAGTACAGCCTTGTCTCAGAGAGTTGCTTCCAGGAACTAATATCCCCTTTGAAACTTTAAAAGTCAGCCAAACCAGCAAGTAAGGGGCCCAAATAGTTTCCTGACTGAACATAAAAAAGTTCAATAAAATTTGTTAGCGCTCAATTCTTATCTCTCAACTACACATTCAAACAAAAGTGTACATCATAACTGGGCTTTGTCTGCCTAATACAATCAGATCGCTTTGATGATAACTGGTTGTCCTCTACAACATCTACACCATCAGGTTTCAATACTGACATGTATACAAAAAAACTACATACGAGTTGCATTATGCATTTGAACTATAACTTATCATTTGAACTATAAGCTATCAATTGAACTATAAGCTATCATTTTAAACTATAGGCTAACATTTTAACTATGAGCTATCGTTTGAACTATAAGTTATCTTTCATATGGACATTCAAGGGCTTAAGATATACTTGTTACCACTAGTCACTAGTGGCTTGATCAGTGCATAGGTTATGAATAACATTGAAGTTCCACACTCCCATGCCAAAGAAGCAACCCTGTGTTTAAATGTCTTTCATAAATCTGCAATCACTTGTAAATGATGCCATGAATGGGAACAATTAAGTCAGACAAATTTATTCTGTTTACGCAAAATCACTTTAATGTGAAAATTTTAGAGGCAACCAGTGTTGGGTATAAAAGATTTGGCCGTATTTTTATAAAATGCCTTTCCTCAATATGATAAAACATTCCAATTTTCATGCACTTAGGACAACTATTATGAATAATTAATATGACAGTAGAAAAAAAACAAGGATTCCTTACCCATCTCTCAAGATCTTGCCCAATAATGCCGGCTTCACAATGTGCTGTCATATTTTTCTCATCTACCCATAAAATCTTGTTCTGAAAATTTGAAGAGAAAAAAATCATCTCAGTTTAATTCTCTATTATTGCAGGGTGCCTAATTTTGGACCCCACAACCCACAAATGTATGTACCAACCAAAATTATCACAAATAAAATAGCTTTTCAGTGGGATAGATTAAACTAATGGAACTGGAGTTACAGTAAAACATGTCCTAAGAAACTACTTTTTGTCAACCAAATGTCATCTCGCAAAACCGGTGGACCCTCATATAAATACATCTGTGAAGAAAGTCAGTTTCCAATGTATAAGTTCAACTGGTTTGATAAGAAAAATGCTAATAATTACTGTAGGTATATTTCATTCTTTATTCCTGTTTAATTCAGTTTCTGTAAAACTATTCTATGCACTGGTAACAGCACTCAAAATCTGGGACCTCCCTAACTCTAGATGGTTGCATTGCCATCTGAGATGATACATCATGTCCTAGCCATTACACATTCATCTTGCATTTTTGAGACACACCCCTTTGTCTCACGGTCCAATGTCCACTTAACTGTACCCACCCTAGCCAGATGGAGGAGCACATGTGGAATCCTGCTTACAGCGCCAAATGTGATTGGGAAAAATGCAAAGCTGAAATGGGGTTCGAATCCAGGACATCGAGAACTCTAGAAAGACGCTTTACTATTTGAGCCATCTGGGCTGACAAGTCCTGTCCTACTCATTTCACATTGAGAAAATATATACAGCATTACAAATACAGTGATCGACATTATCATTTTTATCTTCAGTTCACATGAAGTCTTTTAGAATATAAATTGTGAAGTTAACTACAGAGTTAACATTTCCTAACATGGAGTTAACACTTTCTTAACAAGGAGTTAACACTTTCTTAACATGGAGTTAACACTTTCTTAACAACATGGAGTTAACACTTTCTTAACAACATGGAGTTAACACTTTCTTAACAACATGGAGTTAACACTTTCTTAACATGGAGTTAACACTTTCTTAAGTCCTGTCCATAAACTGCAATGTTAGTTATAATAATATCTACTCAATAAATGTATCGAGAGCCAAAAGAAAAAAATCAAAGTCAACAGCGATATACCTAATTTGATACAAACATTGAATGGATCAACTCAATAAACTAAAGAATGTACATGATTACAGTGAACATTTGATGAGATCACTGACCTTGACACATTCATCAATGTGTACAGGTCTTAATAACAGCAACATCAATAAAGGAGAAGAGACTATAAACAAGTACAATAACTGCATAACTATCTCATCTAGAAAATGCAACTAACTTAGAAGAAAATGAAAATGCAAATAACTTAGAAGTAAATGACAATGACTTCAATTCATCTTGGTCATTATTTACGGTAACTCCACAGACAAACCATTTACTAGGGAACATGCCATGCTACATTTTCAAAGCAATGTGAGAAGATCCCTCAATATGACATCATCAGATTTATGCAATGTGAGAAGATCTCTCTATATGACATCATCAGATTTATGCAATATGAGATCTCTCTATACGACATCATCATATTTATGCAATGTGAGAAGATCTCTCTATATGACATCATCAGATTTATGCAATATGAGATCTCTCTATATGACATCATCAGATTTATGCAATGTGAGAAGATCTCTCTATATGACATCATCAGATTTATTCAATGTGAGAAGATCCCTCAATATGACATCATCAGATTTATGCAATGTGAGAAGATCCCTCAATATGACATCATCAGATTTATGCAATGTGAGAAGATCTCTCAATATGACATCATCAGATTTATGCAATGTGAGAAGATCTCTCAATATGACATCATCAGCTTTATGCAATGTGAAAAGATTTCTCAATATGACAGATTTTTGCAATGTGAAAAAATCTCTCAATATGACAACATCAGATTTATGCATGTTTTCAAAACAGCTGAACAATAAATATAACCTATTACAACAACAATGTGTGTCCATGACTGTCAATCATTTCAAGATGGAATAGGGACAATGATAATAATGATGCTACAATAACAGTTTGTAACATCTACGGTAACTTCAGTCTGGTTTAAGGTCTGTATGATACAACTTTACCTTATAAATACAAGAGAACCAATAACCAGACTCAACCTTACCCCTCATTTCTGGACTGCATCTCAATTCAAAACAATATGGATTCTGCCTGTGCTGAGTTGATTCAGCAATTATGATTACAAAGTATTAACTATAGGCCTTGCATGTCTATATATGCTTTTCAGCAATTCATAGTGTTGAAATACCTGTGTTGCAAATAAGTATGCCCACTGGTAGAGCTTAGCATGTGGTCACTCACACCATTATATTCATAGAGTAAAATCAAAGCATGCATGCCAATTATGGTCATAACTAAAGTGACCACTCAAACCAGGGTTTTACATTATTATCATAGTTCTGTATAATGTTCTGTGTTCTTTACTGCCATTTTTATATTTGATAAGCTGATACAACTACAAATATTGACTATAACTGTTCAACTAAATTTCCATCTCTTTCATTTTTAGGATGGATGTTTGCAAAGATTCATCTCTACATTTCCAGATATCTTACTTAGTAATAGTTATTTCCCTTTGAATGACAGCTAGGTCACATTTGTCAACTGTCATGCATCGTAGTTATTTATAATGATATATTCCAGTCTCACTGGTATTATCATTGGCTGTAACTGAATTTCATGAAATGTATCCTGAAAATGAATTGCTCCATTACAATTATTTATAAATGTAAACATGAATTATTTCTATGGGATTAGTCTTTATATTGGATTTAGAAAAAAAACTACATGGCAATACAATTATATTTCTTTCTTTTTCTTGGGGTTTAGATATGAAAAAAGCATCTGCATTATCATCTATAATGTTCATATCTAACAATACTACAGGTCAATATTAACTGAAAATTATTCTTAGGTGAAAAAAAATGGGTCTTCTTTAGTCGTATCTTCTGGTACAAAAAATGACCAAAGGTTTCTAGAACTGAAGAGTCTCTGTCTGCTACTGATGCATGTACAGCTGTATCTTCCTTTTAGTATTAATACACAATGCAGACATGTAATACACAATGCAGTCATGTAATAAACAATGCAGACATGTAATACACAATGCAGACATGTCATAAACAATGCAGACATGTAATCACACAATGCAGACATTTAATAAACAATGCAGACATGTAATACACAATGCAGACATGTAATACACAAATACACAATGCAGACATGTAATAGACAAGGTAACTGTTGTTCACTTTTGACAAAACAGCTTATGTGCACTTGAGGATATTGTGGAATTGCCTTCTTGTAAAGTACACTATATCAAAGAAAGCAGTGTTAAGGCTACTAGTTCTTCTCATTGTCATACCATTTGTGAAGTATCAAGGGAGACAATCATCCTTGTTTCATTAGCTGGACATTCAAGGGCTGAAGACACGCTTGTTCCCCCTGCAATCAAAGAAATTTATCTTGAAATTCATGTATGAACTATACATCTAATTGTTATTCTAAGGAAATACTGTATCACTATTGTCTTAAAATTAAATGCTTTTGTAACATTTTGTATGCTGAATTAACCATGCACTATGGGACATGCCTGATTCACAAGTGTGCCCAGATATCCCACTAGGGGTAAATACTCCCAAGTCCTGTCCTCTACTCACATGTTCTTTTTACACAATACAGGGGTTACACAGGGAATACTTTTACACTTTCATTTTCAAAAGTTAGTTTGAACTCTGATAAACATTAGAAGTATGTGTGCAAACATTAGGCTGCACTTAGTTACAAAAGAAAGGCCTTATTTACACAATAAGTGACATGACTATATTATATACTTAGGTACAAAAGAAAGGCTCTATATACACAGCAAAAAAACATGACTGTATTATAAACTTAGTTTCCAAAGGCCTTATATACATGAAAAATGACATGACTATTACACACTTAGTTACCAAAGGCCTTACATACATGGCAAATGACATAACTGTATTATACACTTAAGTTACAAAAAGATTATTTACATGAAAAATGACATGACTATTATACACTTGGTTACTAAAGGCCTTACATAAATGGTAAATTACAGGACTATTATACACTTAGTTAATGACATGACTGCATTATATACTTAAGTTACAAAACGCCTTGTACACATGGCAAATGACACGATTGTATTATAAACTTAGTTACAAAAGAAAGGCCTTGAATACACAGCAAATGACATGATTATATCATACACTCTCAGTACACACCAGTCTTGTTTTGTCAAATCCTGAGTGTAAACAAAGACGAAAAGAAGTGTTAAAGATAACAGTCTGTGGAGAAGTCAGTAAAATAAAATGCACCCTTTTAGAATTATCTGCTTATGGGGAGAGCTTCAGATTTTGTCCCTTCACAATAAATACTGGTGCCAATAAATCTATGGTGTCATAACTGACAACGGAATTTACAATGCAAGAACTGAAAATAGATTCTATTTGGAAAATAATTATGTTATTTCTTGTTTATAATCAGCATATCAATTAGATGGATTGTTTTGTTTGCAGTCTCCACATTTACCGCACCACCTGGCATGCCAAATTTTGAGGCAGCTGGTATTTGGTACACTTGTATTCCTATCAAGAAAATGTGAGTTTAGCCATAGTCTAATTTTAATTCTCAAACTTTTTCCTTAAATTGTCCTGCTTGTGATGTTGTTGTAGGGTTTAACGTCATTTTTCAGCACACGATAGGCTATACATGGCGGCCAGTATTAATGGTGGAGGAAGAACCCGGGAAATCCCCGGAAAGAACCACCGACCCTCGAGAAGCTAATGGCAAGCTTTCTCACATATCCACATTGGCTGAATCCAAGATGGCAGTGATCCGTAACGGAGAGCGCTTTAGACCACTCTGCCACTTGGGGCACCTTCCTGCTTGTGATACTTCAGACAAAATCAATATTTTTGTCAAAGCAGAGATAGCATAAAGGATGCAAAATCACCTTTTAGTTTGTAAACTTAACACATAGGAAAAATTTTATTGTGGAAGAATGAGCTAAGAAATTCCTCAAATGCTTCAAAAACTACAATGAATTTCCTCCGAGATTGGACAAGATTCCTTAAAGTAAAAGGTCAAGATTTTACGACTGTATTTTAATCATAGATGCTGCTGGATTTTCTGTGAAAAAATTGTTTTTATCAACTGTGCAACAGGAACAGTATTCGCAATGTAAATTTTGAGGAACAAACTTTGAGATATTGAAGAAAATTGAGGCTATGCGTTATCATCAGCAGAGCAGGCATCGCTCTTGCACTGCATCTTATGGTTCCTAGTGGTCCATGTCAATTTCGAGCACTGACACGTCAAGAAAATTGAATGATATCAACAAACAAGTGAATGTAATTAAGCTTTCTTACTGAGTTATTGTCAAATCTGCAGCAGGAAAACCTATGATAATCGTCATAAATTCTGATGTCATTTGATATCCAAGTGCCAGGCAGAATTACATTTTCTGTTCTTTTGTTACTAAATGTCCAAAAGTAAGTCAGAATGTGGATTTGCTTTAGTCTGATGTTATCTGGTGCCGAGACCAGTGGAGTTAGAAACATTATCATGTGATAATCCACAGTAATCTGTCCATCCTGATCTAATGGTAGGATTGGAATCTGTACCCTTTCAGTTGTTAGTTTGTCATACTGACCACTAAATCAATATTTGAGGATATTTATGGTGCTTTTGCCATCACAAACATACATTGTATCATGTTCCCTGACAATTAACCAATAAGCTAAATTCTGAGACGGACACATTAAAACCACCAACAATAACCTCAAATCCTGAAGTAAATGACTACTATTCCCCAAACTAAGGCATAACAACAAAATAAATCTTTCAGCATCTACAGCCAATGTCAAATCAACCCTTTCTGATAAACTTTAAGAAGAAATGATACTCATAAATACAAGAAAAGAAAATTAATAAGTATTTTAGTCAATCATCTGCTTTTCCTGGGAAAATTATGTTTCACTGTTGCTGAAAGTCATAACAATATTTTTAAAACTGGTACATATCTTATACACTGGCTAATAAGATGAGTCCAACTGCAAATTGCACAGACCCAGATTTGCCATCACGTAATGCACCAAAGATCTGGGTCTATGCAGTGTTACGAGTAATCAGTAGAACAAACAAATAGACCCTGGTCTGTGGGCACATTATGATACAGCATATCAGAATCTTTGTTGTTTGCAGTTTGACTTGACTTTTAAGTGAGAACATACAGTTATTCAAAAGTATTTCTACTTAATAAATTATAGGAATTGATTCAGTTTTGGTTGCTCAATTTATAATGGAAGGGAATTATATGAACTAAAAACATGGAGACATTATTTTCTTGTGGAAAATATAAATCTGACTTTTGTTTCTTGAAAGTATTAATATTGAAATCAAATCGTAAAACATGTTTAACAGATGCCATACATACCTCCAAATGGGATAAGGACTACGTTATGTCGACAAGCCAGTTCCACAATCTTCACTACATCATTGTGACATGCTGTCAGTACATAGAAAATTAGATATAATTAGAAAATGAAAACAGATATTTAAGAAACACATGATATGCCCTCCAGACCAGCCATCATCACATCAAAGAACATAAGCCAAGGACTTCATGAACCTAACTGGGTGCAAGATTCAAGGGCAGAAACGTTGTTGTTGCAGGTTTAATGCCATTTTTCAGCACATAAGAGACTATACATGGCTGCCAGTATAACTGTTGAAGAAAGAAACTGTGAAACTCTGGTAAGAACCATCGATTCACAGGATGCTAATGGCAAGCTTTCTCACATAACCACAGTGACCAAGCCAGAGACTCAAACCATGTGGACAGAGATGAGACGGCAGTGATCAATAAGGGTAAATGTTTTAGACCACTCCATTACCCAGGGTCCCATAGGAGCAGAAATGCCATAGAAAGTACTGTACAGAATGGTTACATTAATGTTATATAGGATGAAATAGATATTATAAGGTCTTTTATTAAACTCCCCATGCTGATATTACCAAGAACTCAGGGTGAATAACAATAAGACAATTTTCCAGAATGATGTCACATCAGTGCCATTTTCATAAAGGACCAACTAGATATGGTAAGAAATCTTTGATGAGAAACTCCATGTCAAAATGACTTTCTGTCCAGAAGGAATAATGATAACAAGATTTTCAAGATGGCACCATCTTCATATTTTGTTACTGCCTAGACAGCATATAAAGTCTTTTATTGAAAACTTCAAGATGATATGACAATCTATTTAGAAGAGTCAATGATAACATTATTTTCAAGACTGACTGTGTCAGATATACTGGATGTCCCAACAGCACCATTTTCATTTCCATTAAGGACCAAGTAGAATATGGAATGAATGGTTTGTCAAGTTTCATAGCAATCTTCAAAGCAGTTCAGGAGAAGTGATAACAGACTTGTACTAAAGCTAGGCTACCTATGGAGATCAGGCCATCAGTGATAACAGACTTGTACTAATGCTAGACTTCCTATGGAGATAGGCCATCAGTGATAACAGACTTGTACTAATGCTAGACTTCCTATGGAGATCAGGCCATCAGTGATAACAGACTTGTACTAATACTAGACTTCCTATGGAGATCAGGCCATCAGTGATAACAGACTTGTACTAATGCTAGACTTCCTATGGAGATCAGGCCATCAGTGATAACAGACTTGTACTAATACTAGACTTCCTATGGAGATCAGGCCATCAGTGATAACAGACTTGTACTAATGCTAGACTTCCTACGGAGATCAGGTCATCAGTGATAACAGACTTGTACTAATGCCAGACTTCCTATGGAGATCAGGCCATCCCATAAACTCTTCTGTCCTAAAGTTTAACCAGATAAGAGAAGGATGTGATTATGTTATATTTCAAACATTAAGCAATCTGGGAAAAGGATTATGGCAAAAAAGTGATGAAACAAATTTTAACCAAAAACTTGAAACAAAATGTGAACCCATCATACTCCTTGACCCCATGACCCAACCCTGGGACTGGGAGTAGTAATAAGAGAAGGAGAGTATATGATGATATATTCAAATATAAAATGAATCAGGTAAGTGGTTCCTGAACTTTAAACACAATTAATTCTTGACTTCTTGGTCCAAGTCATTAGTGGACACCAGGGTTATTGCTGTTGTTGCTGTTTGAGGTTTAACACCACTTCTAAGCGCAAGGTAGGTTATACATGGCAGCCAATATAACTGGTTGGGAAAAAACAACTGATACCAACCACTGACCCAAAGGAAGCTATTGGCAAGCTTTCTCACATATCCACCTTGACCAAGCCCAAGACTCAAACCCATGAGAGAGAGGTGTGATGGCTATGATTGGTAAAGACAAGCACTTTAGACCACATGGCCACCCAGGGCAAAGAGTGGTATTAAGAGACACTGCGTATGTGATGATGTTATATAACAAACATTCGCTGAACTAGTAAAAGGGTTATGGAAACATAAGCGATGAAAAAACTTTAGCCTAAACCTTTGACCAAAATGTTTCCCCTTTATGTCTAGACCCCATGACCCCAACCAGAGCAGAAGTAGTATTCAAAGAAAGGGCTTTTTGTGATGATATATTCCAAATAGGAAGTGAATTAGGTAAGGTATTACTGAGGTGGCGCTAACCAGATAATATGTACTTTTGAGAGAGTGACATATGTAAGGTGAAGTAGTTCGCATTGAAAACATGCACAGTGGAGAGAATGTTTGCATACCTCTATACTACATTAATGTAATGTGGATGATATTTCTTTTGGATATTGTACTTTTGGAAATTTTACATGATTTAAGCACACTGCTAACTAAAATGACTGCTCCCTTGTGTTAAAAAATCAGTCTGAATTAGTCTAAAGTACACTATACATAGCAGCTATTAAAATAGGGAAAATGAATTTTGCCAGACTAGACAATACCAGCTTCTGAAAGTGCAATGAATGAATTACCAAATATATAAAATGTAAAAAAAGCTATCGGCTCTTTTTTATACAATTGACCTCTGAAGTTCAGGAAGTGAAAATGACCAAGTAGAGCTAGCACTTTTTTGAAAGGTGCACATTTGAAATAAGGCCAAGCTGTATACTCTATAACCCATAGTACACCCATCAATCATACACCAAAATAAAGGGAATTAAAGGTTCTTTGCATTATACCTAAGATATACAAGGTCTTTTTTAAATAGCCAGTATAACCAGTGAGGAAAGCCGGGGACATTCTTTTTCTTTAAAATCCTAACCCTATGCAAAATGCGAAACTGTATAGCGCCACCTGAGCTACAAGTGAATCTACTTTACCCCAGACTAAAATGTCTCAAAGTTAATTCTTAACTACTTGGCCCCACCCAGAGGCAGGTGTTACTTGGAGAAGGGGATTATGTCATGACAGAATATGTCAAATATGAAGACATCCAGGATGGAGGCTCTTAAGTTACAAGTACTGGAAACTTTTGTTAACCAAAGATGTCTCACCCCTCTACTAAATAAATACACACAAATAGAAAACTTGAATGCTAGCTGTTCCACATCACTGAGACATAAAAAATATAGTACTGTATCTTCAATCCATCACAAACCAAGCTTTCTAAAAATGTTGAGTAAATCAAAATGATGAATATTCCTGCTTAATATTCAATTACCTACAAATTATTCCATTCACAACATTGTACTATTTACAATAAAATAAATGAGAGGAAAAGGACAAATATGACTTAGCACTGGTTCGATTATGGTTCATACATTCATTGACTTATTACAATACAATAATAGGACCATTTTATTTGTGTATCACTGAGTGCAAACTTTGAGACTTAATCTGACAACTGACTTGACAAGAATATGACGTAAATCTACTAAACATACTCATGGTATGGACTTAATAGAAATACAGACAAAAAAATGCATACATGCTTTCTTTCTCTTTACATGCAAATTGTTTTCAAGTAAACTCACAAAAATATTTATTGTTTATTCACTTAGATAAAACTTACTTGGCCATATCACAAGATCAGGTATTCTGTCAAACCTGCCTTCCCGTAACACAAATATCTCATGTAATGTGTGACCTGAAAATACAATATATCTCATGTAATGTGTGACCTGAAAATACAATATATCTCGTGTAATGTGTGACCTGAAAAATACAATATATCTCGTGTAATGTGTGACCTGAAAAATACAGTACATCTCATGTAATGTGTGACCTGAAAACTAGTATATCTTGTGCAATGTGTGACCTGAAAATTACAGTATTATTTAGAGTTTTAATACATGCTTGAGTTAAAGTTTAAAAAATTGTTAAACCTTATGATAGGGTCAAGAGGGATGAGTGAGGACCTGTCATAGGTCAAGGGCAAACATCCCTGTGGAGGGTCCTGACAACTCCAGGATCCTAGCAATTTTTCACCCACTTAATTTTGAAGATTTTTTTTTTTTTTTATTAACCCCGTAACAGGTTGACCAATGGGTCGGGGAACCATCCCAGGGTCACCTTACAATCAAACATTTCTGGTTATCAGATAATCTAGGGATAATAAATATAATCTACAGAGAAAGTAAAAAAGAAAACACACACACACACACACGCATATACACATGCATATGGCACACAATCTAGGTGACATGGCCTTTGTGATATTACAATATTTTGTTCCTGTTTACCATCAAGACAGAGACAAGTTAAATGTTCATTGTTGAGGTCCATTTTTGAAGAAATTGGTCCTCTTTTTTATTTACTTTAGCATTGTATTTTTCAATGTTCTTATGCATTGCAACTATTTGCTTAAAGGCAAAAATAGAAGGATTTTTCATATTGAATCTGCAAGTATAAATATAATATTTTGCCAAAATAAGCAGAAAATTACCCAAATTGTCCAGTTGTTCACTTCCTAAAAATGTTTCTTTTTTGGACAGATGTACAATATTTGGGCAAAAAGGTGCAAAATCTTCAATAAAACGGTACCAAAACTGTGAAGTAATACTGCAGTCATAAAAGAGATGCTGAATACTTTCAGTTTCACTCTTACAGAAAGTACATTTGTTGTCATCAAATATGTTAATTCTTTTAAGAAAATCATTAGTAGCGATTATTCTATGGATTAATTTAAAGTTAAAAGAGATCAACTTGGTATCCTTGGTACAGCATTTTGCCCGGCTGTATATATCAGACCACTCCTCACTACTTATATTTTTATTAAATACTTGCATCCAAGCTTCTTGCTTCGCAGTGTGTTGCCTTTTAGTTTCCTGTAAAAGATCTTTGTAAACATACTTGAGTGAATCTTGTTTTCGCAAGTTCGTTATTTTATCCTCCTGCTTATCAAAATTATTATGTACTAGATGGTTTTTTATGGCATCTTTCCATGCTTTAGGAATTCTGGATATTAAGGAGAAGTATTTCAAGAAATCATCGCTTCCAGTTTTTTGTTTTATTATCTCAAAAGGTATTAAATTACCGTGGTCATCTACTAGATCGTTCAGAATTTCAAAACCAGCTTCTGTCCAGGATTTGTATTGATAAATCATTTTAGGGGGGACAAAATTTAAAATACTCATGGATTTTGAAGATACTCTTCCATCACAACCTTTTTCTTCCAGCCACTTCCACCTCCATTTTGTTTCTCAACCCTTGTTCTAAACATTTTGTGTCAGCTCTGCCAATAAATACTGCATGACAATCAACCATATGTTTTAAATTGTTTTATGACAATTCAATGTTTATGACAAATACAGCAAAACTGATTATTAGTGTCATGAAAATAAATTAAAAGTACATGTCAAACAGGTGCTGTCAATATTAATAACAATGCATTACTGTGTTTGATTTTATTAAATAAATACTCATATTAACATTGTTCATATGGAATTCTTGCTAAAAATGTGATGAAATAACTTAAAATATTCTGTTTTGTTTAAAGACTCTAGAACCTTCCCAAACACTACCGCTGCCAAAAATTCGAAGATTAATATGAATTGGGAAATGGTCATGAACTAATTTCTGTCTCTATGCAGAAAACTTTCACTCATGTACTTGTTGTTGCCTATTTTATTTGTGTCCAATTACTGACCAATCAAAAGTCTGCATTTGTCAATTTCTGGAGTAGTGTTGACTTGAAATTTATTAGGATGGAAGGGCCAGAATATCACTGTTACATCTATTAAATTTAAATTAGATTTAATTATTGTACAGTTGTGGAAGATCTTTATTGCCTATTTCCAATGCAGTATCTTGTTAAAATCAAGCAGTCAGTTTAATTTGTTATTTATTGTTTATTTTGGCCACTTTTTCTGACTGTCCTACATTCATATATAAAAGTGTTTTGTTATTCTGCCTATTCCAATCATCTGTTAAAATTGATATAGAGAATATAGTAACATTTAAAACCAATTTTTAAATACTTTGAATTCACTATTTTATTTGTAAAGTACTAATTGTTTTTAGTTTTGCATCTGCTATGAATCATGAAATTCAAGACCCAGTGAACAATGATTCACTCTTATGTGAAGACAACAGGACCCTTTCCCCAACTGACACAATTCAGTAGGAATACAAATGTCATTTTTTCTCCAAAGATCAATACTTATACCAATCAAAATAAATGAAACAATTTCACCGTTTACATACAGTATACAATAATATAATGTTGCACTCTATTATTTAGAAAAAAGTTGTTGTTGTTGTTGTGGGGTTTAACGCCATTTTTCAGCACGATAGGCTATACATGGCGGACAGTATTAATGGTGGAGGAAGAACCCGGAAAACCCCGTAAAGAACCACCGACCCACGAGAAGCTACTGGCAAGCTTTCTCACATGCCCACATTGGCTGAATCTTAGACTCGAACCGCCGCAGACAGAGGTGAGATGGCAGTGATCTGTAACGAAGAGCGCTTTAGAAAAAAGTACTTCTTTCCCCAACCAGAATCTGGCAAAGTTGGTGGGAAAAAAGGGGGGTGGGAGCAAATGCAGAAAGTTTACAACTACAAACATTTGTTTAACATTTTGAGGTCATATGATCAAATTACTGATGAAACAATATTAAAATGTTAAAAATTACTAAATCTTTCCGTATTTTGATTCTCCACTGTTGTACAACATAGTTTCCATAGATGATATCATCTTTTCATACTTCCGGATATAATTATTAATTTTATTAGAGATGGACCTGGATATGAGTTTTGAAACAATGCACAAAGTTCAGAAAAAAAATTTCATCCAATTAATGTCCTTCTATTAAACGTTGTCTCCCATGTCATGACATTTTTCATTTACGTAACTTATTCTGAGACATGAGGATCTAATATACATAGAAATATTGATGTTCACATCAGTAAACGCACACTCAACTATAACCATTCTTCTTTCATTTTCCAAACTGGCTTTAAAACTCAGATTCAACAGGTATATTAAATGAGGATGGGGTATCAACACTTCCTAATGAGTTGACAATGCTATTATTTGTATAAAAGGTGAAAGCTGATTAATAACAAGAGGCACAAGTGTGTTTGATATATTTCACCTGTATACTAAGTGGATCTATATTACCTGGTGTACAAAGCTGATATACATCACCTTGGTATACAAAACTGATACTGAATATCTCACTTGGTATACAAAGATGATGTATTGCAGCTGGTATACAAAGCTGATATATCTCACCTTCAATACAAAGCTGACATATCTCACCTGGTGTACAAAGCTGATATATCTCACTTGGTATATAAAGCTGATACTGTATATCTCACTGAGTATACAAAGCTGACATATCTCACCTAGTATATAAAAAGCTGACATATCTCACTTGGTATATAAAGCTGATACTGTATATCTCACTTGGTATACAAAGCTGATGTATTTAAGCTGGTATACAAAACTGATACATCTCACCTAAAATACAAAACTGATATATCTCACCTGGTGTACAAAGCTGATATATCTCAACTGGTATATACTGCTCAATTGCTCAAAGATGCTGAAAATAGGAATCTACATGGTTCCTAAGAAAATCCTGATAATGCAAGAGAAGCCACACCAGAAGCAACTTTGCACAGTCATGTACTAAAACATATTTTTATCAAGTTGATTTAAACTGCAACTACCACTCTGGAGAAGTTAAAAATAGGTTTTCCAAAGAGTTGCTGCTGAAGCTACTCCACTGGGAGACATCATTAACACACTTTTTATAAATCATGACCTACATAACATCTGAACCAAGTTTGATCAAAATTGGTTCAACTGTTCTAGAGATGAAATTGAAATCAGGTTTTCTATCTGATTACTATGGAAGCAATACCAATGCCAGTGAAGTCAGTCAGTCACTCCAGATAAAATAATGATATAGCATTATCCTAAGAAGCATTCCCACCGGGACAGTTCAAAACCAGTTTGGTTGACGGAAAACAGAAGTCAATAATGTTTTACACCTGGGTGGTAAGGAAGCCACAGCATTCGTAGAAGAAGCTTTGGACGTAACTTGACTGCTATATATTATATATAATGCATTTTCTGTTTTACAAAAGCAATTATAATAAGTGAATATATAAAACCAATAACTCTCTCCCTTCAACTCTAATAAAATGAAAACTTGACTTTCCATTTCGCTGTGCGTGAATGAAAATTAGTTGAAGTGCTGAATAGAAGCGACTTAACACTAAATGAGAATATATTTCTCAAACCCAAAAACCCCCAAAAATGAGGTAATTGCTGAAAAGCAAACTTAAATGGAATGCAAGATGAAGTGAATTCTGGATGCATTCAAGCGCAAATGAAACGAAGGTTTTGTAAAATTCCCAATGTTAGGATTTGCTGAGAATAATATGAAAACATTCTTTTAAATAAGCATTCAAATTAAGTTAAATAAAATTTGGTAGCAGTAATGAAGAAAATCGTAACCAATTTTATAGAATCCATAACAATACCAGCATTATAAGATAGAAAGCAGAATATTGTGGTACTTTAAAGTAAAGGACTACTGTACTGAAATTTTATATTATGAAAACTCCAATGGAGAAAAGAATGCTCACCATGAGCCCTGAAAAGTCTGTCTTGACAGTCATCTGAAAAGGAAATTCCAGTGCGCCTTATGTCCACAATGAATCCCTCATTTTTGATAGGGGTAGGGGTATCAGCGGCAGTGAAGCTCGGCTGCAAATAAATGGGTAAATAATGATAAGAACTCCAAGCAAAATTATGACTCAACTGCTTGGATGTATCTTTTCTAACTTAGAAACACTGTCAAACACTGTCAAATATTGGCAAAGATGCAAAGAAAGCCAGAAAAGTGATGAGAATTAACTGTATGTACATCTATGAAGTATGCTAACTTGCTCATTATACTGAGTGCTAGTTTTCAAAAACTTTAAATAAACCTGAGCGAGTGATCTATGATCTAAATTATTTTCTACTGATCTCAGTTGAGCTAGACATTTACTGGTTGTCTGATCGTTTTGCTCATCAGTCTCTTAAAAACAGACCAGTATCATTTGCATACACCTAATTCCACAACCTGTTTTTAATGATTAAGCTATTAATTCATTTATTCAATGTTCAGGGTGTTTAAATGTTTAAAGGTGATCTCAAATTAAAAATAACATTGACTTTTTTTAAAAGAGTTTGAATCAGTACTGCTCTCACAGTGACTTCAAGTTGCTTATATGAAAATTAATTGCTGTCAATTTCTACAGACAAATGACTAGTACCATTGGGCTAGTGAGTTTTTACCAATCATTTGACCAAACAATAATAATAATAATAATAGTAATGATGATGATGATGATGATGACCTGAGCAGGAGTCCGATGATCCAGACTTATTCCTATTGTGCTCATCATCCAATCTCGTAATTGTGGCATAGAATGCCCACTCAGCTGATACCTACAAACAATCAAGTCAAAAAAAAATTGTCAGAATTCAATTTATATCGTCTAGTGTGAGGTATTGTATATTACAGCTGCAACAATAAAATAAATCAAGAATATATAATAAATATTATTATTTGCATCATAAAAGTACCTATTAAAAGCATTATGGTTGCATGGATTACATTTTATTCCATTTGTACTAAATCAATAAAAGCTTAAAAATTCAACTCTTTGCTATTCTCAGTGCAGATGTGACATTACCCTCAACTATTTATTATTTCCTTTATAGAAATTATGTTTGCAGTGAAATCTATGTCATGATCACTGTGCTTCCTGTCAAACACAAAAACCAATATATTTAATAAAAATATCCATAAAGCAATAAAAGACTTTGGAAAGAGAGGTATTTACTTGATGAAATGAAAAATATAACGTCGAATATCATGTGATGTCTTAAACTTGTTAATGCTTTTGTGATTTTATTTAAGTTGTCCCCTCTGCCATATGAGCCATGAATAACCAATGGCACAAATGAGCCATGAATGATCAATGGCAACGCATACCCAAAACATGTCAAATCTCTCCTAACATTCCTGACATTAACTTAAGAGCTGCCAGTCAAATTTTATGCAAGCACACGTGGATATCTAGATTCATATAATCCTCATTTTATCTTCAAATGATTAAAAAATAATTAAGCTTATTGTATACACTACTCTGATACATACCTCTCCCCGGTGAATTCAACATGTTTGTCTTTGTTGACGATAAACTTTGAATCACTGTAACCCCAGCCATTCCACTTTAACAGCTCTTGGCTGAAAATTAAACAGATGTCCATTGTATTGTATGTCAGTGGCAAAAGGTGTGATGCTCATATGGCAAGCTATTTTATTATTATTTTTTTAAATTATTATTATAAAGATCTTAACTTTCAATAAATGATGAATAGTAAATATTCTATAATAAGTTACATTGTGAACAACCATGTAGGTTCTAGTATTTATCTCACCTCTACAAGACTTGCTATAGGTAGCAATAGCAGAGACTTCAGAATCAAGGCAAGAGATCCCAGTGATCTAGCTTTGCAATACTTTGATCATTCTACACTTTTGAGTCCTTGGAACTACTAGAATAAGATTAGTGTTAACTACACATTCTATGACTGCCATACATGAATATTGTTGTGGAAACATTCTCTTCTTTCAGTCTTGGTAGCTTTGACCTACTGATCCAAAAAGTACCAGGTGTCTTGTTGTAAATGTAAGTGCCATCAACAAAGTTTAGTCATGGTTTGTGGCACTGGTCTGAATTATTCCGCAGAAACCATTTTTCTCATCTGCGTCCAACTTATTGTCATCCATGATCATTAAACATCAAAATGAATGCAAGCCATCTACGAACTTCAGTCAAGAATGCACTGCAGAACTTAAGAAGATTTGTGCAAATAATTTTCCTTCTGTCAGCTTCTGTAACCATGATGTTGGAACCTTTGGGTTCCTTCCTTGCCCCAACACCAAGTTACTTTACAAAAAATAGGTACACTATATTACTTTATTGTAACATTTTATTCACCTATCAAACTCATTGTCTACCAGCAATTTGTCGACTTGGGTATTGTTAAATTCCAACTCATTCATAAAAATGGTGAATGACTGTTTGTCAAACTACCAAGATTAGAAGCCAAGGTCGGAATGATGAGAATACGCCTTCATACACAAATGACAAACATTACTCTGCTATATCATACTGAGGATTATTTTACTGTTACAAGTGTTGTAAAGTCAACAACAACCTTGTAAAACTTCGGGATGTCAGTAAATTTTGTGTCTCTCACCCACTAATGAACCATTGTTCTCAAGCTCTGTGAGAGAAACAAAGACCACATATATAGTTGCAAGACTCTAGATCCGACAATTATCGGCAGATATGTTTAGATAGATCTACGTGTGTAAATTGGTAAAACACCATGTAACCCGTGGGTACGTGAGAAAGCTTGCCAGTAGTCCTACAAATGTAAGACATAACACATGCTGTTTTTGCTTTAGTGATGTAATCCCTCCCCCAAACAAAAGTATCGGGTGATGTGTCTTAAGTGATACATCACCCGATATGTTTGTTCTTGCGGGTATAGCACTACAACATAAACATGTCCCATGTCTTACATGGTGGACTAGCTTGCCAATAATTCTCGTGTGTCAGTGGTTCTTTCTGGGGTTTTACCGGGTTCTTCCTCCACTATTTATACTGGCTGTCATGCATAGCCTATCTTGTGCTGTAAAATGGCGTTAAACCCGACAACAACAACCAAAGTAAACCAACGTTAGTTACCCCACCCAACAAGATACAACAATGTCAAGTAAACAAACCGGCGCTTTGGGATGGTTGGTGGGTCGTTCTCAGCCCCACATTCATGTGCTTCAACATTTCTCTTAGTGTCCATACTAGACTTTCGAAAGCGACTGAGCTGTGCAACTTGCTATATTTCAACCACTTCAAAAGACAACGTGCTTCCAATCGGTTTCGAAATGATCTTTGGACCTGTATAGTGTACAATGTTGAGATAGAGTTATCCTCCTTTAACTCAATACGCGCGTCAATGGAGCGACTAATAACCCCCAAATACCCCCAAGACTATTGGAAAGCCCAAGACACATCAAATTATGTATTACAGTTGAAATTCTGTTCTCAAACTGAACATAAATCATTGAATTTAATCTTAATTACTCCAAAAATTAAAATTAACAATGTAAGAAATGTTTATTTTCTGAAGGCAGATTAAATAGTTTCTCAGTGAAGAACGAGTTCGTACATAGGCCCCTATGGTACTAAGTACTATTACACCATTAAGTTATTTTCCACCTTTTCTTTGTTTTTGGATCGCCGCCAGTCAAAAAAATCTTTTATTCTTCCCGTTCGTTTTTAACATAAACGCTAAGTTTTTTCTTGAATTTAACACACACACACACACACACACACACACACACACACACACTTGTTTACGTTTAAATTTTGTTATTTTGTTTCTTGATATCATATAAGATGACTATTAAACACATTTACCATTTAAAGTTTCATTCCAAATGTGTAGCTATAGAAAATCAAGAAATTGATCGGCAGTTCCATTTTTTTTTAAAATGCTGAAAGTTACAAAAGAGTGATAACTCTAAAACCTTAGAAACATGATGAGTTCTTGAATTAATATTTAGTTAAGTGAGATAAATTTAGTAACTATATTTAAAAAGCGTTATAATGGCATGGAACTTATATAGAAGAGCATTACAGTGATATGGAACACTTATTTTATTTTAAACGTTAAAATAATGTGGAACAAGTATATAGAAAAGCGTTATAATGATATGGAACACTTCATAATTATTTAAATTATTGTTATATGAAAATTTCAAGTAAGTTTAAAGAAAGGAATTCCATATATTAAGAAATGAAACGTTTGACTCTACAGGACTCGTGGTACTAATTAAGTTCCCATCGTAAACCTTTGCAAACACCATGATATTAAAAATTCAATAACTTAAAAATGTTTCAGTGCTCATTATCAAACAATTATTTATCAGTATAGATGAAACCTGGATATCAGCTTCTGCTTAGAGGAAAGGATATGAGCCGCGGCATTTTCTGGACCTGCATGTGTTTGAAACATGTGCTTTCAATTCCACACCAACGAGTCAGGTGCTAATTGTAGTAACGAGTGTTCCAAACTCAAGACTGTTAAAACACTGGAATTCCATCAATAAAACAATGTCTCTGTTGTTTTTTTCACTTACAACTAGGATAAGCTCTCAAAAGATTCTTTTTCCTAAAACATAACTTACATTATTAACCAATCCTGATCAGCCAAACCATTATATACTCTATTTTAAGTTCGCCCATTTCCAGGCTGGTTCCCATTTTTCCATATCGTTAGTACTGTGTTTCCTACAATATGGTTTAATATGGTACGCAAATAATGTAATAAGGCATTGTTTTTTGTTTTTTCCGAATAGAAAAAAATGTGCACAGGAAAAAACATTTTTTTTAATTTAAAAAAAACGACAGAAATTGTATCATGATCTAAAAATAAAGACTTTTCTATTATGTACACAAAACATTTATAAAAAGTTCTCTTTCTCTTACTAATACACCGCCGTCTGAGACAGGACAAAAATGTTGAATCTCTTTTTGAGAATAGCGTACTACCTGCTTAGGACGACAACTGTTTTCCTATACTGATTGCGGTTCAAGAGATTCCCAGTATAGCTAACAATGATGTGTCTTTCTGAAAGCAGTACTTCTAGACTACAAGTCCCATAGGTCATATATGCATTCAATACCGACTATTTCAGTAATGAGTGTCATTTTTTAGAGTTTGATTCTACATACTTTTAAGTGGCAAGTATTCATTTAATTTGGATGCTTATGCATCCACATTCCTTTGGAAGGTCATTATTTAGACGCCCCGAGAAGAGCATAAGGCAAAATCAATGTCAAAGTATTTATACATTTTTGGACGAAATGAACCTAACGGTGTGATCCAACGCAATCCGAAATGAATGTCGCGCACTGGATATCACAATGAAAGCTACGCATGTTAATAAACAAAGTCGTACTACCCTATATTGTGACGATTCCACTACAAGTGCTCTTTTCTTAACCTAAGTTTAGTATATGGTCACCATTTTAACCATAGAGATCGATAATTTTCGTCTGGATGTTTCTTGATGACAGTTAAGATGCAGATCATTCCATAACCAGGACTGAACAGGCTTTGGTTAAAGAAAATTAGTGTTACATTTTAAAAGAACAATTTATATTTAATTTAAAATGAGCATATGCGCATACATGACCCTTGTGACTTGTGCTATAATATTTGTAAGGCAGTACTTCTGATTTTGATTTTTTGTGCTCAACATTTATCAAATTTTCATATTCATTTTCATTCACAAAGACAGACTCAACGGCGTTGTCCTTATCAATATGCTACATTCTACAATCTTCGTAGAATTCGCATTTTTTTCTTCGATTACATAAAGCCACTACTGCTTAGTGTTTGGAACTATCTTGGGGTAATTGGGGGTAGTCTTTGGTTTTTTGAGGGTCTTTAGACGGGCCGCTCGCGTTAAATACTATAGTGGTGTACTTTCTCAACATGACAATAAGGACGCCGATCACAATTGTTTTGGCTCTGCATTTGTTTCTCAGTACTGAACATTCCACTGTGTCCCAATAAATCCCATGTTACTCTAAAGTACCTTCAAAGATGAACTCATTGTGAATTTCTTGCTATAGGTTATAAGACATTTTTTGGATAGTCTAGACTGTAAACAAACAAGGCAACGTGCATTGGGTCATATGTCACTTCCGGATCAGCATCAATGCCTCATTACTCACTGTGCACTGTCGCCAAAATACACACAGACAAGCACACCATAATGCTCATATTCTAAATAAACAATTACCTTTAAATCAATACCAAGAATACCCAAATCTAACTCGTATCACCACCGAAACGAGTGTGTGTTTGATTTGGATTTTTAACATAGTTTTAACAATTTTTCAGTCATATCGCTGCGATGTCTGGAGCGTGGCAGTTTATAACGATGTTTAGTACTGATATTGAGGGGGATTCCCGCCATAATTATATGCCTAGCAATGGGGCATCATGCCGCAGACACGTAGCATCACGTACCACCCAGTCACTTTATCGTGACACCACTAACCTCCTAATGATGAGCGCCTAGCGAGGCAGCTTCGAAATTAGTCCAAGTTTCATCTGACCCTTGTCACCCCATTTTTGATGTTTTGACATTTATGTTCGAGTCTAGGGTCAGAGTCCATTATTTATCGAAAAGTTGGAATTCGTCGATACCATTTGGTGGCGGCATGGGGAGAGGGTAGGAAGGGGAGCGTTGGGATCTTTAGTTTTATTATTTTCTGTTCTTTGCTATCACACCTTATGTCTGCATGAATGTAAGTTTTCACATCTGATGAATTCAGCAACAATTACCCAATTAATGGAAACACAGCTTCATAATGTATTCGTTTTGTATCACCATCATGGATGCTCTTCAGGTATCACCATCATGGATGCTCTTCAGGTAGGAACATGATACTTTCAAAGTATTTTAAAAAAATTAAAAGGTTGACGTCATTATTACGTCAGTTACGATATTGTTTATAGGGCCAGATGTAAACACATTCTTTAATCTATATGCAATACGTGTATACAAAGACAAGTTTGTAAGACTGACGAAATCAATAAACATCTTCCACTGTCCGATGTTAAATAAAACAAAACTAAAATAATTGGACAGAAATGCACTCAATATAGTATGTTATGAAAGTGCATCAATGTATTAATAAAAAGTCTAACAGGATCCATACAAATTAGAACAACCAATATTAATTTTCTATGGTCATGATACGAAAATCCATGATTGCATCGATACTAGATACAAATGAACCAAGAATGCCGCTTAAGTTATTTTTTAATGGAATATATATATATATATATATATATATATATATATATATATATATATATATATATATATATATATATATATATTCTTTTCCAGACTACTTTTGATCATGTTGGTCAGGAGAGAAAGTACAATCGACAACAGCTGTGTACCGTTGAAGAAGGGTCAATGATCAATGGTTTGCTAAAGCGCCTGAGCTGTTTTCACACCAATTTGTACTTTCTCATGTTATTTTCACACACACACACACACACACACACACACACACACGATAAATGATTTGTTTCAATATTCCCCAAATTACTACCATCAAGAGACTCATCAACAGAAGTTTTGCGCAATATTAATCAATGACAGTGTCTGTAAAAACGTCATTCATATCCTGACGTAAACTGTCTATACCATCCAATATGCTGGCAAGACGTCCACTTGGAAGAAGAATGAACAATTTCAAAAGCTATATTGCAAATACGATAGACATAAAAATCTCTCTAACCATTAAAACTTAGCTGGACACCCTGTCCAGTCTCTCTAAATGCTACGCATTGAATCAAATTAGAGAGGGGCTAATGCTTAATGTTACAAAATAGAGAAATATTGGTTATTACGGATACCAACGCTTGGGGAATTAGGCTTTAATGAAACGTTGCTAAGTGTTATGCTTACAATTTCATGAGTAAAGTTCATTCGTATCAGTTTGTCCATGCTCATTCTCCACTAGTGGCATATAATAATAATAATAATAATAATAATAATAATAATGATAATGATAATAATAATAATAATAATAATAATAATGAATACGAATAAATGGACTTGAATGGTATCTGACAACTGATGTCAATATGCATGTAAGATTTTGATATCATTTACAAATATCTTGTTCTTACTATTATATTTTAACCTCTACAGAAAAATAACTTAACTTTCCCAAAAGGGAACTATAACCTTTCTTCTAAATGGAAAAATACAAAAACTGTGAATATCTATTGCTGAAAATATGAATTCTCTGAAACTCGACTTCTTATCGCAGACTTAGTTTTATATCAAGGGATACGTATTACCACTCTTCAAAATTATTTCGTATTCTTTTAATGGTATTACGTTAAAAGTTTAAGCAATTACCCTCGATAGAAGGCTCTCCGGACAGTGGTCAAAATCTGTTCTTGTACCATATGTTAACTTGTAATGGGTGCATTTTTAAATTTGAAGGTGAAGGAAACAGAAAACACACTGACGAATAATAATAATAATAATACAAATGTTTGATACCGAAATGTGATTGGAACTTTCATATCCGATTTAAAGTACTAAACCTTCTCCAGTTTCGATGTAATATATGTGTAATAAATGGATTTATACGGTAACATAACACATCACTTCTGTTTCTCCCCCTCTACTTTGCCTGCTATTTGGCAAGATTCGTAGAGATCAGTAGTACTGATAATACAAGCAGAAAATAACAATCACACCAGGCTTTATTCGAGGGCAGGATTATGCATTGCTGGCAGAGTGGGAAAAACTGTTAGATATAAACTTCATTGAGGAAAACAGGAGCAAGCGTTCGGATCACAAATTCCATTAAAATGGAATGTGAATTCTTTTAGTAAAAAATCTCCTAAGTTGTAAGCCATCGGTTAGAAACGTGTGATGGGAGATTGCTAATTCGCCGAAAATACATTATGGGGATAAACATTTGGAATTAAAGAGCAGGACGCTTTCACTGAAATCATCGGGACTTATAGACAAAATCTACATCTCAGCTCACATGTTTACAAACAGTTACTGAACCCGCAAAGGATACAAGGTGACTGTCCCTCTCTCTCTCTCCCTCTCTCTCTCTCTCTCTCTGTCTCTCACGACCGCTCCGGTGGCCAAGTGGTTAGAACGTCCGCCCTAATGCGGGAGGTCGCGCGTTTGAACCCCGGCCGGGTCATACCAAAGGCTCATAAAAACGGCTATAAGCATCTGCCTCGCTTGGCGCTCAGCATTAAGAGGTAAGTGTTAAGACTGGTATGCCTGGTGTGAGGATAATGTGACTGGGTGAGGCATGATGCTACACGTCTGCAGCATGATACCCAATGTTAGATATCACTATAAACTGTCACACTGCAGACATCGTAGCGATATGACCGACAAATTGTTAAAACTACGTTAAAAATCAAAATCTCTCTCTCTCTCTCTCTCTCTCTCTCTCTCTCTGTATGTAATGCATCCAGGATAATTGAAGGTAACTATAGAGGATATAGGACTGGGCAGCCCGGAAATGTTTGCCAATGACCAATGCTTATAATGCTTCGTTGGTATCTATCTAGCACGTTGTACACGAGACAAGTAGATAGTTATATAGATAGTTCTACATGTAAGACATAGCACATTTTGATTTTGTATAGGTGCCATGTCTTACTATCCAAATAACGGCCGTGTATAGTGTGTTCCGATGTCAGCGACATCGGAATGAATAATCAAAGTTTCAGGAACATCTCACACACTTGGCAGCCTGTATCAACATTTCCCACTAATTTATGTGTAATTAATATACTTACTGTGCTGTCTTTATCCTGGTGGAATGGAAATATGACACTTGCAAATGTCAAGTCTCGGATTCAGCCAATGTGGGTATGTGAGAAAGCTTCCCAGTAGCTTCTCGTGGGTCGGTGGTTCTTTCCGAGGTTTTCCCGGGTTCTTCCTCCACCATTAATACTTGCCGCCATGTATAGCCTATCGTGTGCTGAAAAATGGCGTTAAACCAAAAAACAACAACAACAACACTAGCAAATGGATGAATTTTTACGTTCCTTTGACATACAGTTGAATCTGTTGCAATGCGACGGTAGTCGAGGTAAGCCGAAGTAAGTTCAAGTAGGTTCATATTGGGGATCTGATTCTTGAACGAAACGAACTGTTGTTTACAGTTCCAATAGGCATAATACATTTTTTATTCGTTTCATTAACAAATAATATTTTAACTTTATCCGATTTCGGCATTCTCGGCTTTCATCGCTTTCCAGCCAAGTGAAATGTAGACGAAAAAAACTTGAAAACGGGTCCATTTGTTTTGTGAGAATTTGAATTTATTAGAGAAAAGGCACCATAGTAAGTAAAGTCTGACTAAAACATTATAACTTTACTTTGTAGAAAAGCGTCGTTATTTTAGTTGTCAGTTGCTTGAAATATTCCTGAAAATTTTACTTTCCTAACGATGTTAGTCGACATCAAAGCACACTACACAGCGCGGTTAGTTTGGCTGTAAGACCCTGACGCCCAAAACATAAATATCAGCGTCAGGTCTTACACGTAGGACTAGTTATATAGATAGATAGGTAATGAGCGCAGTTGTTATCTATAGAATGGATTTACTCATAGCAAAGCTATGCATAGTTTTTTTTATTGTATATACTGTGGATTTAGATTGAGAGTGGCAGCTGTTTTGCACAGAGTGAGAGAGAGAGAGAGAGAGTGCAGAAACCTGAACTTGTTTCCCTCTCGGCTTGCAGGATAAAACTTTTTCAAAATGTCTTAACAACACACAACTGTCTGATGCTCCATTTATTCCCGTTCACGATAAAATAAACAAGAGATTTTCGACAAACGATATCCGTCTTTCTGAAGTCTTATTGTAGGGGTTGTGATCTAAACACAATGAAAGAATCGTGAGGAGAAATTGCTAGAGAAAGATGCTAAAAATTCAATTTTAGTACCAAAGGCACTGAAGTACTAAATGTAGGTCACAGTGAACTACCTTTGTTTTACACGGGGATGGTATACATGGAAATTCCCGTGTTATGTTTGATGGACGCAAATCTTCTTGCGTAAAAGATATGTTGTGAAAAATATTCTGGTGACAAAGTTAATCAGGCTTGAAAATAAGTCCAAAGTGAATTTGTTTTCATATGATAGAAAAGTGCTTCCTAGACTGCATCCATATACAACGCTCCAACAGAGTAGATAAAATCTGGCCCAAGAAAAGAAAAGAAAAAATCAAAATACAAAAGTTACTTAAGAGTGAGAAATAGATCACAGTGACCTGCTTTTGGCATGGCTTTGTTACACTTTGAAGAAGGCACCCTCTTACAATCTTACAAAGATATGTTTACGTAATTGCCTACCCCCTCCCGGAAGTTTGTACTCCTGTCATAGGGTGGTGGATGATGTGAGAAATCTTCCCCACTAATTAGGGTTTTTAGTTATCGTTATCTGGGAGATGATCGACCACGATGGTATTGCCCGGATCGAGTAAACAAAAAAATAATATATGAAATTAATGGATAGAATAGCAGAGATCTGAGCAAAGATATAGAGCAGATGAACAAGAGCCCCCCCCCCCCCGTAAAATATAACAGTTTAATCAATTACATAAACAAAATGAATTTGAACATGACAGTTGAATGATACGCTTTCTCTTAGAAACAGTTACAAAATTTATGCGAAATGTAATGAGCAGTTCTGTTACACCGATAAAACAAATTTCATCATAGTATCGAGTGAATGATTGAATGTCAGCATAATGTCAGCATGCTTCCGGTCTTTTCCAAATCATTGTTGGGGTCAGGTCAGCATTGCTTATTTCTCTCTCTCTCTCTCTCTCTCTCTCTCAATCTCTGTATATATGTATGTATATATATATATATATATATATATATATATATATATATATATATATATACCCATCCTCTTTCGAGTCACCAACCGTAACTTGATTGTCAGCTGTCTTTCCCATCACGTGGTGCAAGTATGGAGCTATTGTCCTTCAAACAAATGTAATACGCAACCTAAATTTTTGGCAGGGTTTTTTCTTCTTCTCCTGTGATCAAACAATATTCCCACTCTTTTTACATCAGATATTGTCTTATCGTAATTCAACAGATCTAAGCTACGGTCAGTTCGCATCCTGATACTGATACACAAACAATCTATTAACGTATATTTAGACCTTTTTGATAAATATCATGCCCCACTGTAGGCTATAAATTGCAAGCCGAACAATGTCGGTCGACACACACCGATCTTCTCAGTGGAAAGAATTTACAAATTAATTTTACAAATGAATTAATGGACTTCACGTTTTGTCTTAACTATATTACTTGCTACATGATTTCTATTACATTCAAACCACTAAATCTGAATACATTCATGTCAAAGAAAATTGTATGAAATACAAAATTCAAGAATTTAATTAATTACATAAACAAAAATGACATTGAGCATGACGTGAATAATTCGTTTTCTCTCAGAAATAGAGTTAAAAATTATGCGAATTCCAGTTAGCCGTTCTGTTATTGATAGAACAAAAATTCATCATATGATTGAGTAACAGATCGAATTCAGATTGCTTGGCATGACAGCATCACCTGCTGCTTCCGGTCCTGTCAAAATCACTGCTGGTGACCGGTCAGCAATTCTCTCTCTCTATCTCCCCTTAATAGCCTCTTCGCGTCACCAACCTATCGCTTGCATTCTGCGCTATCATTCTTCTGTGCAGTCCGTATGGAGCTATCTTGTTTTTCCTTGAAACAGTATATAAACTAAATATTGTCAGTTTTCTGTTCTTCTCCTGTGATCAATAAATATTTCCACTCTTTTTGTCTGATATCGTTTATCCAAATCAACAGAACTTGCTATGGGCACTCATACTAATTCACAAGCAACCTATTGTCATAAATCGATGTCTTGTTACTGCATTCTTAACTGAGTACCATTACATAATTAGCCCTCTCTGATACTATCATTGCCCCGCTTTGGCCATAAATTTACCAGCTGACCTATCAGTCGACACACGTTCCTAATACTGCAACATCGTTTTGGTCGGAAAAAATCCACAACTTAATTACACACGAATTAATGGACTATACTCCTTGTCTTAACTACGTTACTTACTAATTAGAGATTCATTGACATACATTTCCAGAGATAGGAAATTTAATCCTTAGCCTAAAGGATACAAATCATTTAAGACAAATAAGTTAACATGTCACAATTCGTATTCAGAAGAAATGTTTTAAATCTTTAGGATTCATGATTTCTATTACACACCAAACCTCTAAATCTGAACCCATTCATATAAGGAAATATTGTATGACATCCTTACAAACATGAATCATAAAACATGCACTATTATTTCAGAAATCAAGTAAAAATTGAAGTATGAATTTAAAATGAATAAATTCAACTACAGTAAAAAAAACTTTCATAATGAATACACACTGCGTGAAATCGAGACTAATCTTGTCCTTTATTCGAGATTCGCACCTTCCTATGCAGCTGAATCTCTCGCTTTTCGTATACTCGCGTTTCCTACACTCGTCCTTAGGACGATTTATTTAACAAGAAGAGTACCCTCTTCTGATCTCGGAGTCCTTCAGACTTTCCCTCTAGGCAGAAAAACTTGGACTCATTAATTCTACGAGAGGAACTTTTCTAATGCCCTGAATTCCGTCTGGGAACACGCAACCTCCGTTAGGTTATCCAATCAGGATTACTACTATACCCGCCAAAAATCTTTTTCAGTCCCATAGAAGTCAGAGTAATTTTTTTCTAGTCTACCTTTATTAATAAGTATTATGGAAAATATAATTTTACGACACCTGTTTCAAATGGATATCAACTTCCCAAAATATTCTCTGGTTTGTCTCCGTTCTTGCAACTTTACCGCGACGATCTCGCGTTATCATTGCACTCTTTTCTAGCTCTAACGGGCAGATAAGCGGCCCCTTATATAAACTTAATTTATACCCCGGACAGAACAAATTAAATATTACAAGATTACGTTGATCCAAAATGTCTACAAGAGTTTGTCTCATTACAAGCCCCCCACCCCCGATTTTAAGAACTAAAGTCATCAATTATATATAATATGCACACAATTTTGTGACTTCATTCATCAGTGTATAATTTTTAACTCGATTATCAGCAGGGGTCTTTAACACTGGTATACTGTTTGTGTTTCAATACAAACGGAGTTTTCATTGTTAAAAAATAACCAGCCTATTCAGTGTTCCCATTCACGATCCGTGGAAAACCCATTTTCAGTGAGGTGATGAAATTCTTTGGACTACACATACAGAGAAATAGACCGATAAATCAGCCCTTCACCCGTGATGATATTGATTTTCCGGTGAGGGGCTGATATCATCTATTCATTAAAAGCTGCAATTTTGTGCATCCTAATTCGGCTGCACACATCGGTGTACATGTTATACACCTACCAGTATTTCTCGTGGCTGTGCAGCTACCGTCAGCTGAAGGGTTCTTTTGTTGACATGTAGATTATATTTCCAGAGCAAATTATATGTTTGGTGACTTGTAAATCCACATGGAATAGCACAACCATCTGTCCTACGGCCATTTTAAATTTACCGATGATAATCTGATGAAAGACTTACCACTGAGCTAGAAATTTACCTGTGATAATCTAGATTAGTGGTCGATGGTATCTGATGAAAGACTTACCTTTGATCGAGAAATTTACCTGTGATAATCTTGATTGGTGGTCGATGGTATCTAATGAAAGACTTAACTGTCACTGAGAAATGTACCTGTGATATTTTAGATTAGTGGTCGATGGTGTCTGATGAAAACGATTAATGATTTATACATCCTCTACTTTCGATAAAGATTGGTCTAATTATTTTTTTTGTGTTTACACACACGTGCATGTACTATATGACATTGTTTTAAACTAATTTTTTAAAAGTTGAGACTTCTATAGAAGATTGCCTTATCGCCGAAGTTATATCATCCTTAAAATCTGTATATGCATAAAACAAATCAAAACATATTTTCATCACACCTATCTGATCTAATTTTTATGTTGTAATTCTATTATTGAAAGTGACATAAATATTTTAGTAAAAAGACCGCTCATGTCTACTATGATATGATGTGTGACTATCAATAATAATAATAATAATAATAATAATAATATTTTCTGAAGCCAGAATTACCAACGATGTTTTTGGATTCGTGCATGTTCCCCCACAGGCCTAGTCGATAAGGGTTGTTACCGCCCTTGACAATAGACTCCCTTGAATAGCTCTTTGGTACATTGAAATCAGAAGCCTTGTGCGTGAACTTACAAACCCTATTTACGGGTAGAAATACTCCCGTTATGGATGCATAAACTAGCTAGTCGCTAACCCTAAGCGATACTGAGTAAAAAATACCTACTTTTTATTTTGCAGTTTTACACATTTTTATATGCATAGATCGATCTAGAGTAACGAGGAACATATAAATTGATATCAAAATTGTCACAATCGGTAGTTGTAAATGATTGGTAATACTTATTTGCCTATACGGAAAACGTTTGTACAGGAAGGCATTAGGCGTACGTTCGAACAAATGAAGACGTGTTTAGTAAGATACATGTACACATTATATACTGTTGGATAGCTTGAATTCAGTGCTTTAAAATCTATAGTATTAGCATCAAAATATCTGGCGCTATCACAAAACGGCATTGAGTAGAGACACATGACACGGATATGTCGATCGGAAAGTCGCTAACCTGAAGCGATACTACTTAAAATATAAAAAAGTTTTTTATTGCATTTTAATACATTTTTATTGACATAGATCGATTTGGACTGATGAGAACCTTATAAATCGATATCAAATGAAGACGTGATTACTAAGATACATACACACATATACTGTTGGATAGCTTTAATTCTATGCTTTCTTTGCCTCTATCACTTTTTGTGTTTTTCTTTTTTGTGAGGGTTCTTTCTCCTTTTTTATCTTTCCAGACCAGTTAGGGAGGCCCTCATGCCCTGCATGTTTTGGATTGCTATTTTGTATGTTTTGCTATCGTGTTAATGTTTTCTGGAATCAGTACAAATTTAGTCCTTTTTTATATTATTATTTTATGAATTTATGTATTCATATTTTTTAATGTATTCATCTTGGCTAAACCAGCTTTCGACTTCCATTCTTTTTTCTTCCTCATCTTTTTGTTGTCTTCTTTTTTCTTTTCTTTTCATTTTCGTCATTTCTCTGAGCGGTTTCCGTACCTCTGGGCTTGTTGTTTGTTGCTCGTCTTCAGTAGTTTTTGTTATTTGTAGTGCTTTTTCCTGCATTTGTTTTGTAGTTGTAGCTTCTGTCTGTAGCGATTCAATTCTCTTTTTCCTTTCTTCTTCCTCTCTTATCCTCCTCATATATGGGTGTTCATGTGGATCTAAATTTCCTTGCTGCGGTGACATGGGGCTTTTTGTTATATCTATTATTTTGGGTACTTATGTTTTCTGGATTTGTTTAGTTGGAAAATTGTGATCTCTTTCTGTAATGAATCCTCTCTTAGGCTCTTTATATAAGGGTGCTCGTCTTGCAGTTGTTTTGCAATTTCTACATCTTGCTGTAATAACATGGTGTCGTGTTGCCGTTCTGATTGTATTGGTCTAATTTCTGTTCCTTGTTGGCTTTGTAAGGTTTTGTTGTTGTTGGTTCTTAATTCTTTGTTGCTGTTTTGCTTGTATCGTCCTTTGTTGTTGTTGTTGTCTGTTTTTTTGTTGTTGACTTTTTTCTTCTTGTTATTGGACTAGTTGTTTCTGTTGTAGTTGCTTCCTTTGGTCTATAGTCGTCTGTACGTCTTTATTTCCTGCTTGTATCTGTATTTGTTGTTGTTGCTGTTGTTTATATTTTTTTTTGTCTATTTTATACAGGAATCGGGCTTGCGTCTGTTGTTGTTGTTGTTGAATTTTCTGCCCTTGTTTTGTGTTTGTAGTTTCTGTAGTGGCTTTTGTCTTTCTTGTTGCTCTATATTCCCCTGTTGTTGTTGAGATTGTATTTGATCTATCCTTTGTTTGTTTTGCTGCTTGTATATGTGCTAGCTGTTCTTGTATTTGTTGTCGTTCTTTTTGTTGTTTGGTTCCTTGTTGTATGTTTTCTACTGCTTGTTTCTGTACTTGTAGCTGTTGCTGTTGTTGCTCAGTGTTCTTGTCCGTTCCCATCTTGTGATATTTATTGTTGTTGCTGCGTCTTTTCTGTTGTTATTTGTCCGCTGGATGTGTTTGTTGTTGTTGTTGTCGTTACTCTTTCTTCAGCTGTCCTTTCTTGATTTTTGGGACATTTATAAGGTGTATGGCCTATTTTTCCACATCTATTGCATATACGATCGTATATGCATCCTTTGTACCAAGACGTTGAGAGGAATCCGAACATGTAGAACGCTCTCTTGATTTTCTTCATATCACTTTTTTCGATTCCCAGTATTCATGTTCCGTCTAGTATTGTTGTTGTTTTTATAGTTCTATTCCGCGCTGAGATTAATGGGATATGAAATGTTTCCTCAAACCGTTTTACTATTTCGTCTAGTGGAATTTCGAGTGGGATGTCGGTCACATGTAATTCTCCTATTTGTTTTTTAATTTCTCTTAGCAAGGTTGCTGGTTCTTTTACTGTCAATTTTTCTTTCCCAATAGTCATCTCTCCATATGGCAAAATCGGTGTCTTCCTTTCGGTCTTACGATCTACCCTTTGTATCCGTTAGGGTTTATGGAGTACACTCTGTTTATACATTCTGGGCGCGCTATCTTCATTGCTATCATTACCGAAGTAATACTAGGTATTTTTTCCCCTTTGTATGTGCCTCATATCTATCTCTTGTGTACCTTCTCTATATGTGCACTGCAGGTAGCTCCTGTCTTGCATGTCGATTCTTCTTAGCTTGAAAAATTTACTCAGTTGATTTATTTCTGCCTTCGTCGCCATGTTTCCTCGTGCGTTCCGTGCACTGGTTCGATTGAGTTCACATTCTATTTGTTGATTTTCCATACCGTTTGTTTTCCTAGATATTTTGTGATTTTATATCCTTCTTTTCGTAATGGCAGTCTGTAATGGACAGAAAAGATAGTCCTTTTGGGGGTCCCAGAACTTTAAAACTGTTTGCTTTGTCCTTGCCATTTCAGACGATAAAACAACAGACTGTACTTCTCAAGAAGGAATTGCTTGCTTAGGCGGCATTGTACTGTGCTGTGCTGTACTGTACTACA
This sequence comes from Sinohyriopsis cumingii, assembly GCA_028554795.2. Lineage (NCBI taxonomy): Eukaryota > Metazoa > Mollusca > Bivalvia > Unionida > Unionidae > Sinohyriopsis > Sinohyriopsis cumingii. The sequence goes on from CM068832.1 coordinate 84,298,081, forward strand.
TCTATCACAGCATACAGATTTGCTCGCCGGAAGAGCGTTGCGTCATGGGTAAATTAGGGGCATTCATAAATCAAGGGAGGTAAAAACCGTCATCGGAAAGACCTATACTCAACACACATACCGTATGCGCGCGGCCATCTGTTGCACGGGGTCCTTTGACGAAAATTAACAGTATAGGTTATTCTTTAGAAGTTTAAACGCAAGTATTTCTGCAGACATATAACATCCTTGAAATTAGACTTCCTTGTGTCTGTCTGAAAATATAGAGAATTGTTTGGGAATCGTAGTGAGACGGGTGAAGTCAATGTCAGTTTTACAAACATTGGATCTTGTTAGGTCAACAGACTGTACAACTTCTATCTCCTTCTCTTAGTTATTGTTGTTGTTATTATTATTATTTAATAGTACACATTCCACGATTTCTTATAGTTTTGGTACGCGCCTTAAAAAAGGGCACTTGGTAAACAGCAAGACTTTTTAGGCTCTTGTTCGCATTTCTATTCTTTCGTTACCATGGCAACAATTGCGTACATTCACATTTTCACGTAAATGGCATCATCTGCTTATCAAGTTCATCAAGTGCCCCTTGTATTTGATTTGTAGATCTGGTATTGGCATTTTGCTTCTCGTTGTACCCGGGCTACCCCATAACAAGAAATGTATTTTAGACAATAATTATTTGCATAGTGAAAGTGAGTGCCCGACGTTCTGCCTGCCGTATCCCTGTTTTCAGTTAATATGGAGAAATCTCTCTCTCTCTCTCTCTCTCTCTCTCTGCTTCTGGTTATTTTAAGTTAAGAATCTAGAGAGAGATACCGTTTGACAATCTGGCGGCAGCCAACCTCAAAAAGTGCCACTTTTGTACGTCTGTCAAATTGCAAGACAAAAGCTTAGCACTGAGAAACGTAGTTAGTACATGATTGGGCGGAGGGGGGGGGGGGCTGGTTAGGTGACTATTGTGTGTGTTTGCGCGCGCGCTCGTGTGTGTGTGTGTGTGTGTGTGTGTGTGTTTGGGTGCGTGCAGGGAGATATAATGTATGCTATCCCCTTCCAGCTATGTTGCCGTGGTTATCATTATCTAGGAGATGATCGACCACGGCGTTATTGCCTGGACCTACTAATTAATAACAAAATACATTAATGGATGGAATAACAGAGATCTGTGTTTATATAAAGTAGAACAACACGAGCACCCGGATATAAAATATAACAATTTAATCAATTACATAAACAAAATAAAATTTAATATGCCATTTAATGATACGCTTTCTCTTAGAAATATAATTAAAAATTTATGCGAAACGTAATTAGCTGTTATGTTATGCCGATAAAACAAATTTCATCATATAATCGAGCGACTGATCAAACTCAAATTCCCGGCATGTCAGCATAACCTGAATGTGCTTCAGATCCTTTCCAATCACTGTTGAGGACAGGCCACCATTGCTATATTTCTCGCTCTTTCTTTCACTATCTCTCTCTCTTTCTCTCTCTCCATCCTCTCGGGTCATCAACCGTAACGTGGCGGTCTGCTTTCTTTCCCAGCACGTGGTGCAATTATGGAGCTATTTGTTCCTTCAAAAAATGTAATACGCAACCTAAATATTTGTCAATTTTTTTTCTTTACCTGGGACCAAACTATTCCCACGCTTGTTACGTCAGATCTTGTTTTATCGTAATTCAACAGAACTAAGCTACATTATTCTGATACACAACATATTAAATTTAGGTATTTTCCAGCAGCTACTCGCATTCCAAACTGAAACTATGACATAACAAGACCTTTTTGATAACTATTACGCCCCACTGTGGGCAATAAATTACCAGCCGAACAATATCGGTCTAGAGACGCCGATTTTATTCAGTGGAAAGAATTCACAAATTAATTACACAAATTAATTAACGGATTTCACGTCTAGTCTTAACTACATTACTTGCTAACTAGAAATTCATTTGACATTTACATGATAAAATCACATCTTAGCATACATGATACATATCATTTAAGACATATAAATTAATTCTCACACTTCGTGTCAGAGTAATGCATGAAATTCCTACAATACACGATTTCTATTACATACAAACGACTAAATCGGAACACATGTACACAAATACATATTGTGTGACATCCTAGAATGCATGAGTTATATAACATTCAGGATAAATGAAGGCATACAATTAACTTTTGAACTCAAGGAATGTTAAGCAAGAATTTAAAACGAATATATATATATATATATATATATATATATATATATATATATATATATATATATATATATATGCATGCACTGGTTTTTAAGTAGTCTTAAAATAGTAACTAGATTCCATTTTACCTTTAGCTACCTACTTAACTCGGAACATACAAAGATTGTGACATCGTGTTATGTCCTGTGAATATTTGCATCAAATATGTATATACTATATAGCTGCGATATAAAAATTTATCGCAGGAGGATCGAATAACGTGTGGCACATATATGAATCTTCAATTCTGCAAAACTAAGACTTTATTTGTGATGTTTGTGCTTTCTTTCCTTATCAATCAATGGCATTTTAAAACATATTTTGCATGTCAACAAACCAGATAACTGATACAAAAACTACCCAAGACAAGTATACTTAGGGTGGAAAAGCTGGCGAGAAGAGAGAAGCGATAAAATCAATTCACCAGCTGAAAAAAGATGATACGATAAAATCATCAATTAGACAAGAGTAGCGAAGCAAATAATTCTGCCCCCTCCCTTCCCCCACATGGCTTAATTATGGGGTCCTTACCCAATTAAAACATTATTTGATGTGAATTTTAGGCCGCACTGGACTGCACCCCCACCCCACCACCCCCACCCGGTGCAGTTGCTGGGGTTGCTTGGGCGGTTGCCAGGCCACCATTTTTAAATTAAATAAATGCTAAGTCAAAACAAAATATCGTTTTCAACATGGCACCATGCCTTGTCACTTGATAACATGAACTGGAGAAATTATCTGAAAGAGGACAAGATAGTCTCGACATCATATATATTCCAGTGGCTAATATCCCTCACGTGAAAGTTATGAGAAGGAAACCCATAAAGTTTATGAACTGTTAATTCATTGTATATGTAACATTTATAGTGTATTTCAGCACGGCTTTGTCTTAGTATGTGAAGTCTAATCAAATGTGTATATTCTCCATGGGGTGGAAAGTAAATGTAGTTATTAATTTTGGAAAGCGTTCTGGGCCCCATATTTCCAAATAACGTTAAGGAAAACGAAATAAGTTATTATTTGAATCTATCTATCTATTTATATATCGCTCTGTCTGTCCGTCTGTCTATCTATCTATCTATCTATCTATCTAAATTAGATTTGTTTTGCAAAGGGAAATTTAACGCAATGAAATCTGAAGCTAGCTCACTTGCCAATTTCAAATATGTAACCAGTCTGGACAATAAGGGGGCTATTGAAGTAAATTGGAAATCTATTTTTAAAAAATTCTAATTACTATAGCTGAAAAATATTTCCTTCAAAATTTAGTGTCAGCATTTGTGTCGTTGCCCTGGACTACAAAAAAATTAGAAAACTAGTTCGTAAAAGAAACAAAACTCATGCTTAAGCAAAGCATACTGGCAGTAAAAATTAAGAACAAAATGGAAGTAGTTAAAAACTGAAATCAAAGAAAAGGTTAATAATTGACATAACAACTACTGATAATCACGCAATGACCAGTAATTACAATCCAATCTCACCCAGCCGCGTTCTTTGCAACGTGCTTGTGTATATTGTCCGTTCCTACATCAAGAACCACTTAGATAAGGTTTCCATCATGTCTTTAATAAATTGCCTTCAGGAAATTACACGTACGCAAAAGAAATTTAGATACAAATTACCAATTATACATTTCTATAATTAAACACTGTCCCCAACCCCACGAATTTTTCAAGAGTAAACTATTTCGTCAAGGAATTAAAAGCAATTACCTACGCTCTCTTTGAGTCTTTCTTTCAGGAATGATATGTGGTGATAAATGGTTCGAAATCTATTGGTTCCAAAGTAGATTCTGGAGCACCTCAAGGCACAATACTTGGATCAGTGCACATCAGTGAAATCATGACTGAAATTGATTCCGATTCGCTTCATTGCAGATGAATCTATATGCTATTGATAAATCGAAACCCGACAAGATACAATATATTATAAAATGATATTAATAATCAAATAGAGTGTACAAGAAAATGGAAATGGGGCAGAGATATTAATTTGCAGCCCTTGAGTCTAAAATGCCTAAATTAACGTTGCAGTCAAACATGTTAAAAAATATAAAAAGTAGGCCTAATAAGTTAATGTTCCGTGATCTCAACTGACTTTGTTTAATCAGATTTTCCTTATTAACACAATAATACAATTGTTCCAAAAAATAGTTCTAATTAAGTTTATTCTATTTCAGGGGATTTCTTCCTTTGACAACCATGTCTGCCTCACCCAAAGTTGCATATGCAGAAAGGAACCGGTCAAAGACAAATTATGCTTGCATGTGCAAAACTGTTGTGGATCTACTAAAGCGCGTTTTGTGGGATGTGTTAACAAACCACATCAAACCACCGGGTATTCCAAAACTGATCAGTACCAACAAGACCAAACTAGAGGAACTCAGCATTGAACTTCTAACGAAATTCTGCAAAGTCAATCCCTCTATCCCAGAAATGGCGGATTTTGACGTTTCATCACTATATATTTTGATCTGCGCATGCGGGGTTGTCAAGCCACCGAAGAAAGGTTGGGGACATACACCTGGACATTGGGACGTTTCACTCAGCGCAGATGTAGAACGAGTACGAGAAATTCGGGACAGGTTGTATGCTTATATCACAATGTCACAAATGGATGATATCAAATTCAGACTGGATTATGAATATGTGATGTCGTTTCTTGAAAGATTTGATAAATATTTCAAAGACAAAGGTGTCACTACGTCGTATGTCCTAGAACTGGAATCCATAAAGGTGTCGGGATTCACTTTGGAGGAGCAAGCAAAGTACACGGAAAGACTCAGGTTAATGCATGACAGCGAGGTTGCCAGAAGGTTAACAATCCAGAAGGTGAAAGGTAAGTTTGGATTTAATTTCGCTAACAAAGCTTAAGTCTGGCCATGGATGTTACCGACATAACTTAAATTAGGGAGTGGAGTTAATTATATGATGTAATAAATTTGAATGGATAAAACTGAAGTGTGATCAATCAAATTTCATAAATCTCGTCTTCACTTCGAAGCTTATGTTGGTGACATTGGGCCGACAGTCAAAGAAATCTGATTGGATAAACTTTAAGTTTCACAAGTTTATCCAACTTAATGTTAAGCATAAGTTTTAACTCCAAGAATTTCGTTTTTTAACTTGTATATTGGTGGAATTGACCCCTCGGGCTGGTTATTCGGCAGGGAACAATGCACCAAAGCTTTCCTGTATGAATCAGTTACAAGAAGTCTTTTTGACGTGAGAAGTTTATTCACGTGTTCTTGTCGTCAATCGGATTGTTGTCCCTTTAAAGCTTAAGTAATTAATCCACCCGGTATGAAATGCATCAAATCGTTCTTATATTGCACAATGTTTCTGTTGGTGTATGCTATATTTTCCTTTCCGCTTGATTCTTTTGTTACTAAAACACGTATTAGATAATCTCCAAACAACCAGTTAAGGGTTTAGAAACTTGTTCATTTAAAATATTTATTTCGGATTAAACTCGTTCCCATTTTGAAAGCATTCCTGCACAAATGGAGGTAGTGTATGCATTCTTTATTTGCAAAATAATTCCCTGAATATTTATTTTTGCAGCTGATGTGAAATCCACCAAACACCAGCTGGCAAGACAAGAAAACAGTACGTTTTAATTATACTGAAGTGGAATTGAAATGTTCCATTGTTACATTAATCACTGGATGCGGAGCGTGCTAATAATACAGGCACCCAATTTCGAGTTTATGTGCATGCTGGTCTGTGAATGGGGCGATACACATATATCACTTTTTTGGCGTCGAAGAATAGGTGTCAATAATGTAACTGTCCTGAGAAACATTGTTTGAATGTTATAAATCTTCTTCAGCAATTACAAGTGTTTCTTTTCCTGTAAAAAATAATATATTCCTGAATAATATACACAGGGCCGGCGCTACCATATAGGCAAACTAGGCAGCCGCCTAGGGCGCTGATTTCAGGGGGCGCAGTTTTTTAAAAAAAAGTATTGTTTATAAATTTTGAAATTGATATTTTCCTGGTGGGGTGGGGTGGGGGTGGGGGCGCCAGAATCTAACATTGCCTAGGGCGCCAGATAGTCTGGCCGGGTCTGGCGCCGGCCCTGAATATACACTGTCAGGATTTCTTGCAAGCGTAGGCAGGCAGTCATACAACTATAACGCTGTTCATATGGGAGACACCACGTTACGCCTTTATAAGGACATTGACATGTGAGACCTCACGTTGTGCGAAAGACTAGAGATTAATACTGTTACTTCTGCGTTGACAGTGGTAGAAACTATCAGTTGCCGAATCACACAGCAAATAATTCCCAAAATCTCAATATAACTGTCGAAATAACTTAAACCGAGTGTGTGTGTGTGTGTGTGTGTTTCCGTGAATTTCAATCAGTATCATTAAACGAAACCAGACAACGTAACTTATCGAGCCTACGTTTCTAGACCTGTGGCGTTTCGTTTTCAGTTGAGTTTGTTTCTATTTCATTTCCACAGGATTTAGTCCTAGTAGGGCACAAGTCAACGGATTAGCAGCAAATTTTGATACAGAAAGAGGCTTAAAAGGTAGTTGTATTCATGTATCTCGTTAACTTGTTTTCTTTCATCTTGACATATGTATGTATGTATGTATGTATGTATGTATGTATGTATGTATGTATGTATGCATGCATGCATCTATGTATGTATGTATGTTACAGGCCGACCGAAATTCGGTTTCGGTTTCGGCGCCGAAAGTTGGCCATTTCGGCATAGTTTCTGTTTCGGCCGAAGCCAAAAAGTTAGCTTTCGGTTTGCTTTCGGTTTCGGCCGAAATTGATATTGACTTTCGGTCATCAGCTGAAGATCTATTTTAACTTTCAGAATGCAACGTTAGTGCTGCGTCTATTACTCTGCTTGTCGGCCGGTCAGTCGTCGCTAGACAATTCTAGGCACTGTTGCATTTCAGTCTACTCGCGTGTTGAATACAGAGATTTCGATGTCTGACAATATTGATAATTTCAGTTAGTTAAACTGTAGCGAATTAATCTGTGTGAAGTAGAAAATTGAAGTTAATAATAAACGGATTAGTTAATCACCGCAAAGAATGTCGAAAAATGCAGTGTGGGATTACTTCACAAAAACTGATTCTGATGCAAGCAAGGTGCAGTGCAAAGAATGCAACAAACCGTTATCACTTGGCAGCGATAAACCAATACTTCAGACAGTTTCAGGCTTGAAAAGTCATCTGGCCAGCTGCCACAAGTAGCTCCATGGTACGTATCTCAAGAGGTCCATGAACGACGGAGCAAAGCGTGCCTCGAAAAAGATGATGATGGAAGAGAAAGCGACTAAACATGCATTACCGAATTTTGTGCAGACGTCCTTGATATCAATGGTCGAGAGCAGAATGGTATGGCCTGATGACCACGTTGCAGTTCAGCGAATTGATAAGTGCATCATGGACTTGATCCTTGTTGACATGTTACCCTACTCAGTTGTTGAAGTGTAGCATTGCATCACGACCCAGGCCTACTTAATAAATCTTCTGTTCGGCAACTTCGGTTTATCTTTCAGTTTCGGTTTCGGCCGAAGGTGTAGTTAAACTTTCGGTTTCGGCTTCGGCCAAAAGTCAATTTATAACTTTCGGTCTGGTTTCGTTTTCTGCGGAAACCAAAAATTTAGTTTCGGTCGGCCTCTAATGTATGTATGTATGTATGTATGTATGTATGTATGTATGTATGTATGTATTTAGAGTCAGCTAATTCTTGATTGCATCTGTTCTCTATTTCGTGCGTTCATTTTTTTGTTTTATTTAAATAATGACTGGGATCATATCATAATGACTATTGTGTGTTTGTGTGTGAGTATGTTTCTGCGTATATGTGTGTTTTCTTTAAAACATGCAATCGCAGTCAGTTTTTGTGATATTTTTCTAGTGACTTTGTTTTGAAAACAGATTAGATATTAAAAATAATATGTGAAGTAGACACTTACAATTTATTTTGGCCTTGTCTAATTATTTTCATCACTGCTACAGCTGCAGTTATTCACTCCATCTGTCCCGCTTCTTTCTGCGAAATGCGGACGACATAGTATTCGTTCATCTTACTTTTGTTTCCAATCTATATGTGTAAATCTGTTTAAACATATGGGACGAAGCGTGGCACACATATCTTTTGTGGGTGTAACACATTCCACATTGGGGTGCTATCGTCTAGGTCAAGGTCACAGCTCAATATTTTATGTTTTCTCTCATACGTAGCGTTCTGCGAGATAGATTTCAAGCCCTTCTAGATTAAAGATAAAACTTTGTATACTTATCATTAAAAATGGGTTCTGTGGTTCCTATTAGTATAATTTCGTTACGGTCACAGCCAGGGCTGAGTATTTTAAGTTCTCATATACACTTCGCTTTCCGTTGTTTAACTTTCAAGCAATGTACGATTACCAAATAAAGCTTAGACTAATATAACAGTATGCGTATACAAAATAGTAGAATGTGTGTTGCAACCTATTTTGGACATCCTATAGTCACAGTCAAGGGCACAAGGTCAATACAAGCTTCCATCCATAACTTTGAGATGAACGGATCAAACCATACATCTTTCCACATCATCATTAGAAACTGTATCGCGAGCCACATTTAGGGTCCTGTTTTCAAGGTCAAGGTCATGGTTCAGTATTTAAATTCTTCTACCTGTGCTATTTCTTTACATATGTTTGAGAATAAGGAATGAAATTTCGTATCACTATACACCATTTTGAGAAGGTGTGAGTTTATCGCATTGGCGTCCTATGTTCAATGTCAGTATTTTAAGTTTTCTATCACACTCTATTTTCCACTTTAGTACTTAATAGCTTTTTGAGATGCAGGAATGAAACTTGGTATGCTCTCTCTCTCTCTCTCTCTCTCTCTCTCTCTGTATATATATATATATATATATATATATATATATATATATATATATATATATATATATATATATAATGATTAGCACAATCTTCACGACCATGATCATAGGCTAATAGTTGCATTTTTCCATCAGTCCCTACTTTTCGGTATATAACACAAGAACCACTTGAGGTTATGAATCGAAACTTGATATTCTGGTACATTAGTGTTAGACTGTGTGTAAGATACAACATTCTGGTTCGTATATTCAAGGTCAAGGGTCAAATATCAGATCAACAGTTTAAATTTTCATTCATGTTTTCCTTTCCATTCGTTACTTTGAAACCATTTAAGATTAAGGTCTGAAACTTGGTATATTTACCTTGTAACACATTAGGGCTGTGGGTGGGTGAGTGGATCTTCAACATCAAGGTCACAGGTCAAGATTTTACGTTTCTGTAATACTTTAAATTTGCTCTATAAGTTATGAGCAGTTTTAAGACAAATTAATGATAGATAATATTCTTGTATAATGTCACTAGCTGTTCCGCATTCCACATGTGTGCACCATATTTTTAAAGTGAAATTTATATATTTCATGGTCACTTTTGTTTCTCTTTAATCACCTGAAAGCTTTTTAGGTTCAGAGATTAACAATGATACACGTTTATTTCTCTCTTTTATTGTGTCTCATGTACCCCAGTAAAGTTTTAATCATCAAGTTCGCTGATCTATTAATTTCACAATTTTGCACTTTGATTTTAATACCCTTTGAGACAGAGTTCTATGCCATACTTCATCATCGTGTACTTTTTTGGTGGAGTCATCACATTGGGTTGGTGGCACAGTTCACCGAATTTGCTCGTTTTTACACCTCTATTCGAATAACGAGAATGTTTGTTGGAAAACATTAGGACTGATGCAGATTTAAAGAAATCGAAACTGATGTATGCAAGGGAACTCTTTTGTTTGTTGTTTGTGTGAAGAAGATATACGTTCCAAATGCAAACAGAAAACATTTGGGAATTACGAGGAAATGAACACAAGGCTTTAGGTGTATTAGTCGTTACACACTTGCTATAAACATACACTCATTTTCAGATTTTATTATTTTCTGATGCATTTTCGAGATAGTTACTGGTCTTGGACAGCTGTAACACTTGTGTATTTTATAGCGAGTTCTAATGGTAAAATGCTGGAGGGAAGAAGATTGCAATTTGTAATCTACTTTCATCTTGACATGTATATATGTATGTATGTATGTATGTATGTATGTATGTATGTGCTGCTTTTAGATTTCATTCGTTCATTGAACTTTGTTGTTTCAGATGCTTTGCACATGAATTGTGCATAAGAAATTCCAAATAATTATCTAAAAATCGAACGTTCCATGAAACCGTAAACAATCTTTTGAGTATATTCAGTTTACGTAATATGTCGCCGTTTTAGAGACTTTAAGTTGCACATGTTTATTGAGCTGCTAAAATGTACTAGGCACGAATATTATATATCATTTTCTACTATCTGACAGTTTTCATACACAACAGCTGCTTTTAGATTGTATTCGTTCATTGAACTTCTTTGTGTTTCGGATGCTTTCCACATGAATTGTGGATATGAATTTTGCTCTATGTGCCATGTACTATTAATTGTATGTCTGTATCACAGTACAGCTTTCACAATGAATATTTAAACCAAAATCAAATGTGTATGGTAACACACACACACACACACACACACACACACACCTCTGTAATTCCTTGCACAAGCTCTTCGTGCGCCTCGACGTTCAACTGGGTCATAATTGAGCATGGTATTGCCCTCTTTTGGAAATATTTGGACCCATATATAGCGTCTAGTAAATGGCATTTCACAGAGATGAAAAGAACAAGACCAGGTCACAGTGCTGGATGAAGCCCATACTTTACTTTTTTAGTACTACAATGGTGTCAAAGTTCTGACCGGATACTCAATGCTTTCTAATTTCAGGTCAATCAAGCGTTAGTCCCATGAACAGTTTAGTATTGGGACTGAAGGAAGAAGCAAGGAAATCAATACCAAAGGGTACAAATTATCCTTTCCTTACTGATAAAATATACACTTGCCTCCCTTTGTACTGCATTAATGTGACTTGTAGTATTCTGTTATATTTTATATTGAATAACCCATAATTTGCAACTTCACTCTTTACATCTGAATATTTAATTAGTTAAAAGTTGCACATGTTTCTAATAAAATGGAATTTGGACTTCATAGTGTACTCACTCACAAAACTGTTAATTGTTTTATTCAAGAATTTCAGTAGGACATTAAGAAATAAAACGTGACACTCCATTGCGCTTGATTACACTGGCTGAGCCAATATCTCTCAAATTCTTGTCATAATTTCATCATTGTTTAGTCAACATATTCATTCGTTTTGTCCATGAAGCTAGTTTATCAATGTATTTGTTTTGTTACATTGTCCCATCAGCGTCAAGTGTGCCTGACAATTTAAGCCTGGCGGCAGAACACGGGGAGTTGTTAGGTCGAGGCGCATGCGGAGAGGTCTGCAAATGGTATGATTCGAAATCTAGGACTATGATGGCGGTGAAGAAAGTTCCACTCTATGGATCAACTATCGAAAGAGGGGTATTTTGTTAACTTTCTTCTACTATAAGGATAATTAAAACTTAGGTACATTTATTTACAAGATTTCACCACTGATATGTAGACAAATTTTAATACTGTGAATGAAATTTTTGTAGTGTAAGTTCAAACACAACATACGGAGAGAGAGAGAGACAAAGACAGAGACAGACAGACAGAGATAATCATATATGTGTAGATACTTTGACATCGGCTCTCTTAGCTAGCATTAAAGTTATGAGATACCAAAGATAAACGTAACAGAAATTAAAACAACCGAAGTATAAACGCGATAGCACTAAAAACAACACAAAAACAAGAGTAAATAACGTTCATTGGTATTTTCTTCGTAGCGACTGTTCACTGAGTTTCTTTTAGTAGATTTCCCATTTTTAATTTAGAAGAATTTTATATTTGAAACTACTACTTATTTTATTGTTTCTTCCTCATGTACCTTAGATTGCAGAAAGCATTGTAAACGAAATAAAAATCCTCAAAAGATTAAACCATGGTCGGATTATCCGGTACTATGGATGCTCAGAGGAGGAGACCTGGATACATATTTTCATGGAATATATGCCAAATGTAAGTTCCAGGTTTCGTTTCTTGTGATATGGTCATTATGGTCATCGAATCCATGCCTTATTTAACGTACATCTGTTATTTATTATTCTATAGAATAAACCCATAACTAGTGTATTCCCTGTCAACAGATGTCATCATTGTATGGAATAAACCCATAACTAGTGCATGCCTTGTCAACATATGGCATCATTGTATGGAATAAACCCATAACTAGTGTTTTCCCTGTCAACAGATGTCATCATTGTATGGAATAAACCCATAACTAGTGCATGCCTTGTCAACATATGGCATCATTGTATGGAATAAACCCATAACTAGCATATGTCCTGTTAATAGATGGCATTATTACATACAATAAACCCATAACTAGTGCACGTTCTGTCAACTGATGGCATCATTGTATGGAATAAACCCATAAATAGTGCATGTCCTGTCAACTGATGGCATTAATGTATAAAATAAGCCTATAACTAGTGTATGCTGTGTCAACTGATAGCATTTTTGTTACTCGTTATGACATAAAAGACGAAATATAATATGTTACTAGGACAAACATAAATCTGAATGAAATTTTCTATGTCATACCTTGCATTTTGATCAATAGATCAAGACACATATAGTATTTCACACATCAGTGATTTATGTCTTAAGTGTTATGCTTTGTGTTTTTCATGAATGTTTGTCTTTGATATATGTCGCGCGAGTGGTAAGGCCTTTTTGACAAATATTAGCACTGTGTTCTTACATGTATACTGAAAATAACTCTATTAGCATCCATTATTCGAAAGATACATTGATGAGTGTACATTGTTTCAGAATTCTTGATACTTTATACGGATTATTCTTCAACACTAAAAAGTAAAATTTCAGCCAGTGGATTAGGGTGATTTTTTTATGTATTTTCTTTCACATTTTATTCTGGCATGTTCCTTCTACCACTCGTTATATGCTAATACTGCATTTTATTATATATTTAGTGTGAAATATAACTAAATTATCGGTGAAATATTTATCATTTTTAAATTCCTTTATTTTCACGTATGAAAAATTGCTGTAATGTCTCTAACTGCAGGGTTCCGTAAAGGACTTCATGTCCAAACATCATTCACCTCTCGAAGAAGGATTTGCTGTGAAAGTTACCAGGCAGGTCCTGGAAGGGATTGCATACCTCCATGAAAACAAGATTTTGCACAGAGATATTAAAGGTAAGTTCAATTTGTAGATTGGTGTGTAAAACAATTTCCTTAAATGCGTGTATTTTGCTGTCATTGAAAGAATTAACTATTCAACTAGGACTAATGCATTCGACTGAAATATGCATACTAACAATATTGCACGCTCTCTTTTTTCAAGACGAATCGACTTATTAGTTAATCACATTGATGGCTTTAGACTATTTTCTGTCAAGCTGGTGATGTTAAACATAATTATTTCATTCATTAGAAAATTACTAAAATGACCGACGATCTTCAGAAACTATCCGTTGTACTAATTTTTAATGTATTTTATGCAACAAATAATTTAGAATCAGCAACGAATGATATAGAATCAGCAACGAATGATTTAGAATCAGCAATTAATTATTTATAATCAGCAATTAATGATTTAGAGTCAGCAACAAATGATTTAGAATTAGCAATGAATGATTTAGAATAAGCAACGAATGATTTAGAATCAGCAACGAATGCGTTAGAATCAGCAACGAATGATTTAGAGTCAACAACGAATGATTTAGAGTCAGCAACGAATGATTTAGAATCAGCAACAAATGATTTAGAATCAGCAACAAATGATTTAGAATTAGCAACGAATGATTTAGAATTAGCAATAAATAATTTAGAATCAACAACGAATGATTAAGAATTAGCAATTAACGATTAAGAGTCAGAAATGAATGATTTAGAGTCAGCAACGAATGATTTAGAATTAGCAATGAATGATTTAGAATCAACAACGAATGATTTAGAATTAGCAGTGAATGATTTAGAATCAGCAATGAATGAATTAGAGTCAGCAACGAATGATTTAGAATCAGCAATGAATGATTTAGAATTAGCAGCAAATGATTTAGAATCAGCAACGAATGATGTAGAATTAGTAATGAATGATTTAGAATCAACAACGAATGATTTAGAATTAGCAACGAATGATTTAGAATCAGCAACGACTGATTTAGAATTAGCAACGAATGATTTAGAATTAGCAATGAATGATTTAGAATCAACAACGAATGATTTAGAATTAGCAACGAATGATTTAGAATTAGCAATGAATGATTTAGAATCAACAATGAATGATTTAGAATTAGCAACGAATGATTTAGAATCAGCAACGAATGATTTAGAATCAGCAACGAATGATTTAGAATTAGCAGCGAATGATTTAGAATTAGCAACGAATGATTTAGAATCAGCAACGAATAATTTAGAAGCGGATTGGCAAACTCGTTGAACGTCATATTTACAATCTGGACTGTCATCAGAATAACAGAAAACAGAAATGTTCTAAAGTTAAAAGAAACAAGAAATGAGTTGACATATACATCGTCTTTTTTGTCATTAGAAATACAGCAAGTCTTGCTAAAATTTGGTATAACATCAAACCGGCTGACAAGTCTCTTCGGCTTGATGTAGGCGTTTTATTCATCGATCAGTCGTAGCTCTGGTTAAACCTATTCAACGATCTTTAAACGGGTGTTTCTAAATATACTTTTATGGACCGGTCAGTCTTGGGATAACGGGATGGCAGGTGTCTCACGTAAATTGAGTGGACAAAGTACCACGACAATAAAGATTTGGCTACACAAAGACTAACAAACGCAGGTATTCGCCCAACGAGATTATTTGTACATGAATTTAAGTCATTATCTATTTTATCTCCTACGATGGAGTAGTCCTGTAGGCCCTCTGTGTTACCTGGTAATCATTTAACTTTTCAATAAAAGTGGTGCAATTTTCATAAAACCCCACTGAAGGTAGATGATTTAAGAAAATGGAAGTAGAGTATGTGTGTGTGTTAATTTATTTACAACAAAAATATGTGAGAATTAACACATTTTGTTATTTAATAAACATGTCGTCAAAGCCTGGATAACGAATATGGTGTATTGTATCTTGCAGCATCTAATGTGCTTCTTGATTCTGAAATGAATGCTAAGCTAGGGGATTTTGGGATATCCAAGGAACTCCATACTCTAACAAATAGCAGCACGCACTGTAATACTCACGTCGGAACGCCATATTGGATGTCGCCAGAGAGAGTCAGGGGAGAGAAATACGGCCGTAGTGCAGACATTTGGTTTGTATACCATTTTGATGTCTGTAATATAACCATATCAACATTAACAAAACTGACGGTTTTCTGTATGACAAGGATCAGACATTTGCGGTCAGCAAACGTTCATACTTGACACGACATTACAATATCGTTTATCGTTTACGTAAACTTTTCTAGAAATGAAACTGTAGACCTAACCATAAACCAAGTTGTAATTTCAAGTCTTTAATCGACTGCAAATTAAGGGCGTAAAATATGTGCGTTTTTTTGTTTGTTTTTGTTTTTGATGTCTTATGTTTGACGTTGTTCAGTTGTTCATGTCAAGTGGAATTTTGTGTGTGCTGCTAACTATACCTCTTGGACACACCGTATTTCGTTCATAGTTATTAAGAAAAACAATCCAGTAAACCTGACACCGTCTGGTGAATACATTATTTTCATGAGCAGGCAAAAATGATCAACAACCAAGAGAATAACGATTTGGACTGACTTGCTTTAATAATAATAATAATAATAATAATAATAATAATAATAATGCATTGTCATTGTTGTTATTATTATTACTTAACCTAGGATTTTGCCTTATCCAAACATAAAATATTTCAAAATACATCTTAACATTTCCAGTTAATACAATGGTTGTAAATGTGTTTACTTATGTAACTGCCAGTCGTCTTTTAGATTTATTT
This sequence comes from Sinohyriopsis cumingii, assembly GCA_028554795.2. Classification (NCBI taxonomy): domain Eukaryota; kingdom Metazoa; phylum Mollusca; class Bivalvia; order Unionida; family Unionidae; genus Sinohyriopsis; species Sinohyriopsis cumingii. Next base: position 84,314,360 of record CM068832.1, read on the forward strand.
TCCATCAATCAAGTTTTCATCTGGTCTTGTATTCCAGGAGTATTGGGTGTACGGTTATAGAGATGATCACAATGAAACCTCCCTGGTACGAATTTGAGACAAATGCGGCCATTTTCCAGATCGGCCTAGGAGTACACCCTAAATATCAATTACCGTCCACGGTTTCCCGACATGTAGAGGACTTGCTAAGTCAAACGTTCCAGCAGGAAGCATCAAAGAGACCGACGGCTTTAGAACTGTTGAACCATCCATTCCTAAGATGATCATATCAAAAGCTTAAAACATTGAATTGTATTTCATTTATATTATTGACGTTAACAAAATAGTATTGTGGCACCTACCTCTCTGACAGTGTACATTCACAACCGTTTTATCATAAAAAGAGAAATAGTTTAAATAAACCTAATTTAAATCATCGTTCATTGTGAATTCATTTTATTTTTTGTTTAACTTTAGAACTGTTTATACCATCTGAAGACTGGTGTATAATAATGCAATATGTAATCTTTTTTTCTTAGTTAATTTGCATCTGACTGTCAGAAGGAAACATCGCCCCAGACTGAAATTAGTATGTTACTGAAAGCTGAAAATCTTTGAACAACGATACTAATAAATTGCTGGTACGTAAATAATATGGATTCATTTCAGATATCGTTGTGGACTCAACTATATTTGTAGTGCACCAATTTGTGGATTTCGTACTTGTTAAAAAGGTACGAATTAAAGACCTAACAAACAATGATTTTCTACGGAAACAGTAGGACTTTTGTCTATGGAAACATAATAGTCTTTTGTATGTGGAAAACAGTATGACCATTTCCCAGTTCATAAATGTAAGTGCGAAGGAAATTTTGATTTTGGAAAGTATTGATGCATGTGAAAATAATCAAATTCACAGTAAGTTAGTGTTATAGAAACGAACATAATTGACTCCTGCATATGTTCTCTTTAAAAAAAAATGCGATTCTTGTCTTGAAAAAAGGAGAAAAATAAGACAATGTTTGGCTAGCTTTAATCATACAGTGTACATTCCCTCAGAATGAATTATATATGAAGAAATGCGAGGTAAGATAGCAGTTCGGTAGATATTAGAAACGGCTCCAGTAACAAATTGCTTTGTTCGACAAAAAACAAAGTTGTTCACAAAAATGACAGAAACAAAAGGTAAGTACATAAAAATCTATCCAAAAATTAGCATTTAGATTTACGCTGAAATACGCAATACCACGCGTCATACACACGTGTATTTTCTCTCTTTGCGACAACCTGTCTAAACTATCCAAGTCAATCCGAGTAGTTCCGATGTCTTTTGTGAACGTTTTTCCTTTACCGCTTATGTCACAGTACACATATGTATTCGCATACTCGGAGTCGCACATTATTTTGCGGTATTTAAAACATAATTGAGGTAGCCCCACACTGAGTCTCATATTATATTGTAATATTTAAAACGTGATTGGGGTAGTAGCATACTCAGAGTCCAACCTTGTTGCTATGCTTTTCAAAAACGTGATTGAGTTAGTCGCATACTCAGAGTCCCATGTTATGCTGTGCTATTCCTAAACTCCAGAGTTACTCTGTTTGAACCTGAGCCTTCATTTGAGCGCCTTCTACCTTTTCCGTTAAACCATATATTAACAGTAAACGATATTTATAGTTATTCTTAGTTATTTAATTTCCAATCTTCTTTTGTTGTTTTTTATTTTCATGCCAAAGGGAACATTCTTAGATACATGCTATTGTTCATTGGATTAAAAGACTGATAATCAGGAAACAAGAATAAAGATGATGGAACTCCCGATTGGCAAGTTATCATAATTCCAACAGGTAATTTTCAACTTGAACAAATCAGTGATGCCGAACGAATTACTCCAGCATATTGTAATTAATACAGCCCCGTCAAAAACAACAATGATATTAGTAAGTTCCAATAATCCTGAATTTAGCGTTAACTTTCCAGCTGCACTTCCAGCGAAAGAAACAGCGCTAGCCTAATTACGAGTATATTACAGCTGGCCAAATATTAGATCAAAATCTTTCTGTGGATTAGCAGCAAATATTTGCTTGTATTTGCAAACAAAAATAAAGATGATGGAACTCCCGATTGGCAAGTTATCATAATTCCAACAGGTAATTTTCAACTTGAACAAATCAGTGATGAATTCCAGTTCAGAATTAGGTCTATAACTGGAGAATATTTTTTTTAGCTATCTCTGTTCAGCAACCAACTTTATCAGCTGCGACAAAAATAAATTCGCAAGATTATGTTTTAGATATTTATCAATAATCAATTAGATGGTCTGAAATAGCACCTGAGTATAAAGGACCGCAAGAACATCAACGAGATTTTATCACATTTGAGAAAAAATTTATAAAAATTCCAGAATATCAAAAAACTATATGGAAATACAGTGATCATATTACTGATCGTATTTATATTGAATAATGAGATAGATTATTTTAATTCACCTGATAATAGTAATTTTGTTGCTGACAAAAAATTTATTAAATTATTTTCCGACGATGTAAAATATGAACACGCATGCGTACTCGGTGATCTACGAAATTTATTTTCCAGTATTATACAATATTATAATAATGATGAAAAACAACAGATTAATGAAACAATACACTTTTAATTCAGGTTATATCCGATTTTGAGTTTATTAATCAGCAAATCATCAAATTTTTATATAAGTCGACAATATTTATCAGTCATTATAAAATAACTAAAGAAACATTATCAACATTTGTAATGCCAGAATTTAGAACTGATGAGCTAAAAAAAAAAACAGTCAACGATCTTATCAATGAAAACTTTCCAGAAATTGTTGAGTCGTGGAGAAAAATAGCACCACCAGCAATTATTTTTAAACATAACAATGATATGCACGGTAGATGTCGTCATATTTCAGCAGAAATTGTTAATATAACTTCGACAATCGCAATTAATCTTGCATGTGATGCAAATGATGGCAGCTATCATCTAGATCTTGAAAAATTCAATCAGGCCCAGCAAGGATATAATTTTATATATATATTTACACCGCAAGTACCTCCTACAATCATAAGCTATTTGCATTTATTCTTTATTTTAATCATTATATATATATATATATATATATATATATATATATATATATATATATATATATATATATATATATATATATATATATATATATATCTTAATTATAATATGGAAGAGTTATTATCAGCGATTAACATTAAACCATCTGAATATAGATTCGATCTTGTTAAAATAACATCTGACCCACTAAGACGAGCTCTGGTTGATTTGACGGAAACTATGACTAAATGTATTCGTAATGCTAGAAAAGAATTTCGCATAAATGGCGCAACTCATGCGTGGTGAACATTTAAAATCATTCGCAACACCAATGGTGTCGATGCTACAATGAACGACCAAAGAGCGGCGACGATTATTAATTATCTTGACAATCAAAGATATTGTTTTAGAGTAAAGTTTATTAAGGAAGCAGACGATACTTGGATTATCATTGACAAACGTTATTGTTTTTTATAATGAAAAAATCGCCTTATTAAGTAAACATTCCAAACCATGAATGTTGACTGGGATTAACAAACCGTATTCTGAAAGAGCGTATCCTGTAATCGCGGTTATTTATGCTATTTATCCGCTGAATGAAAAACCCAGCGTTCATGATCTAAAACTGATGACATTTTCAAGGTTAAATTGTGTAGCCGAACGAGTAACGGAACATTTTACAAACGCAATACGTGGAAATAAACAAACAGGTCAGCGACGTGAAAAAATAAATGGGCTGAATCAGTCTAGGATAAAGGAGCTACAATAAATGTTGTTGCTGAATTAGGAAAGACATTAAAATTCCCAATAAGAGTAAGAACGATAACCGAAGAGATTTTATACAAATCAAAGTATAAATCGAAAGGAGCTCTTATTGAAATTAATGATCATAATGCGCATGCGTGGACTAATGCAGTACCAATATTTCCACGAAATCGAATTGTTAAATTTTACCAAGGAGATATATTTGATTTTATTAACGAAATAAGTAATAATGATCCTGTATCCGTGTGGCTGTTTCAAAGTTCAGATAATGGAAACTATTATCAATTTGTACGGCCTAGTGGAGATATTTGTCGCACAGAATCTCTCCATGAAGAAATGAAAAATCTTGCGCTGAAATATACCCATGACGATGCTGAACAATTGCTGAGTAATTGTTTTACCGTTCCGTCAGCTGCTGCTTATTTTGCTAGAGAGAAAAAATTAATTGAAACCAACACGATTGGATTTTCTTGAAATAAACGCAGTTGAGTCGAATACGGACGCAGTGAATTATGGAACAGTGAATACGATTATAAAGATGTTATTTCGGTTGATATGGCTGCATGTTATCACGGAAGTTTTCTTGGTATGGGAGAGTGTTCTAAGTATTTTGAGCGATTTGGACATCATGAATGAATGGGCGATCAATATTTTCCAAGGATTATTGTTTTGGATTAGATATGCACCGTTTCATTAGAAACGTTAAAAATATTTATTGATTGATTATGGACACAAAATACTGCTGAAATAATGTGTGGCGATCATGGTCAACCACCGCCTTTTCTTGGATTGTCTCGACCTAAATGGATGAGGAATTTTGTAGATAAGTATGAAGAAATAACTGATGATAATAGGGCACTTGATCCAGAATTAAGAGAGTTTTAGAAATTAATCAGACTAGAACCGAGTAAGATTCAATTCAATGCGTGAAATAATTGCTGAAACTCCTATTAACAATATTTAGAATTTATGGAGACCAGTTGATTTGATAGTTGCAAGTAGAAAGATAGTTCGTGATACACTTCAACAACAGTTATTTATGTTACATAAAGAAAAAAATTCAAATCTACCCGTACCATTGCGTTATCGACCAGCAGATATCCGACGACAAAATATCGACGTTGATATACCAGGATCGTCAGAAAAACGAAATCTTGTATTAAATGATATTGGTTTAGTTCCTGTCAGTGTTGTTGACTGCGCGTTAACTATGGACTAAACTCCAGGGACACTAAGATACGCAATAATAATTCATTGGTCACACGAATTAACCATCTCTGATACAAAGGTTTGGATCGTCGATAATCTGGTCAAACTTAGTTTATCTCGCAGTATCTCGAGTCAGAAGAATATCTCAGCTGCGGGGAATTGTCATAGACTTCACAGAAACTGCTGGTAATAGCGATGTTATTGATAACGATGTAGTAAGAAAAATATTAGTTATAAACAATCTGACCAAATCAATAAGAGTGACTTTGATCTTGACGCTCAATTTATAATGACATTGAAACAACGACAGAATAATCATTGTGCGAGTTCTAACACAGTAATGTTGTAACAATATTCAGATAATAATCCAAGAAATGTAATGCTGACCTGTCTTGAATGTAAACAATGTCGAGGTGCTAGTTTACAAGAATGAATGCGGTGGTAATTGTGTGTCTTCAGGAATTGTAATTTTTCGCGTACAAATCTACGTTGAGGAGCAATTGAATCTAATCTATAGATTGCAGGTCTACCCGTGGATCTTACCACGCTGGTTATTTTATGTGTCGTAATACTCCAAATAAGATCAGTCGCTCTTTTTTTTACCACCTTCAAGTTCACATACATATCTTACAGTAACATTAATTAGTGCTCGTTGTTTTGAAAAGTCATGTCGTTGTAGTGGTATATGTGTTTTTGTAATTGCATTAACGGGTTTCATATAAGCTGCACGAGTAATTTCATTATTTAATGCAGCTATCACACTTGGTAATCTTGCAACCCATTCGCGAGATCTTATATCTTTCTGAATTATTTCCTTTGCATATTGATATCCAAATAACCGCTCAGCAAATGTTCGATTTATCCCTTCAACAATTGCCTGATCACGATGAATTGCAGTATGTCCTCTTCTGATTTTGACGTTATGTTTTTTTTTTTTCTCCACCAGAGATGATGTTGCACCAAGAAATTCCTTGCCAGGATCAACTGTTACCATCGCAAGGGTCCTCGCTGATAAATTCGTTCAAAAACAGAAGAAACTTCAGTTGTTGTTTTAGCTGATAACAGCTCTGCTGCCTTATATCTACTTGCAACTTCAAGGAGAGTCAACGCGTATTTGTATGTACGTGATTGACGTCTACCAATTTTAATAGTATCGAGTGGCAAAAATAAAATATCTGCTTGATGAACTTCATTAGGATTGCCGACATCAAAATGTGCATGTGGAATTTTTTTAGGTGGTGTCACATAAATTGATATATTGCCTGTCGTGCTAACCAGTTTGCAGCAACATAACGTGCAACATTTTGCTGCATCAGCGAGTTTACTAAGCGGTGCTCTACCCCTCCCATATCCTCTTGGGCTATAATAAATCGATTCCATTGTTTTATAATAATCGGTTGATTAATTACCGGCTCCTAATACAAATTTACCTTTCATCACATATCTTACCAGCCAATAGCTAATGATTCTCTGAAAGATTTCTTTTTTTTTAATGGAATTTAACGAATGAATCAACTTCACATCTGCAATATGTCGTTGTTTGAAATCTGGACTTTTATAAGCTACATCACGAACATGACATCTTGATCATTACTGGATACTCTCCGGGTCTTGTTTGATCTCACTCGTCAAGTCGGGATATCAAGCAGAGTTCCAGGACCACAATAATTATATCCTGGAAGATGTTTTTCTCTTGGGTCTTTAGCCCATGGAGTTCCTGGTAATTTTCCTAACGAAGTAGCGGTATCACCACCTGTTTTCATATGAGACAAAATAAATTAATATTTATTTGTACCACATTTCACATATTTACCTGAAAATGCACACTATTTATCTTTTGTTATTATTGTTGTTAATCCACTTGTGGGGGTGGATGCTCTACATCGAACACAATATAAATCCATAGTATTTATTATATTTGTATAACATGGATGTCATTGATTTCTCAGCGACACGAAAGCAAGAGCCAGTCAAGCATCATCCATAGCTACCAAATTATATCAGAGCAATTATCATAGGTCCATCTGTGTCTGGTAAGACGCAATTGTTGCTTAATCTGATAATGAGATTGCTCAGGTGGGATAAGTCATATTTAGTGGCTCCGACAGTTGATGATCAGAGATGTTACGATGTACTTAAAAGATTTTAATGAAAATGCAAAATTGTTGGACGAAGATAGTAATGATATTATTGATTTTATCACCGATATTGATGAAGCCCCATCTGTAGATGACCTCTATGGATTTATTAATAACCTCGTGGTATACGATGATGTAATGCTGGACAAACAATCAGATAAAGCTAGAATATTTTCTCGAGGCAGACGTAAAAACACAGACGTGATTTATTTTACTCAGCGATATACACAAATACCTAAAGTGATCAGAGATAACTTCAGTTGTGTTTAATGGAGTCGATACACATACTCCGCGAAATATTCATCATACTTGGTGTTCAGGAGATAAGGACGTGATTAAGTTCAAAAACCTCTTTTCAAAAGCACATTCTACCCCACACTGGTTTTTAACAATACATTTGAATGATCCTCGATCGCGATATCGTATAGGTCTTGATAAAATATATGGTTGAGAGACTGATATAATAATAATAATAATTTAATTACTCACACATTACAGCAGCAGAGAGGGTATGACCACAAATAGATGTCGTGGGTAAACAAAATTTTGAAAAACACGAACGACAAAAGGTAAAGTAACCCAATCAGAGAAACTCTTGGTTTTAGTTAGAGGCTTTGGTTTGAATTTTTGACCTTTTATTTTCATTTTTCGTAGAAAGCTTTATTTTTCACTGTCGCTGAAAATAGACTTGACCAGGAACTGGAAATGACCGTTAAGCAAGGTCGCCTTTTACACTGAAGACTTCCGTTTGGTATGAAACGCGCAGACGATAACGGAGTTAAGGGCTCTCTGGTCATAACCAGGTTAAAAATTATAAATCAACTAATGAACTGATACTATTCTGTGCATCTTTTTTATATCTCATTTATGCTTTTCCATTTGTTTTGTTTTTTAAATCTGAGGGTAGGTGGGTGGGTGTTACAAACAAACGAGCAGGTATAGTCAGGCTATAGTAAGTTATGGTCGTCCAGTAATGGGACCACGTGTTTGAAACTGTTTTGTTTCTCTTAACATACAGACGTGACGTCAGAGTTGGTCGGCGTAGGGATAATATCCAAAATTGAATAGTAAATCAACATACTGCAGAGTATTTGTGACCATGGCGCATGTTGTCTAGTGTATAATGTTATAAGTTAATCACACGATAGGTGGCGCTATGTAGAAAAATGCCGAAAATTTCGAATACCTTGATACCGCAGGAGTCGCAAGCAAGGAAAAAACACCGTCGAGTAAGTACAACGAGACTTTCTTGACAGCGTGTATTAAATTATTTATTGCAAAGGCAGAAAACAACTTTGAACAACTTATGTAATATGTTGGGTCTATATAGATTTAGTTATAATAGTGAAAGGGACACAATTGTAACTGGACGAAGGGTTCACTTTCGATTTGACAACCCTCAGTGTTCAAGCTACATTGCAAATACTGTGCGCAGATGGTCAAATTGTCCCAATAAAGTCTGCTTCCTTTTTATCTTAGTGTTTATTTTCTTCAAAGAGGTATAACGTGGACGAGAAAAATAGTTTCCTTACACATTTAAGTTTCCGTATGCAGAATACCAGATTGGAAGTGTCTATTCGAACGGCTACTGTTTACCAACATTTTGAAAGGGCTGTTCACTCGGTAGCCGTTCGATTGGTATAAAATCAGTACGATAAATCAACCGCCAAACTTGTGCTGATGCTTATGGACGATATGTGGGAGTGATGTCAGCTGTTAATACAATGTACAATTTTGCTGGATGCAAATCTTTCCGGAACACACCTGTGTACGGGGTATACCATTTACCGGAACAAACCGGAACAAGCCGGAATAAATAAAACTTTAGGTATCACGGTACCAATTGTTTTTCCATAGACCTTAATGCTAATGTTTGGAGAAATAAATATATTTTCTATCCTACTTTAACGTGCATGTCACACACTTTTCTAGAGAGCAGTGTTAGATTGTCAATTTGACAAGGACAAAACCAGGTACGCCATTGCATTTAAGAGAGATAACTCTGCTGGAACTAGACAAGGGTAAGAGTTATCTAGTCACAACAGACACAGTTTCAGACATGTGTACCACATTTTAAAAAAATCATAAAAAATACAAAATATCATCTAGGTAGAAATTAACACAATCTCACATGTTGCCAGGAGGCACAACATTTTTTAAGCCTAACAGAAAGTACAACTCTTATATAATGCACCAATCACAGCTAGTTTTGTTGTTTATTTCGAAATACAATGTTCCCTACACCTTAAGCCCTGCCCACCTGGACTTGCACAATTGGTACCGTTATGCCTAAGCAAACCTTATTTTTTCCAATAATCTATGAAATAGTTCAGGACTGTATAAGTTACAAATGTACTTAGTCTCACTTGTGAGAAACAATTTTATGAGGCACTAAGCTATGTCTTATATGAATGTGTATAGAAATGTCATTGAGCTGTTTTAAACTATTGTTTTCATACTTTTGCTTCACTAGCAAAATCATTTTTTGAAATAAAATGAATTCTTTTAACTATGAGTTATATCTTATTCATATCAGCACTTATTGAACTTCACATGGGTGAGATGGGATAAATCACATTATGTCATGTTATGTAATAACTAGTCAAAGGTCAATGTACCAAATAGTATGTACCTGTCCTACTTCAAAATGTACAATTCACCTAAAAGAAAGGAATTTATATTTGTTTGATAGATGCAGAACTTAACATCAGAGACAGGTGGACATGACCCAATCTTATTATAAAGTATAAGCTTTGAACACTTTACACTGTCTGCAGATACATGTGGTCACTAACCACCAGTCCTCACACAAAGGTCTACCTACCCATCCTCTTTGTAACACAAATAGAAAGCTTCCCTCCTTTGTAATGTGAATAAAATTGATTCAGTAAGCCAGTCAGTCACCAAATATAGTAAATCACAGCTTCTAAGTGGTTATGTTGGATTGGTGGGTGAAATTAGGGGAATAAAATACAGAAAAATGCCCAATATAAACACTTAGTATAGTGCGTCAAATGGAGTTAAAAACAGGAGGAAAGTGTATATCGAAAAGGGAGAGGTAGCTTATGATAAAAGAATTAAAGGAGGCAAAAGCAGCCATGCGAAAAATGAGAAGTGAAAGTTTGATGACCTTACCTTGGACAAATATATGGGGCAGGGCCCAACAGGTCCAAGGACAGCCCAAAGGCAACTGTGCTATAACATCTCTTACAGGTACACAAATTTCAGGTGAAGTGGTGTTCATTTCTATCTAATAAAAAAGGGTGAATAATTTAGATAATATAAATACATATAATGTATATTTCTTCTACATAATAAATTAACAATAATGGGCTTAAGTTAGGCCATAACTTGCCTTGACCAAAGAAAACATACTTTATCAGTTTTTAAACTTGTAAACTTTACTGTGAGAAATTATTAAATTGCTTCTACTTACATTTGCATCAAGATTGAGGGCTAATACTAATACTAATACTAAGATTGAGGGCTAATGTTAGAGTATTTAAGAAAAGATATCATGAGCATGTATGTGTTTGTAACAGATAATGGAATTTAGTATTTTAATACTAAACATGTTAAAATAAACAGTAATTATTGCCATCTTCATATAATGTGCATTGTTATACTCTCCTTAAGAGGGCCTCTAGGGAGAATAGTCCTTGACTAATGAGTCACCCTCTATAAATAAAGCATTATTATGTTATTATTATTATTATTATTAATACAATACTTCACAAATCTTCTCTTTATTTTCATAATCAATCACTGAAAATGTGAGATTTTATTTCCTTGAAATGTAATGACTGGTGTAAGGGAGATAACTGAATGATATACATAAGGTGTGGTAACCTCTAATACATTATCCATGTAATATAGATGAGTTCATGAACAACCTGTATTAACTTTATTGCAATTAAATTATCCAAAAATACATTATTTATAAAGTGAGAACCTAACATTTAGACTTCTATATTTAGTGGAGACCTCAAGATTCATGTAATTTTAATTTCTAAGATGACACGGCTCTTTCATATCACATAGTTCATATTTTCTACAATGCCGGCATGTAGAGTGGAGCCTTCCATAACCATGCAGGCATGATCTGATGCCAATCTGGATTCTGGCGATGGGATGCAAAGTTTCAATAATACTGTGGATTTGAATGGAATGAATGCACACTGTGTGACTAAAATGGTTATCCATCAGTAATGTTGGACCTAACATGGAAATTCCACAAGAACAGCTGGACAGAAATAAATAGAATTAATTGAAAGTCAATAGTAGATTATAACTAGGCTTATACAAGTGTTAGTGGGAAATGCTGACTGAAAGAAACTGCTCTTGTTTGTTGGTATTCCATGCTACTTCAACAAAAGGGAATGCAAACGAACTTAACTAACGCCATGAACAATTTCAAGGCAGGAAAGTGTACACAAATAGATGATTAGAGCAGGGCAATTCAAATCAAAATGAGTAGGAATACCATATCTTTAATAAAGTACCTACAATTACTCATACCAGAACATCCTACATGGTACAAGTGGTCTATCTGCAAGTGTACTTAGAGTGTTCTCTATCCTGGATTATGGCATGCCTTACAAGAACAAGATAGCTGTTTTTGTACACATGATTTTTCATCTTTTACAGGTTAAATAGTCAATATTTGGCCAAAATAAACTATATTATGTTTACATATCTTATTTTGTTGCATGTATTCCAATCTAGGAGCTAACAGCACAGACATAAAGGCATCAGGTAACACAAGCCTATATCTATCATAGCTATAGTTATCAAAAGTCCCCATCCAAAGCCAACTTGTGCTATTTTCTGAAGATTTCATACATTTTATTCTTAAAGAACTTTCAATATTTGACCAAAACTGTTCAGCACCCATTTGTTTTCCTACATCAAACTAGTAAAGTTCATAAATGCCACCCACATGTATGCGTTTCTATGGATACACTGCTAGGCTATTCTTCCCTTTAGGTATCACGGTACCAATTGTTTTTCCATAGACCTTAATGCTAATGTTTGGAGAAATAAATATATTTTCTATCCTACTTTAGCGTGCATGTCACACACTTTTCTAGAGAGCAGTGTTAGATTGTCAATTTGACAAGGACAAAACCAGGTACTCCATTGCATTTTAGAGAGATAACTCTTCTGGAACTAGGCAGGGGTAAGAGTTATCTAGTCACAACAGACACAGTTTCAGACATGTGTACCACATTTAAAAAAAATCATAAAAAATACAAAATATCATCTAGATAGGAATTAACATAATCTCACATGCTGCCAGGAGGCACAACTTTTTTTAAAGCCTCACAGAAAGTACAACTCTTATATAATGCACCAATCACAGCTAGTTTTGTTGTTTATTTTGAAATACAATGTTCCCTACACCTTAAGCCCTGCCCACCTGGACTTGCGGAGGTGGTACCCTTATACCTTTAAGGTCTCACTGGACAATTTATCTGGTGAAGTTTTATCCAACAATGACCAATTACAGAAAAACGAGGGGGTCCCGAGTGGCCGAGTGGTCTAAAGCGCTTTCCGTTATGGATCACTGCCATCTCACCTCTGTCTGCGGGGGTTCGAGTCTCGGATTCAGCTGATGTGGGTATGTGAGAAAGCTTGCCAGTAGCTTCTCGAGGGTCAGTGGTTATTTCCGGTGTTTTCCCGGGTTCTTCCTCCACCATTAATACTGGCCGCCATGTATAGCCTATCGTGTGCTGAAAAATGGTGTTAAACCCTACAACAACAACAACAACAACAGAAAAATGAGAATAATTTTACACTGAAAATACAAATAAAAACAAAGTAATGATTTTTGTAGAAAGCATACATGTGAGATTTTGACTGCAGTAATCAGGTTAATTCCTGATGCAACTGGTGGTTTTTATACTGAACCAACACTGCCACCAACCCCTAAATTTTACACTCAATTTTGACAAGAAATAGCTATTTTGAATATTTTCCTGTGACAAGGTAGCTAAAAGAATCAGTATGTGCCTTATGCATGATTAAAGTTCACTAGTAATATAACAAATTAGCATACTTTTCATCACCCCTCAACCATCTAGATTTTTAGATATTTACCTATGTAGCAGACACACATAAATACGTAAGCCAAGTCGGCAGCTCATTTGCAGCCCAAGTTACGCATTTGATCTCCAAAGCTCATCTAATTGTAACAGGCAGTCACCATCAAGCCAACCTATTTCCAAGCCTAACTCAAAGTAAATATAAACCACATTATAGATGTGTGAAGTTATAAATGCTAGGCTTGTGATAATTAGGTTCATGCCTTCTACCTTAAAAATAAGGGTGTGTGTCAAAATATGAAACTGTCCAGTGAGACCAAAGGTTATATATATATATAAAAACGCAACAACAAAAAAATTAAAAATAATTATAAAAAAATAAATACAACAAATACAAAATGAAAACAAAACCCAAACAAATAAAAAACTAATTTTACTTTACTTCTATAACAAGTTGTACTTTTTATTTCCATTACTTTCAATTAATTTTAATTGTTGTTTATTTTACTCTTTTTTTTTTCAAACTTTGATGTACTCAGGAAACAAATGAAAATGCCCAAACAAAAATAGGTAATACTGGAGAAAATTATATTACACTGCATATATCAAGATATGTTTATTATGAAGACAGAACCTTGTACTCCACAGAACTTACAGACTGACCATTTCCACTACAGGGAAGGGATTTTACTGGAGAAAAAAAATGGTTCTCAAATAGCATTAAAAATATATTTAAACACTGATTTGAAGAACAAGAAAGCAAAAAATAAAACAATAAAACAGGCCCTGTTATAGCCTTGAAGAAAATAAATAGGGTGACATTTAGACTATCATTGTGTTCACTGCAGACAGCAATTTGAACAATATTAAATATATATTTAAACATTAAGGGTACTATTTTATTATTAACATTTCCAAATAATTATATGTGAAACACACCCTCCACCTTGGTATGATTTTTGCTACTGATTTTAGTCAACTGAAGTGATGACAGCAAATCATGGTCTGAGGCCTGTCAGATCAACATTTTGTGGTAATTGGAGTCCATATTTTGTATTTACCTGCCACCTATATTCCTATATCACTCACCATATCTGACTACTTTTCATGGTAAACTATGAGCCTGCCAACTGTTAGTCTAGGTTGCATCATGTTTTGTGTTCAATAAGGTGCAGTTTCTGAACCTTATTCTTTCGATACCTTGAAACTAAAATTGTTGTCTTCCTCAGAATAGTTGAATGGAGGCTTTACCTATGAGCAGTGGTGTTCATCTCTCTGTTAGTATAAATTGGTGACTTTTGCTAGACAAATTGGATGTGTCCTGGTGGGGACTTGACAGGAACACCTGCCTGCATGAGAGCATCCAGCCAGTTTCATCATATATGTTTAATTCCCAGTATCAGGCCAGACCTGAAAAGATATTACAGATATTTCTATAACTTAATGTATTACAAAGATACAGGTACATGTAGTGAAATGAACAAGCCTAAGAAAGTAAATGTTTATACAGTGGCTCTCAAAAACATGAGACACCAGGGAAGAGTTTGATAAAGTGACTATTCATCTGCAAATTATATGTGATTTTTATGCTTGCATTTGCTTGAGAATCCCTTAACCATTTGCATGGGAAGTAAGTAATGATAACCACTAGGCAATTAAACAGTTGTTACAGTACTATAAATAAGATAATTTAATATGGATATGACATTTCTGGATAATTAAAGTACATACAGCCTAACCAGTGCCTGTAATATGACACTCCTGTCATACAGACACAAACTGATACAATTCTAATGCAACGATGGTCTATGGGTAAGAGTGTCTGCCTTGGGTGTGGGAGTTCGTGGGTTTGAACCTCAGCTGAGTCATACCAAAGACTTATATAAATGGTACTAGCAGCGGCCTCACTAGGTGCTCAGCATTAAGTGGTTTAAGTGCTAGGACTGGTCGGCCTGGTGTCAGGATAATGTGACCGGGTTGGACATCATGCTACATGTCTGTGGCATGATGCCCCAGTGCTAGACATCACTCTAAACTGTTATGCTGCTGTCATTGTAATGATATGACTGAAAATGTTTTAAAGCTAGATTAAAAATCCACATCCACACACACACACACACACACACACACACACACAAACACAGTTCTAGGGCCATGACATAAAGAACATGTCTTCATGTGGGAAATGTAAATGTGTAATTTTTTAAGATTAATGTGAATTGATTTTAATTCAGAATAATGTTTTTGAAGATTTTTGGTATAAATTTAAAAGAACTAATAATCATAAGTACAATAGTGAAATTGTTTATAATGGGATATCTGTATCTACCTGAATGCTGCACTGTGGCAGTCAGTGCAGAATAGTCATGCTGGGGCCATCATTGTAAGCCAAAATAAGCAGCCACACTGGCAGTCAGTGTCTGAACCAAACTAAACAGCCTCACTGTGGCTGTCATTGTCTGAACCAGAATAAACGGCCTCACTGTGGAAGTCAATGTCTGAACCAAAATAAACAGCCTCACTGTGGCAGTCAATGTCTGAACCAAAATAAACAGCCTCACTGTGGCAGACAGTGTCTGAACCAAAATAAGCAGCAACAAAAGTGTCAGTCAGTGTCTGAATCAAAATAAACAGCCTCACTGCCACAGTCTTTGAACCAAAACAAACAGCAATGCTAAATGAAGAAAAAGGGTTTCTCCACACAGTTCTCTGTCTTGTGTGTAGAGGTCAAAGGTAAGGGTTACTGACTTAAAGCAGTTTTATGGATTGTGCACATTAACATTCTGCATGACATACCTGAATCAAACTTTGTGAAATGTTTGCACATCAGGAATGAGGCTGTTGATTTGGGGTCAGAGTGTTAAAGGTCATCAGTCATGGTTACTAACTGAAACAAAACATGGTTTCCACACAGTAGCATTAGTGCTACATCACAAAGGTGACCTAGACTTTCTGTTAACCTACATAGAGGTCTATGCAACATATGACATAATATGCCAGTCACAGTACTCTTGTTTGATGATTATACATGTGTACCTATAGTGTAACTCCATTTACAGTACTCTTGTTTACTGGTTATGCATGTGTACATATGGTACAACTCCATTTGCAGTACTCTCTTTTAATGGTTATACATCTGTACCTATAGTACAACTTCATTTACAGTACTCTTATTTAATATTTATACATAGCTATAGCGTAACTCAATTTACAGTACTCTTTGTTTAATTATTATACATGTGTACAATGTTATACACGTATATATGGTACATCTCCATCTATAGTGCTCTTGCTTAATGGTTATACATGTGTACATTTGTGTAACTCCATTTACAGTACTCTTGTTTAATGATTATACATGTGTACAAAGTTATACACATGCATATATGGTACAACTCCATTTGCAGTACTATTGTTTAATGGCTATGCATGTGTGCATGTTACAACTCCATTGACAGTACTCTTGCTTAATGGTTATACATGTGTACGTTTGGTACAACTCAATTACAGTAATCTTGTTTAATAATTATACATGTGTACATATGGTACAACTCCATTTACAGTACTCTCACCTAATGGTTATATATGGTACAACTCCATTTACAGTATTCTTGTTTAATGGTTATACATGTGTACATATGGTACTCTTGTTTAATGGTTATACATGTGCATATATGGTGTATATATGGTACAACTCCATTTACAGTACTATTGTTTAATGGTTATATATGTGTACATATGGTACAACTACATTTACAGTACTCTTATTTAATGGTTATGCATGTGTACATATAGTACAACTCCATTCATGGTACTCATGTTTAATGGCTATTCATGTGTACATATAGTACAACTCCATTTATGGTACTCTTGTTTAATGGTTATTGATTTTTACATATAGTACAATTCTATTTCTGGTACTCAAGTTTAATGGTTATTCATGTGTACATATAGTACAACTCTATTTCTGGTACTCATATTTAATGGTTATTTTAATGTGTACTTATAGTACAACTCTATTTCTGGTACTCATATTTAATGGTTATTCATGTGTACATATAGTACAACTCCATTTATGGTACTCTTGTTTAATGGCTATACATGTGTACATATAGTACAAATCCATTCACATTGCTTGTGTTTAATGGTTATATATCATAGTAAACCACTCAGAGAATTCTCAGAAAAGGGTTTTCTCTTGATGTGATTATTTAAAAAAATATGTTAATGAGTAAAATGTGACATAATGTGTAATTATAGTTTTTAATATTTAACTTTATAACTACAATAAAATATTATAATTTTTGCTTAATGAAATATACCATGTATTTGATTATATGGTTCAGAAGTGACTTTCAAAACTGGTTACATGAAATTACAAAATGGTCTCTTGGCATTTAATATGTGGGGAAAATGTGCCACATATTTAAGAAAATGTTCTCACAAAATATTAGTAAATTCTCTAGTTCTGTTAACGTGTGTTCAGTATTCTACCATTCATCAATCCAATATCACACATGGACTGTCTGAAACAAGGCATGTATAATTTGCAGCAATTATTGCTACTAACATTTCTTAGCTTTTGATGATACTCTGTACAACTTATAAACATATCAAAAGCTAAATAATTTTTCAATGCCTAATAGGCAAAGATAAAATAATGTTAATAAAATAAATTTATGAATTTTAATTTAATTGAAAAAATGATTGAATGTATTAATTAATTGTAGAGTTAGTAACATAATGTCTGCCTCAAACTTGAGTACAGTTTTAAAAATAGGCTGAACTAAGTGAGGGGAAAAAGGAACAAGATATACTTTTTCTTTAAAATGAAAATGTATTTTTGGATATATTACTACTGTATTTGTGTAACATTACAATAGTGTATGGAAGGAATTAAATTAATACAAGTACATGGATTATGTCAAAGAAAGAAGAAAAATGATAATTATATGTAATAGACATTAACAGATACATGTATATGCATATCCCCTGTGCTTCAGGCATGTTATTCTGGATGTAGCTTTTGTATATGGCTGACAAGATCAGGACCTTTGCAGCAGTGAAAATTCAGAATGTTTCCATCACATCAGTAAATGCCCAGCAGTAATAAGACTGCATACTAATATATAAGGAAAAGCTGAATTCATAATTTTTTCAACAATTGTTTAAAACATGTGCTGGAGGAAATAGATATCATATTTAACACAAACTGTTGTATAATTATGCAGATTTGACAAAGATAACACAGGATGTGTTCTGATTGTTTATATTATTGACACAAAAATCAAACTTGGGTATATATTTTGGCAACATGAATTTTAAGTCTTTTCCAGCTTTGCCAATCATCATGTGAATGTTTCATGCCGAATTGCCAATATATTTAGCTACCCTACATCACCCTTTGATTGTGCATCAATTGCCAGAATCAATGTAGGTGAGAATATAACAAACAAGTCATGTTAGAATTCTTTTTAACTACATATGCCGGGGCCCCGAATGGCCGAGTGGTCTAAAGCGCTCTTCGTTACGGATCACTGCCATCTCACCTCTGTCTGCGGCGGTTCGAGTTTAAGATTCAGCCAATGTGGGTATGTTAGAAAGCTTGCCAGTAGCTTCTCGTGGGTCGGTGGTTCTTTCTGGGGTTTTCCCGGGTTCTTCCTCCACCATTAATACTGGCCGCCATGTATAGCCTATCGTGTGCTGAAAAATGGCGTTAAACCCCACAACAACAACAACAACTACATATACCCTAATTCACTTCGAGACTAAGTATTTGAGAAAACTGTTTTATTGCTGTGTATTCTGGATATAATCACCTAACACCACTATAATGCTCTCGCTGATCAGGATGTTCTGTTTTTTGTTTTTGTTTTTTATTTTTGATGCTTTGAATTGAATTGCATATACATGTGACAGTGCATTATGTGAATGGCATAGACATGTGACAGTGCATTATGTGAATGGCATAGACATGTGACAGTGCATTATGTGAATGGCATAGACATGTGACAGTGCAGTATGTGAATGGCATAGAGTGATTGACATGTGACAGTGCATTATGTGAATGGTATAGACATGTGACAGTGCATTATGTGAATGGCATAGACATTTGACAGTGCATTATGTGAATGGCATAGACATGTGACAATGCATTATGTGAATGGTATAGACATGTGACAGTGCATTATGTGAATGGTATAGACATGTGACAGTGCATTATGTGAATGGCATAGACATGTGACAGTGCATTATGTGAATTACATAGACATGTGACAGTGCATTATGTGCAGACACTATCTGATCTTAACATTACTTCTTTAGTTTTTGTTTTGGCTGTATTTCTTTTTTAGTTCTTGACTTTGTTGTTGTTGTTGTTGTTGTAGGGTTTAACGCCATTTTTCAGCACACGATAGGTTATACATGGCGGCCAGTATTAATGGTAGAGGAAGAACCCGTGAAATCCCAGGAAAGAACCACCGACCCTCGAGAAGCTACTGGCAAGCTTTCTCACATACCCACATTGGCTGAATCTGAGACTCGAACCCATGCAGACAGAGGTGAGATGGCAGTGATCCGTAACAGAGAGCGCTTTAGACCACTCGTCTTGACTTTGTACATTTTATGAATCATTTTGGGATTGTTTGCACTTTGACTTGCCAAGACCTGTTGATTTAAGTACGATGGTGAAATTTGAGGTCACAGTGAGTTGGATAAGAAAATAAAAATGATTTCTTTATACAGGTAGTCATCTTAATTTTTTGCCATGTACCCTAACCAATGTATGCAGATGGTTTTCACTTTGGGCAAAGGATCACTGTCAAAATGTCCCAGCTGAAGAGAGCTACTATTTTGGTCTGTGATATACAGTTACTCATTACCAGTGTGTGCCTACATATGATATATATATATATATATAAATATATATATATATATATATATATATATATATATATATATATATATATATATATATATATATATATATATATATATATACACTTTGCAGAATTATTGGAACATGGTGAGAAGGTATATTGATCATTTCTGGTACTGTACAAAATTATTGGAACATGGTATGTAGGTATTGCTGGTGCTGTACATAACTATTTGAACATGGTATGTAGGTATATTGATCATTTCTGGTACTGTACAGAATTATTTGAACATGGGAAGTAGGTATATTGATCGTTTATGGTACTGTATATATAATTTTGATGGTGGGAAGTAGCTATATTGATCCTTTGTGGTACTGTACAAAATTATTGGAACATGGTACATAGGTATACTGATCATTGCTGGTACTATACAGAACTATCTGAACATGGTATGTAGCTATATTAATTATTTCTGCTACTGTACAGAATGTTTTGAACATGGGAAGTAGCTATATTGATCATTACTGGTACTTAATTTTTTGAAGATGGGAAGTAGGTATGTTGATCATTTCTGGTACTGTACATAACTTTTTGAATGTGGGACATAGGTATATTGATCATTACTGGTACTGTACAGAATTATTTGAACATGGGAAGTGGATATATTGATTGTTTATGGTACTGTACAGAATGTTTTGAACATGGGAAGTTGGTATATTGATCATTACTGGTACTGTACAGAATTATTTGAACATGGGGAGTAGGTATATTGATAATGTCTGGTACTGTACAGAATTATTGGAACACGGGGAGTAGGTATATTGATAATGTCTGGTACTGTACAGAATTATTTGAACATGGGGAGTAGGTATATTGATAATGTCTGGTACTGTACAGAATTATTTGAACATGGGGAGTAGGTATATTGATAATGTCTGGTACTGTACAGAATGTTTTGAACATGGGAAGTTGGTATATTGATTATTACTGGTACTTTACAGAATTATTTGAATATGGGGAGTAGGTATATTGATCATTTATGGAACTGTACATAATGTTTTGAATGTGGGAAGTAGCTATATTGATTGTTTCATTGCAGATCTGTTTA
This sequence comes from Sinohyriopsis cumingii, assembly GCA_028554795.2. Classification (NCBI taxonomy): domain Eukaryota; kingdom Metazoa; phylum Mollusca; class Bivalvia; order Unionida; family Unionidae; genus Sinohyriopsis; species Sinohyriopsis cumingii. The sequence goes on from CM068832.1 coordinate 84,335,572, forward strand.
ATCACTAGTTTAAAAAAATATTATAGTCGTTTGTTTATTTTCAGTTGACAACTTCAGGAAATATTGCACCCATCTGGATATGATGGCCTCATTATGCTGTGGAAAATCAGTCAAGATGGAACCTGGCCTTTACAGAAAAACAGAGATGTAAGTTTGGTGAAATGGAATGAAGTTTGCTTGATATAGTAGCAGAATGTATGTAGATATATGCAGTGAGGCTTGGTATGTTTATATACCACCACATACGTGGATAAGGTCTTATAGTGGTACCCTGTAGTGGTGCCCTAGTCAATCTGGCTATAGTTTGTACATAGGTCCATTTCTCAGGCACAGAAAGTTTTACTCTTGTCCTACAGTCCATTTGGTTGTTATTTTGTATATAGCTTGGTCCATTTCTCTGGCATGTATAGTGTTACATACTGCCCATTATTGCTGCACTGTAACATTTTCATTCTCCCACTATTAACAGTAATGTGTGGAGAATATACACAAATACTGATTCGTTTTGTCATTGGAAAATAATAAACTCCAGTTTCTTCTCGAAAACCATGTGACATATTTTAATTTAGTGGATATGATGCCAATGTACACCAGCATGGCAACTTTACTGAAAATAGAAAGCATGTCAATAGAATTTGATCAAATATGACAGAATATCCTATGATGGAAGTCACCCATATTTTTAACTCTACTGGTGTATGACCGGTAGAGCCAGTGGGATTATTGTCCATCGCCAATTGTTAGATGTCTGTTGACTGTGTGTCAGTTTGGTCTATGACCAGTAGAGCCAGTGGGATTATTGTCTGTCGCCAATTGTTAGATGTCTGTTGACTGTCAGTTTGGTCTATGACCAGTAGAGCCAGTGGGATTATTGTCTGTCGCCCATTGTTAGATGCCTGTTGACTGTGTGTCAGTTTGGTCTATGACCAGTAGAGCCAGTGGGATTATTGTCTGTCGCCCATTGTTGGATGTCTGTTGACTGTGTGTCAGTTTGGTCTATGACCAGTAGAGCCAGTGGGATTATTGTCTGTCGCCCATTGTTAAATGTCTGTTGACTGTGTGTCAGTTTGGTCTATGACCAGTAGAGCCAGTGGGATTATTGTCTGTTGCCCATTGTTAGATGTCTGTTGACTGTGTGTCAGATTGTTTGCTCAAGTTTGTTATAGATACTTCTCTGAAACTACTTGGAGGATCGATATTATACCTGATACATTTATTGCTCTAGTTCTTCTGATTGGATGGTCATATCAACATGGAGTTTTCACTAAAAAAACTTCTTAAGATATCTGGTTGGTCTTAAATGGAAAGGGTGCTGATCAGATGTCCATTTTGGCTTCTTTGACAGCTGGCTTAAAATACTTGTTACCTTGATGAACAGTAAGTCATATCAACTTTATGTTTTCATCAGAAGACTTCTTACAATTTCTAGATGATCCAGAATTAAAACAGTGCCATTCAGACATCCAGTATGGTTGTCGCTTTGACTAACATTAAAATCTAATTATTACAACTGAATTGATGGTCAATCAACATGAGATTTTACTATGCTACAACTCTAGGTTTTTAAACTACATATTAACTAAAAGAAGTGAAACTGACAAGTTTAGTAAAATTCAACAATTTATTTCCTGAAGTTACAAAGTGAAAATTTAAGGGAACATACAGTATTGTGAATTAAATAAAAAAAACCTAAGTGTCCTATCACAAATCCAAAAAGTATTGAATGTTCCGTATGAATAACTATCATCTTGAATGCCTTGATGTACCAAAATGATATTCCTCAGTAATCCCATAGTAGTGTTTTAGTCCAAAATGATATTCCTCAGTAATCCCAAAGTAGTGTTTTAGTCCAAAATGATATTCCTCAGTAATCCCATAATAGTGTTTTAGTCCAAAATGATATTCCTCAATAATCCCAAAGTAGTGTTTTAGTCCAAAATGATATTCCTCAGTAATCCCAAAGTAGTGTTTTAGTCCAAAATGATATTCCTCAGTAATCCCAAAGTAGTGTTTTAGTCCAAAATGATATTCCTCAGTAATCCAAAATTAGCGTTTTAGTCCAAAATGTCAATGAGCACTTTATAATGCCAGTGAATAATTTAAATAGATAATTCATCTCAAATTATATCTGAACACAACTGTAAGTGATTCCACAGACTGATCATAAAACATGAATGAATAATTGTTTACCAAGTCCTATATATACTAAATTCACTTGATTTAGGACACAATAGAATTTTCATTGGAAAAACTCAGGTCTGGAACTGGAATTAAGTTAACATCTTGTTTATGTCTTAGAATCATGACAAAAATCTGGTAGATTACACATAACAATAGACAAGTAGGAAAAATCAACCCACAATTACTGACAAAGGTCATGCACACAATATAAATTAAATATACATAACAACTTAAAGATTTTTTTATTATGTGTGGTTGACCCTAAATGAAATTGATTTGATCTGATGTCCAGAATGGCCATCATCATGTTCACATACAGGTCAACCATTACTCTTTTGGTGTAATCATTGAGCTATTTCACTGAATTACATCTTATGCTTGCATTTATATGGATTACACTTTTCCAGTACATTAAAAACTAAAATAAAAATAAAGCAGTAAAAAGCGTTTTTTTTGTCATTTATATTACCATACTTTGTATTCTGTTCCACTCATAAAAATTTGAGAATATTCTAAAATGAAAGACTGGTGCATAAGAATAGCATAAAAGCTAATTTGTCCATCATAAATCTTTATGTACTTTCCTAATGCTGTATTTATAGCAACTGTATATGACCCATTTCCAATAAATAAGATGAGTTTCTTAAATTTGAATCTTTTCCTCACATTCATTATATTCATAATCCAGTTAGCAGACTAGTCTGTAATTTTTAAAGTAAATGGCACCATCTATTAAGCTAAATGGGCTTTTACAGTTTGACTTGTGGATGAAAATTCTTAGAGCAGATTGGTCTTCAAAACATGTCCAATCAGAAAAGGGACAAATCAACACTACTTTACAAATTTGTAAAGAAAAATGAGTGTCATGCAATAGAGCACTTGGATTGAGCACTTTGTCATGCCCTTTGCAGAATTTGTGGACTTCACAATCATTCGTCAAAATTTAGACATGTATACTAGTTAAAGTGAGTATTGAATATAAATATTTTTTCAGTATGTTTTGTGTTTGTATTCTGGTTCTAATCCACATTGATTTTGCCCTTTTTTCAAAGTATTTTGACCTGCAGATCTTGGTTAATAGTAAAAATAAATGTACATTTTTTATACATTGTACTGTAATTAGGCCTGCAACATATTAGCTATGATGTCATATCCTAAAATATGTAGGGGTACTAATATTAGTCCTAATAATATATAGATTATACTTTTTATGCTCAGATAATGACTATTGCCACATATATGAGCAACAATTGTGCTTTTACCTCTTTTGGGGTTGGTATTTATGTTTATTTTCAGAATCTAGTTATTGCTACTCCAGCTAGATTGCTCTTTGATGGATGGCCACATGTATATTTGGTTTTCACCAAAAGACTTTTAAAATTTGTTATATGGTTCTAAATTAAAATGGTCCAACATGTCAGCCTGAATGGATCATGGTCAGTTCACATGGGGTTTATATATGAAGACTTTTAATGATATTGTCTTTGTCATATATATAAATTGTGCAAATCTTGCATCCTGTATAGCTGCCACAGGAGGTACTTTGAAACTATTCTTTTTGCATAGAAATAGCAGAGATGGTTTCAACACTCAGCAGTTCAAATGATGAAATGGTCTTGTATTGAATCCTGGTCTTGTAATGAATTCTGGAAGTTCATTTTAAAGTTGTACAACTGATACTCATTAGGCATCAAATATGTCTGCCATTACTGAGCATGGAAACACTTTTAGGATGCTTCTCAAATACTGCACAAAATAATTTGACCAAAAATTAGAAAAAACACATACAAGCAGAAATTCCTTTTCAATCTACTGATATTAAAACATGGCTGAAAATGCATATACATGTATTGATAACACTTTTTGTTACACATCAGTCAAATTTCGTCAAAGGCCTTGGGCCTCTGTAAAAATATGGACATGATGATCTGAACAGTTTTTTGTTTCAGTGGAAAAATGAAAAATGTTAGGGAATAAAAAAAAGTTTAATTATTAGAGACAGCAACAACAAAAAATTAAAACAAATTCTTACTAAATCAGATTTTTACTTTTGTTAAACAGAGGTCTAGATAACCAAGTGATGTAAAATGTGTTGATATATAATAGAAAAAAACTCAGTTAAATTTAATATTGGTAGAGATTTAACTTAAACAGGACCTAGATTTGTGATTCTAAAAGTGTGATTTATACATTGATATGGTATAAATTTGAAGCTTTATATATAGGTCAGTTGAAAGATGAACTTGGAATGGGAATGCTAAAAATGGATGGAAAATCTCAAAATATTAAGAGTTCATACAAATTTACATAAGGAGGAAACCTTGAAGTCATTATTTACTAATAATGAATATTTAAGAAAAGGAAATTAACTTTATTTCATGTACTCCTGACCATCAGACCTGAATAGTTTCAGTTAATTATCCAAGATTCATGGAAAAAAATTAGATAATGAAAATACATTATGTGGACTCTACAATGAAATAAGTATGAATGGAATCATTTAGCTTTGTCTCTATGGGAAACAAAAGCGTGTAGAGATGTTTTTAGAATATAAAATGTGCATAAGAACAAGTGTCCTTTATATGAAGAGTCTACTAAGACAGATGTAAATATGAAACTTAATCACTTGATTTAACATGAACCCAATGATTTCAACTAAATTATACACTGTTGTAATTTGTATAATTTGTACATCCTTGTGATTCCTTAATTCTCCAGTAGTGCATTAATTTCTCTTACTTTAAAACTAGTTGGTCCCTGATTGGTTATCTTTTCAAAGGTTTGTATGCCATACTTCATACTTTTATATCAATGAATAAATACCATTTCATCATGCAAGATATAAAGCTTATTGTTTTGTTTATGACAATATTACATTGTTTGAATATTTACTATTTATTTAGCTTTGGTATATTATATATCACTTTAAATTTGCAAAGTCAATGTTAGAAACTGCATCACAAACTTATTTACAAGAAGTTACAATTACTCAAGAAAGAGATATTATTGTTAGTATCTTTGTTTTGGAATCAATATGGCTGATGCATGAATTAGGCGTAATACAATAAAATGATCCCCATCAATGCTATTTTTGTTTGCCTTCTGTGTCATTTGTTAAAAATAATGAAATTAAGCTCAATGTATAAAGGTTTTCAATACCTTAAACTGCAAAATAATTTCATGTGTGTTCGCACTTTTGAGGACCATATTTGAAAAGAGCATGCCATTATATAAGAAAACATAAGTGGTCATGTTGAGAACATGTAAACCATTCAGTATTTAGAATTATACATGCAGCAGTGTAAGATCATTGTGAAAAGTCAGGATTAACTAAATTGTTGTTTCTTAACCACAGTACATGTATATGCAAGCCCAATCCTGGGATGAAAATTAACAAAATTTACTCATTAGAATGTTAAAAAGCAGTGTTTTTGTCTGTTTAATGTTGATATAAGGAATTGCCCAGTATTCAACACCAGCTGCCTACTCCTTCCTGTTATTTCTGTTACAGGTTTTGGTGATGATAGAAGTGCTGTTGACATAACCTCACATTAGATGTACTGAAGTAGAGATGGCAGCACCGGCCCGTACAGATGCAGTCAAGGTCAAAGAGTACACAAACTGGCTGTCAGTGAACCTGGCCTTATATTATATGAAATCAGGAGTGCAAACTTTCATAAAAGGAGAGGTTGATTGTCTGCATCAGTCACTTGTTCAAAAAATATATGGAGGTCAAACAGTGTTATTGCCATCTTGTACTATCTGTCATGCTGGTCGTGTGAAAAGAGACGAGCATGGAGTTTGGGCATTTAAAAAACGATGTAGATCAGGCTGTGATGATTGGCTTGCAGAATTATTAGCACTCCATGCCAATCCAAAATCAGAGGAAATATGCTGGAATAACAGCCATATCCCTTCATGGCCATTCATGCCGTGGGAATGCACCAAGGTTTTTATGCCAAGGGGACAGCACTTTTCCAATTCTGGACCTACTGAGTGTGATGCCCAATCGTTGTTAATGTTACTAGCCAAGTGCACACACTTCCATCCGAAACTTTCTCCAAAAGGCCTGAGTCTTACACAGACAGTAAGTTAAGCATACAAAATATCTTTTGTCAAGATTATGTAATTAATGTACACCTACATTTTCACATGATCTGTTGAGTGTGGTGACAGATTCTTAGAGAATCTGTACATACATGCTCCAATAGCTTAAGGTCAAGGTCACTCACTGATCAGTTTCAACAAAGTTGTTTAATAATTACAACAGTGTAATGGGTTGCTTCTCATTGATGTAGATTCATTATGGAATGTTCCATTACCTTTATCCAGAATAAGCTCCTCAGTTAGAAACTTCCGTAAAGCAGGAAGTGGTTGCTGTATTATTTTTCAAGTTTTATACCGTATATACTCACATTTAAGCCGACATCCCAAACTGAATAGGTATAAACACTAAAAAGTGCATGACCCACGCATAAGCCAACCCACAACTCTCAGATGACATCCCAAGATACATGGGGTAAGTTCTAAATGCATTTATTTAGGCAAACTTATATTAGCAAAAATTACATGTATACTTCTTCCGGAGTTGTCATTTATGATTATTATAAAGAAATGGTATAAATTTGCTTGAAAAGTCAAGAAATTTATTTAATTTTCTGTTTTTTTATTGTTTCTGCCTAATTCAGATATGTGTTAACTTGATCAGATAATGGCAAGAATTGAGCATTCGCTGGTTGCTGTAACACTACCTCTCCCTTTTGACTGTTGTTTGTTTGAGTTTTTGCATTGGACTTTTTATATCAGTCCACCAGTAGTTACGTGTTTATTTATAAATAATGCTTCGAAAATTATGCTAATACCATAAAAAGTGAGTTGTTGTTTGCTTTGATGTAAGCGACTTTACAAAGCTTACACCCCATTTTACAAAACTACGGTAATCGTGCTAATATAAAGGAGAGAAAGGCAGTTAGGCAGCAATGTTCTGGTGTAGTTGCCAGTCAAAATTCCGTCTTACTACAAGCCAGTTTCAGGGTTTTAATTTTAATATTCAGCTGGCCTGTACTGCTGTCAGAAAACAAAAGACAAATCTGCCAAAGATAAACAAGGGAGATGCCATTGTTTGTAAAATTATGAAAAAGTAAAATAGATTGATGATAATCTTAGTTGATCTATATACAAAATTTTAGCCTTTATTATTACCATTCTTTCATGAACATGTAACAGTTCTGCCTTGCACAATTGAACATGTGTGTAACATCTTTCTAGGAAAAATTCTGTACATAAGACAGGGCTGTACTCGACACGTTTAATCACTCCACTGTAGCACATGTTGCACCATTTTATGTTTTCAAAAGGAGAGCAAAACAGTAAAAAGGGAAATAACTCATATGACCTTACTGTGAACTGGACTAAATACATGTACGTATACATTATGTTACATCTCCCTTCTTAAAATAGGTCTTCTCCACTACCTTGCTTGCTGGCACGTAATGTTACTATACAAGTCCTTTATCCCTTTACCTCATACAAGCGTCTTTGGACGCCTCTACTCCATTCACATGGAAGTGCCTTTTGACACCTTTACAAGATTCGCATGGAAGCGCCTTTTGATGCCTGCTGTAAACATCAGCCATTTTGAGCTAGTTTTTGTAGCACCACCTTCGGGGAAAACCCCCCCCATTAGATACTATATTCATTTATGCGAATGACAATTACGTCAGATCATGTGGTCGCTATTTATGCACTGGTCGATATCTGCTATTTAAAGTAACTGGGTCGTAATCTCCAGTCTCCAAAATGGCAGCCGCGGATTTCATTCAGTGCGTACGAAGTTTTCGCGATTAGAATAACAACCACAAAAGATTCAATAAATTACGTAAAGTCTCTGATATTGATGTAGGCAGCATTTAGTTTTGATAAATTATCAAATTCAGATGACTTAGTGATATAAACGCACACGAAAACCTTGTAAATTTCGAGTATCGGAAATGGCAGCTACGGTTGGTCACGCGGCCTCACTGACATGATGGTGAATGAGTTCTCTCAAGATTTTGTGCACCTTCTTTCAGGAGTCCTAAATTTACTACAAATTATATCTGACTAGAATTCTCAGCTTTATGTATGCAGTATCAATAATGAGACAAATGAAATTATTCTTTGATATAAGAACGGTCAGCTTTCCTAGGTTTCACTAGCAAATGATTTACTAAAATTAATTATTTAAACTGTCTTTCCTAAATCAGTTTTTATCTACTCTTAATTTTAACTCTGCATCACTGTCCTAGGAATTAACATACATTCATATTAAGGTGATATAGTCTTTCAGATACACAGGTTTCCTTACATTTCTCCCTCTAGATGTCTGATTGTTGTCTGGAGATCCACCATTATTATTCAATGGTTGTTATTTGCTCATCTTTGGTTAGTCTTGATCCGAGATGTAATCTTTGCACCACTATTGGTGTTTTCAATTTCTTGTGGTACATGAATTTCTGTTTCTGTTTTGCATGTTTCAGACGGCATGAGTCTATCTTGTGTTCACGATTGTAGCTTGCAGATGCTTTCTGTTCCTGCAATACACACCACCATCTTCTGTCCGAATCTTATAAGAGTGAATGTCAACTTTCCCCTCTAAGTATGCCTTGCCCCATGTACCATGTTTGTCACTGGGTTTAACCCTAATGTTTCCTTTTGTTTACCAACAACTTAGATCTGGTACTGTCCTGTGACTGACCTTCATATTAGGAGTCTTTTTGACATCGACAGTAAAGTTCTTGTATGCCTATTGAACGTGCGTTGTGCTGGTGACAAATGCAATCCTTCCGTTGTTGTATTCTGGAAATCCAGTAGCGTGAGGTAGGGATCTGATCTAGACTGTACTGCTTTCCTCATTAATCTCTTCACTGTTTTCACGGCATTCTCCACTCTTATATTTGATTGAGGGTATCCTGGTGAGCTAGTTTTGTGCTTGAACTTGTAGGTACGTGCAAATTCTGCAAAATCTTTTCCTGAGAATGGTGGTCCATTGTCTGGTACCAGTTCATCCAGTATTCCATACCTGGTCATGTGAGCTTTCAATTTTCTCATAACTTCTTTGGCTGTCTTATTATAAAATCTATCAACTTCAACAAAATTTGAATCATAGTCTACTGTGACCAGATATGCTTTGTTGTCAAAATCACATAGGTCTATACCTGTCTTCTCCCATGGCCTTGTAGGCACATCATTAATTATGAGTGGCTCCTTCTGCTGCTGAGAAGAATATGCATTGTATGTTTCATACTTTGCTTTTCATAGTTTTCTATTTTGCGATTCATGTTTGGTCAATATATAGCTTCTCTGGCTCTTTGCAGACAGTCTTGTATTCCTATATGACTGGAGTGCAGCCTTTCCATTATCGAACCTTTCAGTGTGGCCCAGATCACTACATGGTTACTTTTGAAAATCAGGCCATTCTGTAATGTCAGTTCCTCTCGGAAAGGAAAGTAATACTGTAGTTCTTGTGGAAATACCTTTTTTTCTTCTGAATTACTTTTTTCAACTGTAATAACTGAAAATCCATTTTAGTTTCTCTCTGAATCTCAGTGATGCATTCCATAGAAACTGGTAGATACTCAACCATGCTGACAGTTTCTATTGCTTTCTCTGTGAATGAGCAGGTATCATCCTCAAACACTCTATCACTATCCCATATTTTCTTGGTGCAGGGCAAATATGCATGACTCAATGTATCAGCCATGTACATCTGTGTACCTTACTTGAAAACTACAATGAAGTCAAATTTCTGCAGTTTTAATAGCATTCTTTGCAGCTACTTGTTACACTAACTAAAGTTTTCTTGCAGATTATTTTAAGTGGTTTGTGGTCACTTTCTACTCGTCTTCCATAGATGTAGTTCTCAAACCTTTCCATTCCAAATACTATTGCTAGTAGCTCTTTCTCGATTTGTGCATAATTTACATCAGTCACTATGAGTACATGTGAGGAATAGGCAACTGGGTGCCCCTCTTGCAGCAAACAAGCCCCTTGCCCCGTTTCTGATACATCACATTGAAGAATAGTGTCCTTCTCATGGTCAGATTACCTTAGCACTGGTGCTAATGTCATTATCTCTCTAATTTCTTGAAGGCATTTGTCATGAATTTGATCCCAATAAAACTCTGCATCCTTCTTGGTCAACTGTCTCAATGGCTCTGTCACTTCCGATAGCCTTGGAGCAAACTTCTGCACATAGTTCACCAGATCTAACAGTCACTAGACTGCCTGCTTATCCGTTGGTGTAGGCATTTCTCTGATTGCCTCTACCTTAGCTCTGTCAACTTTCAACCCTTCTGCAGAGATCACATGTCGCATGAATGTGACTTCATGCTGCCTCAATTTCATCGTATCTTTGTTCAATTTAACATTCTTCATGCGACATTTCTCAAAAAGTTCTCAAAGCTTTTTGTTGTGATCCTCTGTGGCCTTAGCATGCTATACCAAATAACATTCTCCTCCATCTATATCATCCCCATGGCGTTCCAAATGTGGTGAGTTTGCTAGATTCCTCATCTAACTTAACATGCCAAAACCCATTTTTTGCATCCACAACAGTAAAATTTCCTGCCCTGTTCAGGTCTGGCAGAACATCTTCACTGTTGGAATTAGATAATGGTTTCTTTTCAAGACTTTATTTAAAGGTTAAAAGTCAATGCACAGTCGTATTTTCTTGTTGTTCTTCATAACCACTACCATGCTAGAAATCCAATCTGTTGGTTCTTTCTCCAGAGTCAATATTCCAAGTTTCACCAGTTGTTGAATTTCTGCCCTCAACTTTGGCTTAACAGCTAATGGAATTTTCCTCACTGGCACTTTTAGTGGTTTGGCTTGTTCTGTCAGTTCAAGGTGGAGTTCTCCTTCCAAGAGACCTTCTTCACTGAATATATCTTCATATTCCTGTATGAGGTTTTGTGTTGTCTCTACTGCCATGATATGTTGTTTATTTACAGTAATAAGTTTCATTTTCTGCATTGCTTGGGCTCCAAGTAGGGGTCATGCCTTCCCTTGTACAATTACAAACTCTGAGATGTAAATTTTCTTATTCTTAGGATTTGTATTGTGTAATTTCTTTTACCCAAGGCTCTTGTACTAGTGCTCCATTGTTCTTTTCCAGGTGCTTCAGTTTGTCATCATGGCATACTGTCTTATAATCTGTTTCAGAGATTATGTTAACTTTTGAGCCACAGCCTAACTGGAAATTTATTTGCCTCTCACCTAAAGTCATTTTGGCAAACAATTTCTTTGGGTATGTTTCTATCCCATTCACTTCTTTGACTGTCAACACAAATTCATCACTATCACTATCAAGACTTGAATCATCATCTATAACTTTTACCCCTTATTTCTGCTTGTATTTCATTTTGTCTGCTTTCCATTTTGGAGTTTTCTTCTTGCACTTTACTGCAAAATGGTTCTTTAAAACTCACAATTTGCACATACTTTCCCCACGGCCAGGCAAGCCTCTTTCTTTGCTTCATATTTTTTCCCACAGTAGTCACACTCTTTTTACAGCTGACTTTGCTTTTGACTTTTCACTCTTCTTTTGAGCTAATGCCATCACTTCTTCCTGATTCATAGCTTTCATCTGTTCATGCATTTTTTCATTTGCTCAACAAATATCTATGCAAGTTCTTAAAGTTAACTTCTTGTCTTGCAACAGTTTTCTCCTGGTGCTGTTGTCTCTTATTCCAATTACCATTCTTCTCGCAACAGACTGTCCTCTAAATCACCATAATTACGTTTGTGCTAGTGACCGTAGCGCATCGACGAAGGCATCAATGCTCTCGCCTGCTTCCTGTTGTTGACAATTGAAATTGTACTGTTCATAGGTTTCATTTGTTTCTCCTATACAGTACTTTTCAAATTTGTCAAGCACTTTGTCAGGTTTATCTTTGTCTCCATCATTATCAATTGTGAAAGTATCGAACAGTTCTATGGCGTCTGGCCCATAACACATAAGAAGAGTGGCTGTTCTCAGTTTTGTCACTTTTTCTGCCAGCCCTGTAGCTACTTCATAGTCCACCCAGACTCTTTTGAATTTTTTCCAGTTCGCAGACAAATTTCCACGAAGCTCCAGTTTCGGTGGAAAAGGTATTGATGATGTAGGAAAAGTTGCCATCCTTCTGACACCATGTAATGTCTTTCTTGGACAAATTTAATCATAAGACAGGGCTGTACTCAACAAGTTTAATCCCTCTGCTGTAGCACATGTTGCACCATTTTATGTTTTCAAAAAGAGAGTATAACAGTAAGAAAGGAAATAATTTGTACGACCTTACTGTGAACTTGACTAATACATGTATGTATGCATTACGTTACAGTGTGTAACGCTTATATTATTGATAAAAGAGTAACTCATGAGTGCATGAATCAACGGAAATGAAACAGCTATTACTGACTAGCTGAAGTATTATCTGGAACAATGCGATTTGGTCGAAACACTGAATAAAACAAAATCTGCATCTAATGTGTGTGGGAATAAACAAGGATTAAATTGATGCTAAGCACGATTTGGACTGTGTAAGTACTGAACATTATTGTACAGCCTGTCCACGTGGGTAAACTTGAACCGGCACTTGAATTGTGAAGTCTTTATTTACCTTTATTTAATTTCATGTTGGAGAAATCAGAAAAATATGCACATGCACAATAATAACAAAAGCAATCATAGTAGTTTATAAAAGTTTAGTAAGTGTTGGAGCACCGTTAAATGTATTATTGCATCCATACACGTCTTTGCATACAGGAAAAATTATTTTTTTGTGTCCAGATATTTACAGTCATTACAGTAGTCGACAAAAAAAAGTCTTAAAAAGCTTTCAAGTATAGACCTTGTCTTGCAGATAAGGTGACCCCCCCCAACCCCCCCCCTCTTCCAGCCCTTTGCCCTTTATTTTTTCCAAAATTATTTGTTTTATATGCAAGTATATATGGCAATATGATTGTTGAAAATGTTATGTCATTATGAATTAATATCCGTGATATTCGTATCACCAGATTTATAGTATGCATGGTATGCCTACATTCAACATTATCATGTACTGCTTTATTAGATAGGTTACTCTGACTAATTGAATCACAAATTCCAAAGGTTACCAGGACATGAACTTCTTTTATCTGTCCTGACAGATCTCTGTTATGTTGGAAATCTTGATTTCAATGAAACTGGCATCATCAGAAAAAATGTGTAAAAGCACTAAAACTGACTTGATCTTCGTCACGATGGACTGCTTTGATTCAGTCTTCATTTGGTAGATTTATTTTTTACAATGATATTATATATACCTGAACTGTACACTCCTTTAGTGTTAGAATGAATATGCATTGACAGACTATAGGAGAGAGTACATCTGCTGAAACTGTGTTACAGTGAGTGACTTACAGTCAAGAAAAATTATGGTATTCTTCCTTTGCATAATCAAGTTGTTTTGTCTAAAGGTGAGTGACTCACCAAGTATCAGTCCACAAGATTTAATGTTTAGCTCGAGTGGTCATAGACCAGAAGATCCTATGGGATGTCCTGTTGTCCATTGTCCATCTGTACATCGGCCTAAGCCTTTTATGCATTTTAATGACACAGTCTTGGATCTCTTTGGGTCAACTTGTTAGTACTGTAGAAGTCTCATATTGGTGATCTTTGATCAAACTTAAAATGTTAGCTTATTATCATAGTGATCTTGGACTGTCAGTGATGCATGAGATCCATTGATATTTATAAAGTCATTGTAATGTTGAGTGGGTGTGGTTATTACCTCTATGGAAGCTATTATTCTGATCTGATTTTGATCACAATTGGAATATGGGATTATGTTATCTATATCTATGGCAATTTCAGAAGTGACTGAGGTTCGTGCATATTAATGAGCTGATCATGAATATGATTACTTGACCTTAATTATCACAGTACTTAATTAAAGCCATATTTTGATCTGGTAAGTTTATTATAAAAATCAAGATCTTAGATGACCTTTATTATAAGCAAGAGATTAATTATGCATTTATTTTTAGAAAGAATTATTGTCATTGTATAGTAAAATAGGTACAATTAGCACAAAACAAGTTTTGAAGATAGTTTACATAGTATGTGTTATTGCATTATGACATAATTTAGCCAGCTTCATAGTGCAATGGTTAACTGTTAAGTTACACAAGCCAGGTGAGTGATATCAGGCCCTTTTGGGCCTCTTGTTCAGGTACTACCTTGATTACTTGTAATAATAATAATTTCAGAAGGTGGGTGCTTATGGTACATGCATGTACCATGACAACCATTACAAACAAACCATTATAATTAGTAAATGAAAGGACTGGTACATAAAAGAGAGAAATAGTACGCTTTATGTACATAGATGTCATGATATGTTTGTAAAATTTTGGTGGCTTACAAGTCAGGCTTAAGCATCGCAGGCTGTAAATTGAATTCACAACCAAATTATATTAGAAAGGTGTCTGCCCACTTTTTCTGCAAAACCTGAAAGGTCTATGCTTAGCTAGCTTTACTTCTCAGATTTTAAACTTACTATTGTATCTTTAATATTAAAGTTATCCCATGTTACTAGGTTACTTACTATTGTATCTTTGATATTAAAGTTATCCCATGTTACTAGGTTACTTACTATTGTATCTTTAATATTAAAGTTATCCCATGTTACTAGGTTACTTACTATTGTATCTTTAATATTAAAGTTATCCCATGTTACTAGGTTACTTACTATTGTATCTTTGATATTAAAGTTCTCCCATGTGACTAGGTTACTTACTATTGTATCTTTGATATTAAAGTTATCCCATGTGACTAGGTTACTTGCTATTGTATTTTTAATATTAAAGTTATCCCATGTGACTAGGTTATATGTACATGAGTAAAGAATGATTTCATACAACTGATGTAAAAGTACAATAGATACATTAACTCCATCTTTTTTTGCAAAGAGTGTAAAAAAATGACAAAATGGGACTTAGTTTGAATCATCACATAAAACCAGCTTTTAGTGTTTTATCCTGTGTATATTATTTCAGATTTCTACTATACGAAACAAGATTATGCATGATGGTGAAATGAAAATTTCTGATGCAGACAGAATGAGCTTCATACAGGATATTGTACAATTTTTAGAAGATCCTGTCCATCTGAATTCATTAGAGGATTGTAAATCTGCAGTCAACAACATCCATAAGGTATCTTTATATGAGAATTGTACATTGCTATTTATTAGGTGGAGGATTTTTATTGGCTCTTTGGTAACACCATATGAAGCAAACTTATGGAATGTAATCAAAAAGAATTGACAGGAGAAGGAGTGGGACTCAAATGTCAGAGGTCAAAGTGTCATTAATCTGAGTTTATATTTCTGTTTATAAATTCCTTTTTGAAAAAATGGCTGCTGGATGCCAATAAAAGCATATTAAAAGTAAACTGTGCAATAAGTGCTTACACTGGTTTTGTAGAATATAGTAAACTTTTGTACACTTACACAAGCCCATGGTATTGCCATGTTCACATTTTATGAAGACCACATGCAGAGTTTGATCCAGTATGTGGTATTGTGTGCTAAACATTTGTGAAGCCATTACTGTCCAAAGCTAAAACGGATCTACAGGTTTACACCCAAACTTAAAATGGAGTAAATCTGCATGTTCAGCATTGATGAGGTGAAAGGATCTCATTGCTGTCTTAAAATAACTTTTACATAAATCACAGCAGAGCTTTCTGTGGGATTTTGAAAAAAGTTCAGGGTCACATTTTTTATTCAAAATGACATGGCAGCATAAAGAAAATTAAGCAACATAATTTGCCACTGGAAAAGAAGCTAGATGTCTCAGACACTGCAGGGACTCTCAATGCACAATGTCTGCACCAGCTATAACATGAAATATCTAGATAGCTTTATCTGCATTTAGCTTTACAATGGAAGTCAAATACAGACATGGAATTTAAAGCTCATGCTGCTAATGGTAGTGACATCTTGATTTGGTTGTATTCATCCACATCCATGTGACAGAACAGAGAGGTCAGGTTAAGACATTTTAGGCAATTTGCAGAATTTGGTCAGGAGTTTTGATGTGAAAGGAGAAAGGATTTCACTGGTATGATTTTTAGCATGCAAAAAGACAAAAACTGCAACTAATGGACATAATGCTAACTTTTTTAAATATTAAAGAGAAACAAATTGTGACTCCACAATACCTCAAATTCTGTATCATATATCTGGACAAGACATATTGAATGGCTTGAACTTGTGGTCCGAAGGTCAAAGGTCAATATGACTGTCACCAAAAGAAAAGAAAAAAATGGTTTCTGCACAAATATTTAACATATCTTCACCAAAGTATGTGGATGACTTGCAGGTTTGTTAAGAAAGAAGCCTAATGATTTTCAGCTCCAGGGTCAGTGTCACTGTGACTGAAAATTGGGAGAAAAATATTTCGTGATTAATAACTTTAATTCTAGAATATGTAGCGTGACCAATGTTTGTGGATGGCATGTATGTTTGGTATGGAAGACACATGTTGGTTCAGGGGGTGTTAGGTCAGGGCCATTGTGGCTCAAAACTAATGAGTTTTGCAGAATAATGTTTTTTTTATAGAGCAGGTTCCTTGATCAAAGATAGTGGATGACTTGCACAAAGGGTAATAAAAAGAACCTTTAGAGTTGGGATCTAAATGTTAGAGGTTAAGGTCATGGTAAGTCCAGTAAGAAATTTATGGTTTCTGCAAATTAAGTTTACTTCAAGACCACATACCTCAGCTAAAAGTCAAAGTTATGTAGACTGTTTGGTCAGTAATCTCCAGTCCCCAGTGCCACACACACTATTATGCTGTTCAATATGGAATATTCTTGTGGTCTGGGGGTCAGAAGGTCAAAGGTCAGGGACATTGTGGCTCAGAGTGTAATAGGTCTTGTAAAATATTGTTTGTATTAGAATAAGTTCCTTGACCAAACAAAGTGGATGATTTGCATTTGAGGTTAAAAAGCCCCACTGATTTTGAAGTCTAAATGTCAGAGGTTACAGTTATGGTAAGTCTATTCAGAAAATTATGGTTTCAGCAAATTAGGTTTAGTTCATGGCTAAACATCAAAGTCATTTAGACTGGTTCATGAATAAGCTCCAGAGATCACAGTACCTTACTAGTATTGGCATAGATGACTATTAAATGCACCGACAGGCATATACTGTGCTGTTCACTGTACTTTTCTTACAAATAAAGCCGATCCAAAAGAAACACCCTCAGATGAATAGAATTTATCCACATTTGACAGAAGTATCTAGTTTGAAGGCCTTTCAAGTTTATACAGGGTGGACTGAGCAGATATAAACTATTGGACCCATTACTCATAAATAACTAAACAGGACTTCACCAAATTTGATGGCAAACATTAGTTTTTGATGGTCTTTCTAATTTTACACTAGATATCCATTGCCACCAAATAAGGCTATAATTACTAAAAACAGAAAACCTATCAACAAATTCTTATAACTGTTGAACACAACTAGAAATATCTTGATAGCATCCTGGTATGTTGGCCTGTCAAGTCTGTACAGATGATGCCAGTCTGCCATTATGTATGAGCACTGTTGTGTTAAAAATAAAATCCTCAGATAGATGTTTAACAGCATTTAACCAACTCTGACAGAACATATCCAGGCATAAAGGCCTTTTTTATTTTTTTTTCTTTAAAATGATTCCAGTCAGCTAATAAATATGACAACAGTTATTGAAGAGAGAAGAACCTATCAAATATGCATTCTAAAATTAAACCTGAACAGAATTTGAAGAAATTGAAGATATGTCATCAATTTCATAAATGCCTTACGACTTGGTGCAAATTGTGCCAATCTGCCATCAAATACAGCAGCTGTTACTTAAACTATCAAAACCTCAAAATACCTTTTCAAAAACCATCAGACATAATTGGACCAAGTTTGTTTGAAAACATCCTGGACTGAAATCCATTCGGGTTGGTATGAATAATTCTGATCCACCATCAGATGTTGCTGCCATTACATAAGTTTAAAAACATTTGGATGATTATATTCAATAAAACTTAATTGTCTGAACAGAATTTAACCAAATTTGAAAACTGCCTCATAAGATTATACAATTCTTTAAGTTTGCCAATGTGCTGTGAACTATGGCCACCATTACTAAAATAGATAAACATTTTCATATTAACAAGTATCACATGAAATGTAGATTTCTTTGCTAGATACAGTTTGTGTTTGTTTTTAGGTAGATGTAAGTTAGGTGAGTGTTTTCATACCCACTTGGACCACTTGTTTGTGAGATCAATTATTCCACTATGTTAACTTTTGAGGTACATGTTAAGCATTGGAAGTTTGATATATTTTGACAACAGTTCAAGTGTTAGACTATATCACAATTCATTTAGCTAAGTATGTGTACATGCCCTTTACAGATTGATTATGGCTCATTGGATTTGGACCTTGAGATGACAACTTTGAGGGCAGTTGTAAATGAGTTCAGGCTGGAACTTGGCATTCAGGAGAAAAGAACATTGGACACTGTTGACTCCTTGAAAGAAGAATATAAAAAACTTAGAGAACAAATAACAAAAAGGTTTGAGGATGCTGTGACTGAGAAGTTACCTATTCAAGAAGATGTGCAGTCAGTAAAAAGTCAGACAACTACTTTACTACAGCAGGAGGAGAAACACCAGGATATACCTACAACTGTAATCTCACGTGAAGTCAAACTTAGCACAGATGTGGAAGATTTGGGTACAAAATCACAAGAATGTGAAACAGGTATACTGACACAAAGGGGAAACAATGCTGACAGGAAAAGGAAAGCAGTTGGAAAAGGAATATCAGACAGTGGCATACCAGGTATGATGATCATACATATGATTCTACCAGTGGTAGGACAAATGAAATGTTTTAAAGGCTGCATTCTGCACATAGCATTTTATAGTTGAAATGTACTGCTTTTGAAAATTAAAAGACTTGTAAAAACAAAATCAAAAAAGGAAAAGAAATAAAATGATATTTTCATGTGTTCTATCCAAATTCTAAAACAATCAGCCAGAACCAGTCAACATTTTCATAATTTAGCAGTTATTTCATTAATAAAAACCTGACGTTGGGAAATAGACATTGGAAAATATAACCAGATTACTTTTCTTACAGTATCACTGCTCTGGTGGCTTAAGTGGTTAGAGCATCCACCTCAGATGTGGGCCGTCGCAGGTTCGAACCCCAGCTGAGTCATATCTGGCTTATACAAAATGATACTAGCAGCTGCCTCGCTTGGTGCTCTTCTTTATGAGGTTAGTGTTTGGACTGGTCAGTCTGGTGTCAGGATAATGTCACTTGGTGGGGTATGATGCTACCTGTCTGTAGCATGATGCCCCAGTGTTAGTCATTGTTATAAAGTGCTGTACTGCAGGCATTGTAGCGATATGACTAAAAAATTCTCAAAGCTACGTTAAAAATCAACCTCACACACACACACACCTAACCATTGGTTTGGATTGGTGCTTTAGGGCACAGTCAGGTAGGTTGTTTAGGACCAACTCAGTTTGAGTAAACTGACCCAAACTGGTGTGATGGTAGGATTCAAACCCACACACTTTCAGTTGCAAGTCTGGCATGCTAGCCACTGAACCACCACAGCTCCAACCTTACATCATGAATTAAATATTTTGAGGTGTTATAAACAATAAAGGGATCAAACATTGTCCATTATGGCTTTCAAGTCTTTGATTACAAATTGGATGACCTTTGTTGGAGGTGAGATAAAAAAGGAGAGACAGAGTAAAATTGATTTCTGCAGAAACACTTTAGTAAGTATTTTAATTATTTGAGGGAAGCTATTATCATCTTTTCATGGTCAATTCACATCCAAAGGGCAAGACATGTAGTTTTCTCCCAATGATAAAAACCACCAGCTAAGAAATATAACAGTAAATTTAGCAATGCTTTGAAATCAAAATTTGAGTGTATGCAGGTGAGTAGCATAGGTCTTGTTTGAGACTGGACCAATGGTGGATAAAGCTGTACTTGCAGAGACTGTTTGCACATTTGAGGTAGAGCACAATTTACCATTCTTCATTGTTGATTCTTCTGAAAACTGGCTGAAGTTACGTTTCCCGATTCAGAGATTGTACAGAAATTTTCACACCAGCATACAGGGACAATAACACCAATTGACACTCAAGTCATGGGGCAGAAAAGTTTAAAATATGTGTAGGAATCTGAAGTTCAGTGTTATGTTTGAGAATACATATGTTAAAAAATGTATCTGGTCCATTTTCAGTGTCATTAAATATAAAATACATGTCCCAAAAAATCAACTGGTTTAAAAGCCAATCTATTGATCAAAATTCTTTCCTATTACTGTCATGTGTATGAAAGATAGAACTTTGAATAATTGGTATGATGATGTAATAGCAGGTTCCTGCCTTCCTTAGCTTTGATGTTTATTTTAAGTGTCCCTATATCTGGTCATGGACAAGAAAAGCTAATCGAATGGCCTGTTGTCCATTTATAGAGTTAAAATTTTGATGTACTACTTTTTTGAAGCAGCTGAAGATATTAAAAAACTTTCCTTACCTGCAAGTTATACACTTTGATGGTTTGATTGAAAGAATGAAAGAAATACTAGAGTGTGATCTGGGGTCATCCAGTTAGCATCTTTCTCAAACTTGAACTGTCATGACACAATGTGCACAGTGACTTTCTTAAATTCTTGTTTTCTCAGTTCTGTGTACAAATTTGATTCTAAGCATACATGTTTATGGAATTTTACAACTGAACTCCAGCCTTTCCAATGTTATCTCTCTTTCCCAGAAGCACATTAAAAGATGTATATATACACACACACACACACACACATATATATATATATATATATCTTTCTCTCTCTCTCTCTCTCTCTCTCTCTCTCTCTCTCTCTCTCTCTCTCTATATATATATATATATATATATATATATATATATATACACACACACATCTCCCTTGGGGCCCCGAGTGGCCAAGTGGTCTAAAGCACTCACTGTTCCGGATCACTGCCATCTCACCTCTGTCTGCGTGGGTTCGAGTCCAAGGCTTGGCTAGCGTAGATATGTGGGAAAACCTGCCAGTAGCTTTTTGTGGGTAGGTGGTTCTTCCCTGGGTTTCCAGGGTTCTTCCTCCACCAGTTATACTGGCCTCCATGTATAGCCTATCTTGTGCTGAAAAATGGCGTTAAACCCTAGAACAACAACAACAACACCTATCCCTTGATAACTCGTGCACATCAGGGTCCAGAAACATCGACCGCACTATAAGTGAGGCGCGAGTTATCGAGGGACCTATAAAAAAGCCAAAACCAATAAAGGGATCGATGTAAAGGCAAAAGGGGGTGGGCGGGTTGGCAGGTTATAGTGTTAAGTACTCAATTTATAATCATGCTGAGATTAACTGTATACATATCTCTTCATAATGGTGTACTTTGTTTGTTTGTTCTTAATAGTACAACATTAATTTCAGGATAAATTATGGTATATTGAGGAAATCATTGAAAAAATTATTCCACATGGTTTTCCGTTCACACACGTGTACCACTGCAAACATTGTGCGATACATTACTGATTTTTTTTGTTGAATTAGATACATTCTAGTTTTATTATTTGATCCAAATTAGACGGGGTTTTTCTTTTCATGAAACATTGTCGATTGAACGAACGATAGATAGATTTGATTGTGGTAGAAGTAAAATGAAAAAGAATCACAAGGGTTAATCATTACCATCATGACTTTAATGGGTCTACAGATTTAAAACAATGCAAATTTGAACTTGATAATACGTGCCGTTTGTGACACGCTTGACAAATATACAATGCTATTGTGCATTTCTGAGCACTTAGGGTTTCCATCTCCATTATTGAAGCAAATTGCATACCAAAATCGACCAATTGATGAAAATAAAATACAGCAATGCTTACCATTTGAAAAGAGGCAATTGTCACCAGAATATTCTGTTCAAAATAATATTAATTTAAGACACAGGGGATACCACCCCTGTGTTTTCCTGACTCTTGATATCTCGGCCTCTTCTGCACACAGTTTCTGTCAGCAATTCAGTCAAGTAATTAGGTCAAGTTAATAGCTATTTTTACAAAATTCAACGTAAAAATGCCAATAAATGGCAAGATATATTAAGCAAACTAAACCGATCTTATCAAAAAGTTAGTAAAGTTCAATAAGCTATTATGTGGAAGAGAAACAACAATGTATAGGACGTAATGTTTTACGTCTTATTTAAGGTATACATTTCCCTCTTTTATATAATGTATTTACTTGTATGATTCTAAATGATACATAGTAAATCAGATTTTCTGGGTTACCAGTTCAAGAAGCTCATGGAGTGGGTCTTCATGTTGACATTTAGAAATCACATTTTCATATGCATTTCAAGTAGAAATGTGGGATATTTTTGTACTTTATGAATATCACTTTCCTTAATTAAAGTACAATCATTCTTTCTTGATACAAAATGGATTTTTGAACAAAAATAATATGTGATTCATTGTTTATAGAAATCATGTATCGTTGCGCAGAATTACCTGACGTGCAGAATTAGCCGACATGGTGGTAACTTCTCATTTTGAAAAAACCAGTTAATTTTGTTTGTGTTACTCCTTGATTTATCTGCCACCGAGAAAACTCCTGCAGATTTGTCAACTGTATGATCTTAACATAGTCAACATTTTGTGTCTCCAGCCACCGTATAAAAATGTGAAACCATTTTCTATTGGTCAAAGAAAATGAATTTTGATAACGGTAGTGACCACAAGAACTTATGCTCAGATTTGCATGCCTTTGAATTTTTTTCTTTATACCTCCCTTGCTTGATTTGATACAAAAGACATATTCAAAGTGAAAAAACAACACAGGTCTCTTTTAATTGATTTTTAAATGCAACAAACACTTCCCCAAGTTGTTGATCAAAACAAAGCTGGCATGTAATTAGGCTCTCACAGAAGTATGTACTCACGGGTTTCGATGTGACGGTCGATTGACTCTTTTCATATTTTCAATGAACAGAATTTGTTGCGATTATAATGTTTACACTGAAACGGTATTAAAGGATTAGAATGTGACTTTCACATAGCAAGACATTTAATTAATGTTTATTTCATTCTCTGTTGTTACCTGTCAGCATTTACCAGAAGTTTTCACTGATCGCCATTTCACCAGACTGTTTATTTACAGTGTATTTGCAACTATTTGTCATTAAAAAAACTTACGTAATATATGATATCTTATTTAGAACTTGCAGATTTCACAATATGGATTCTATCTTTACAGGCATGATAAAATGAGTGATGTATCAAGGTTTAATTTACCAATTCTTATCTTAATTTGTTCACGTTCAGCATATTTTAAAGATATTTAAAATATATTTTCTTTGGGGAAAAAATGGGAGCCACAGCAGACACCACATTATAAATGGGATCGTGAGTTATTGAGGGAGTGGTGTATATGAATAGATAGTGAATTTACTTTGACTTTGTGAAAATATACCACAGATTTGATCATATGAAGTTTCAAGAAACAGATTGATATAAATGACTTTTAATTTTTGTTTCCAGAAAGTCCTAATTGAATGGTCATATTGACATGGAATTTTTATCAAAAGACTTATTAATGCCTACTTGGACCATAATGAAAATGGTGCCAATTTGGCATTCAGAATGTACACTATGGATGCCATCTTTCAAACTGTGTTACCACTCTATTCCAGAAGAATGTATGGTCTAATTGACATGGGGTTTGCACTAAAAGACTTTCTATGATGTCCAGTTGATCCTCATTGAAAATGGTGCCACTCAGGCATCATTGACCACTGGCTGCTAGCTTGAAAATCTAATGGCAACTCCTCAAGAGCAGATGGTCATATTGCTATGTTTTTTCTCACGAAAACACTTCTCAATATCCAGCATTCTTTCCAGGCAGTGGAAAAAGAGGTGCACAGTGGCCTTTTTGAGGGCATAAGTAGGTCATTTTGAAACAAAAGTGGGTCAGTAGTATCCTTTTCTGTTGCTTGTTTATTGAAGAAATTCAGTCATATATTATTATCACAGGCACTGCTAAAATATGTGGATTCCTTATGAGTAACGATAGAAAATAGACCATATTGATGTTTTTGTATGGAAGTAAACCATATTAAGTTTTGTAAAAAAATAGACCATATTGAAGCTTTTGTATGGAAATAGACTATATTGTAGGTTTTTGTATGGAAGTAGATATTAACAAAATTGAATTTGTATTCAGATGTTGTGAATTAACAGTTTTGGAGGTATGGGGGACCTTATTGATAAGAAATCATGTACATACATTTTTATTTTTTTAAAGAATATCCCTTCCCTATAATGGTAAACCTATTTTGTCAATTGCTTAATTGGAATCCGCATAATTGCCACCCAAGATTTTGATCAAACTTGTGTATATTATTAGTCTTGAAAATGTTTGGTAATCAGCAAGAATCAATGTTTTCAAATATATCTAACTGGATTAATGATTCTGAAATTCTAAGGAATCTTGCTGTAAAATTTTCTCAACAATTAATGTGGCAGCTATATAATAGTTATTACAACTCTATTGTCTTCAACTAATTTAAACAGAACTTATTGTAATGTGAATTAAATCCCATATAGTTCAAAAAGTTCTATCACCAGTTCCTATGGAATAAAATTCTAATTAAGATCAATTGCTGAAGGTGCTGATGTGCCTGTAGTATTGAATGTACTAATGTATCAGTGGCCTTAAGAGTGATGATGTGCTAACAGTCTTCTAATTAATTGCAGTAATATAATCTAAGGTGTCCCTGTCTTAATTCAGAATTCATTATGATTCCAAATTAATGTTTATGTCCAAGAATATTATTGAGCACTTTGTAATTCTAGAAAATAATTATTTGAATAAATTATTCCACCCAAATCAAAAACTGAACAAAAGAACACAAATGATTCTGATTCTGATTTAATCACAAGAAGTAATAATTTTTCAAGCAAATAAGATTATATAAAAAACACTAAGATCCAAAAGCAGAGCCAGGATGTAGGTCCAGAATTCATTTCTAGAAAATTCTAAGTTATAAACAGATAAAATATGTTACTAAAATTATAATAAAGAACATGGGAAACATCAGGTTCAACAGATTCTTCATGGGGGGGATTCTAATATCCTAGACCCAAACCTAAATAAACATGTTTACTTTTGTTGATAATGATCCTAATATTTAACACACACTCCTAGAGAAATATTATCTATGTATTATTTGTTTGCAAAATAAAAACGTGTCCTTAGTCAGGTACACAGTGAACTTGATTTTGGACAAGGTCACATCCAAAATACAATTACTCATAATTTATAATCATGGAACCAGAAAAACAAACAAATACAAATTAAATATACATAACAGTGAAATATAATGGCAAATTATTCAAAAATGAGATTGAAAATTATCAAATTTACTGGAAAATGTGACATTTTCATTTCCAGATTTGCTGCTGCTATATTGTTAGCTTCCATGATTCACTTGTTTTCTCTCAACCTAATTATTTAGAAAAATCATAATTCTTTCTAACTCTATTCTGTAAAATTTCTTTAAACCCTGATACTTACTAAATATTCTTTGAGAAAATCTTTGTTTCCTATCAAGTAGTAAAAAATATATTGAGAAGAAAGATTTCTGATCCAGTTTTGATTGAACTATGAAAATCCAGATGTTGGACATCTTATTAAATTCTGAAACAAGTGAGATAATAAAAAATACTGATGTGATCTTGTGTTTCATTGACTGACCTTGTTTCCACTGTGGTGGCCATATTTCTGATCTAGTTTTGATCAGTCCTGGAATATAAGCTTATTTGATCAAGCTTTTGTACAAGTTTGTTAATGAGCAAGATGAATGCATATTAATGAGTTGATCTGCATCTGATTGGCTGAATGTGTTGCCTCTGTGAAAACCATATTTCCAATTTTAATTTAATATAACCGGAAATATGGGCTAATATTATCACAGTCTTGGATGTTTCCAGTAATTACTGAAATCTTCACAATGCTAATTAAATAATTTTGGATCAGATTGTCTGAACTTTCGACCACACTGGAAGCCATGTTTGTCATCAAATTTTGATCAAACCTGGAATTTGCTTACTTCATCAAGGGATTAAACTGTGTCAAAATATGAGCAAGATCCTTGCTTATTTATATATAGTAAAATTGGTAAAATCAACATCATTGTTTACATAACATGTGTTCTTACAATTATAGTACATAGGCCTGTTTGGTGAAATGGTAAACTGCTGTGTATGCAGATGAGCAATATCAGACCCACTTGGGTCTTCCATTACCATAGTTAGAGTCATTCCATTCTGTTTATACCATTTTAATAAATCATCTAGGGCAGGTTGCAGATTGATTTATAGCTGAAGTAAAGAGGATTGAGTGTCTTGGTGGTGTTATCAACATATAATAAAACAGATCAGAGTACATTTTCAACTGAGCTCATGTGCCAGTGACCTTTAATTTTTATATTTGGTGCATGAAATTTCCCTCCATGCCACTGATAGGGT
Organism: Sinohyriopsis cumingii; assembly: GCA_028554795.2. Lineage (NCBI taxonomy): Eukaryota > Metazoa > Mollusca > Bivalvia > Unionida > Unionidae > Sinohyriopsis > Sinohyriopsis cumingii. The sequence goes on from CM068832.1 coordinate 84,362,379, forward strand.
GAATAAAAAAGACTGAAGTTAACAACAAAAATTTTAAATATCATTACAGTGTATGTTAGACTGAATGGAGTGCATATCAAGCTTAGCAGCTTCAGTATCAATTGGGATAACATGGTAAATGATCATTGATAGAAAATGTAAAGAAGAGATGATGACATCTTGAACATAAACATTGCTTGCCAACTTACCATCAACTAGGACATTAGCCATTTTTTACCGAAGTAATTTTAGCTAGCTTCCTTATGTTGGGGAATTGCCCAGATTAAATGCTATGATTTATTAAGCATGTAATGTCTTGTGGGTCTGCAACCTTAGCATCATTAATCTTGTCAGGGATAGTAAACATAAATATAAAAAAAAGTTTTGTCCAGCCACATTACCTTAGTGCCTTAGATGAACTTGGAAAATTCAGACTAATGTTAAGGAATGTGGAAAAACTGTTTTGGGGTTGGGTTGGGGGGAGGTGGTTTATGCCTTAAGTTCATATCATGATATTCATTATCCATAGCAGTTTCATTGAACCATAACAGTCACTATCCATGACAGTCTCATTTAATCTCATGATAGTCACTATCCATGGCAGTCTCATATATCATGATAGTCACAATCCATGATAGTCTCATTGTAAATCATGATAGTCACTATCATTGACAGTCGTATTGTATAACATCAGTCACTATCCATGGCAGTCTCATTGTATATAATAATAGTCACTATCAATGGCATTCTCATTGTACATCATCATTAGTGTTCATTTCCCAGTTATTAAGCTCATTGCCCACCCATTGGCCATAAGTAATTAGATAAGTAGAAATAAGAGAAATATAATTTCATAGAATTTGATTTCTGTTGTTTATTTCTGCAGAAAAAATACATCGGAGTGTTCTGAATCGATGTCTGCCAGTACTGTTGAGGGATCTTGATTTTAAGACCGTCTCCATTTACATTCAGCAGAAAGAAATATTTGATGATGTGACAATGTGTGACATCTTGGTAAGAATTAATGATATTGAAGTGTTTTATGGAAGTATGTGGAAGATCTTTTCATACGATTTGTGTCTGATTTAAGACTGATATACAACCTGTCACTTGTACATTATATGATGGATTTAAGAGTGATATACAACCTATTCCTTGTACTTTATATGATGGATTTAAGAGTACTATACCACCTGTCACTTGTACTTTATATGATGGATTTAAGAGTGATATACAACCTGTCACTTGTACTTTATATGATGGATTGAAGACTGATATACAACCTGTCACTTGTACTTTATTTGATGGATTTAAGAGTAATATACAATCTGTCACTTGTGCTTTATATGATGGATTTAAGAGTGATATACGACCTGTGACTTGTACTTTATATGATGGATTTAAGAGTGATATACAACCAGTCACTTGTACTTTATATGATGGATTTAAGTGTAATATACACCCTGTCACTTGTACTTTATATGATGGATTTAAGAGTGATATACAACCTGTCACTTGTAATTTATATGATGGATTGAAGACTGATATACAACCTGTCACTTGTACTTTATTTGATGGATTTAAGTGTAATATACAACCTGTCACTTGTGCTTTATATGATGGATTTAAGAGTGATATACGACCTGTGACTTGTACTTTATATGATGGATTTAAGAGTGATATACAACCAGTCACTTGTACTTTATATGATGGATTGAAGACTGATATACAACCTGTCACTTGTACTTTATTTGATGGATTTAAGAGTAATATACAACCTGTCACTTGTACTTTATGTGTCTGGTTTAAGACTGATATATAACCTATTACTTGTACTTTATGTGTCTGATTTAAGAGTAATATACAACCTGTCACTTGTACTTTATGTGTCTGTTTTAAGACTGATACATACTACCTGTCACTTGTCCTTTATATGTCTGATTTAAGACTGATATACAAACTGTCACTTGTGCTTTAAATGTCTGATTTAAGACTGATACATACTACCTGTCACTTGTCCTTTATATGTCTGATTTAAGACTGATATACAACCTGTCACTTGTACTTTATATGTCTGATTTAAGACTGATATACAACGTGTCACTTGTACTTTATATGATGGATTTAAGAGTGATATACAACTTATTACTTGTACTTTATATAATGGATTTAAGAGTGATATACAACCTGTCACTTGTACTTTATTTGATGGATTTAAGAGTCATATACAACCTATTCCTTGTACTTCATATGATGGATTTAAGAGTAATATACCACCTGTCACTTGTACTTTATATGATGGATTTAAGAGTGATATACAACCTGTCACTTGTACTTACTTTATATGATGGATTGAAGACTGATATACAACCTGTCACTTGTACTTTATTTGATGGATTTAAGAGTAATATACAACCTGTCACTTGTACTTTTTGTGTCTGATTTAAGACTGATATACAACCTATTACTTGTACTTTATGTGTCTGATTTAAGAGTAATATACAACCTGTCACTTGTACTTTATTTGATGGATTTAAGAGTAATATACAACCTGTCACTTGTACTTTATGTGTCTGTTTTAAGACTGACATACAAACTGTCACTTGTCCTTTATATGTCTGATTTAAGACTGATGCATACTACCTGTCACTTGTACATTATATGTTGGATTTAAGAGTGATATACAACCTATTCCTTGTACTTTATATGATGGATTTAAGAGTAATATACCACCTGTCACTTGTACTTTATATGATGGATTTAAGAGTGATATACGACCTGTGACTTGTACTTTATATGATGGATTTAAGAGTGATATACAACCAGTCACTTGTACTTTATATGATGGATTTAAGTGTAATATACACCCTGTCACTTGTACTTTATATGATGGATTTAAGAGTGATATACAACCTGTCACTTGTAATTTATATGATGGATTTAAGTGTAATATACAACCTGTCACTTGTGCTTTATATGATGGATTTAAGAGTGATATACGACCTGTGACTTATACTTTATATGATGGATTTAAGAGTGATATACAACCAGTCACTTGTACTTTATATGATGGATTGAAGACTGATATACAACCTGTCACTTGTACTTTATTTGATGGATTTAAGAGTAATATACAACCTGTCACTTGTACTTTATGTGTCTGGTTTAAGACTGATATATAACCTATTACTTGTACTTTATGTGTCTGATTTAAGAGTAATATACAACCTGTCACTTGTACTTTATGTGTCTGTTTTAAGACTGATACATACTACCTGTCACTTGTCCTTTATATGTCTGATTTAAGACTGATATACAACCTGTCACTTGTACTTTATATGATGGATTCAAGAGTGATATACAACTTATTACTTGTACTTTATATAATGGATTTAAGAGTGATATACAACCTGTCACTTGTACTTTATTTGATGGATTTAAGAGTCATATACAACCTGTCACTTGTACTTTATATGACGGATTTAAGAGTAATATACAACCTGTCACTTGTACCTTAAATGTCTGATTTAAAAGTGATATACAACCTGTCACTTGTACTTTATATGATGGATTTAAGAGTGATAAACAACCTGTCACTTGTACTTTATTTGGTGGATTGAAGAGTGATAAACAACCCATAACTTGTACTTTATATGATGGATTTAAGAGTGATATACAACCTGTCACTTGTACTTTATATGATGGATTTAAGAGTGATATACATCCTGTCACTTGTACTTTGTATGATGGATTTAAGGGTGATATACAACCTGTCACTTGTACTTTATATGATGGATTTAACAGTGATAAACAACCTATAAATTGTACTTTATATGATGGATTTACGAGTGATATACAACCTATCACTTGTACTTTATATGATGGATTTAAGAGTGATATACATCCTGTCACTTGTACTTTATATGACGGATTTAAGAGTGATATACAACCTGTCACTTGTACTTTATATGATGGATTTAAGAGTGATATACAACCTATTACTTGTAGTTTATATCATGGATTTAAGAGCGATATACAACCTGTCACTTGTACTTTATATGATGAATTTAAGAGCGATAAACAACCTGTCACTTGTACTTTATATGATGGATTTAAGAGCGATGTACAACCTATAACTTGTACTTTATATGATGGATTTAAGAGCAATGTACAACCTGTCACTTGTTCTTTATATGATGGATTTAAGAGTGATATACAACATGTCACTTGTACTTTATATGATGAATTTAAGAGCAATAAACAACCTGTCACTTTACTTTATATGATGGATTTAAGAGTGATAAACAACCTGTCACTTGTACTTTATATGATGGATTTAAGAGTGATAAACAACCTGTCACTTGTACTTTATATGATGAATTTAAGAGCAATAAACAACCTGTCACTTTACTTTATATCATGGATTTAAGAGTGATAAACAACCTGTCACTTGTACTTTATATGATGAATTTAAGAGTGATAAACAACCTGTCACTTGTACTTTATATGATGGATTTAAGAGTGATAAACAACCTGTCACTTGTACTTTATATGATGGATTTAAGAGTGATAAACAACCTGTCACTTGTACTTTATATGATGGATTTAAGAGTGATATACAACCTGACACTTGTACTTTATATGATGGATTTAAGAGTGATAAACAACCTGTCACTTTTCTTTATATGATGGATTTAAGAGTGATATACAACCTGACACTTGTACTTTATATGATGGATTTAAGAGTGATAAACAACCTGTCACTTGTACTTTATATGATGGATTTAAGAGCAATGTACAACCTGTCACTTGTTCTTTATATGATGGATTTAAGAGTGATATACAACCTGTCACTTGTACTTTATATGATGAATTTAAGAGCAATAAACAACCTGTCACTTGTACTTTATATGATGGATTTAAGAGTGATAAACAACCTGTCACTTGTACTTTATATGATGAATTTAAGAGCAATAAACAACCTGTCACTTTACTTTATATGATGGATTTAAGAGTGATAAACAACCTGTCACTTGTACTTTATATGATGAATTTAAGAGCGATAAACAACCTGTCACTTTACTTTATATGATGGATTTAAGAGTGATAAACAACCTGTCACTTGTACTTTATATGATGGATTTAAGAGTGATATACAACCTGACACTTGTACTTTATATGATGGATTTAAGAGTGATAAACAACCTGTCACTTGTACTTTATATGATGGATTTAAGAGCGATGTACAACCTATAACTTGTACTTTATATGATGGATTTAAGAGCAATGTACAACCTGTCACTTGTTCTTTATATGATGGATTTAAGAGTGATATACAACCTGTCACTTGTACTTTATATGATGAATTTAAGAGCAATAAACAACCTGTCACTTTACTTTATATGATGGATTTAAGAGTGATAAACAACCTGTCACTTGTACTTTATATGATGGATTTAAGAGTGATAAACAACCTGTCACTTGTACTTTATATGATGAATTTAAGAGCAATAAACAACCTGTCACTTTACTTTATATGATGGATTTAAGAGTGATAAACAACCTGTCACTTGTACTTTATATGATGGATTTAAGAGTGATAAACAACCTGTCACTTGTACTTTATATGATGGATTTAAGAGTGATATACAACCTGACACTTGTACTTTATATGATGGATTTAAGAGTGATAAACAACCTGTCACTTGTACTTTATATGATGGATTTAAGAGCGATGTACAACCTATAACTTGTACTTTATATGATGGATTTAAGAGCAATGTACAACCTGTCACTTGTACTTTATTTGATGGATTTAAGAGTAATATACAACCTGTCACTTGTACTTTTTGTGTCTGATTTAAAACTGATATACAACCTATTACTTGTACTTTATGTGTCTGATTTAAGAGTAATATACAACCTGTCACTTGTACTTTATGTGTCTGTTTTAAGACTGATATACAAACTGTCACTTGTGCTTTATGTGTCTGTTTTAAGACTGATACATACTACCTGTCACTTGTACATTATATGATGGATTTAAGAGTGATATACAACCTATTCCTTGTACTTTATATGATGGATTTAAGAGTAATATACCACCTGTCACTTGTACTTATATGATGGATTTAAGAGTGATATACAACCTGTCACTTGTACTTTATATGACGGATTGAAGACTGATATACAACCTGTCACTTGTACTTTATTTGATGGATTTAAGAGTAATATGCAACCTGTCACTTGTGCTTTATATGATGGATTTAAGAGTGATATACGACCTGTGACTTGTACTTTATATGATGGATTTAAGAGTGATATACAACCAGTCACTTGTACTTTATATGATGGATTGAAGACTGATATACAACCTGTCACTTGTACTTTATTTGATGGATTTAAGAGTAATATACAACCTGTCACTTGTACTTTATGTGTCTGGTTTAAGACTGATATATAACCTATTACTTGTACTTTATGTGTCTGATTTAAGAGTAATATACAACCTGTCACTTGTACTTTATGTGTCTGTTTTAAGACTGATATACAAACTGTCACTTGTGCGTTACATGTCTGATTTAAGACTGATATACAACCTGTCACTTGTACTTTATATGATGGATTTAAGAGTGATATACAACTTATTACTTGTACTTTATATAATGGATTTAAGAGTGATATACAACCTGTCACTTGTACTTTATTTGATGGATTTAAGAGTCATATACAACCTGTCACTTGTACTTTATATGATGGATTTAAGAGTAATATACAACCTGTCACTTGTACCTTAAATGTCTGATTTAAAAGTGTTATACAACCTGTCACTTGTACTTTATATGATGGATTTAAGAGTGATGTACATCCTGTCACTTGTACTTTGTATGATGGATTTAAGGGTGATATACAACCTGTCACTTGTACTTTATATGATGGATTTAAGAGTGATAAACAACCTATAAATTGTACTTTATATGATGGATTTAAGAGTGATATACAACCTATCACTTGTACTTTATATGATGGATTTAAGAGTGATATACATCCTGTCACTTGTACTTTATATGACGGATTTAAGAGTGATATACAACCTATTACTTGTAGTTTATATCATGGATTTAAGAGCGATATGCAAGCTGTCACTTGTACTTTATATGATGAATTTAAGAGCGATAAACAACCTGTCACTTTAGTTTATATGATGGATTTAAGAGTGATAAACAACCTGTCACTTGTACTTTATATGATGGATTTAAGAGCAATGTACAACCTATAACTTGTACTTTATATGATGGATTTAAGAGCAATGTACAACCTGTCACTTGTTCTTTATATGATGGATTTAAGAGCGATATACAACCTGTCACTTGTGCTTTATATCATGGATTTAAGAGTGATATACAACCTATTACTTGTACTTTATTCGATGGATTGAAGTGATATACAACCTGTCACTTGTACTTTATATGTCTAATTTAACACTGATCCATACTACCTGTCACTTGTACTTTATGTGTCTGATTTAAGAGCGATATACAACCCATTACTTGTACTTTATTTGATGGATTTAAGAGCGATATACAACCTGTCACTTGTACTTTATATGATGGATTTAAAAGTGATATACAACCTGTCACTTGTACTTTATTTCATGGATTTAAGAGTGATATACAACCTGTCACTTGTACTTTATATGATGGATTTAAGAGTGATATACAACCTGTCACTTGTGCTTTATATGATGGATTTAAGAGTGATATATAACCTGACACTTGTACTTTATATGATGGGTTTAAGAGTGATATACAACCTGTCACTTGTACTTTATCTGATGGATTGAAGAGTGATAAACTACCTGTCACTTGTACTTTATATGATGGATTTAAGAGCGATAAACAACCTACCACTTGTACTTTATATGATGGATTTAAGAGCGATGTACAAACTATAACTTGTACTTTATATGATGGATTTAAGAGCGATGTACAACCTGTCACTTGTTCTTCATATGTTGGATTTAAGAGCGATATACAACCCGTCACTTGTACTTTATATGATGGATTTAAGAGTGATAAACAACCTGTGACTTGTACTTGATACGATGGATTTAAGAGTGATAAACAACCTATAACTTGTACTTTATTTGATGGATTTAAGACTGATATACAGCCTATTACTTGTACTTTATTTGATGGATTTCAGAGTGATATACAACCTGTCACTTGTACTTTATATATCTAATTTAAGACTGATACATGCTACCTGTCACTTGTACTTTATGTGTCTGATTTAAGAGCGATATACACCCCCTTACTTGTACTTTATTTGATGGATTTAAGAGTGATATACAACCTGTCACTTGTACTTTATATGATGGATTTAAGAGTGATATACAACCCGTCACTTGCACTTTATATGATGAATTTAAGAGCGATACACAACCTGTCACTTGTACTTTATATGATGGATTTAAGAGTGATATACAACCTATTACTTGTACTTTATATGATGGATTTAAGAGTGATATACAACCTGTCTCTTGTACTTTATATGATGGATGTAAGATTAATATATAACCTGTCACTTGTACTTTATATGATGGATTTTTGAGTGATATACAACCTGTCACTTGTACTTTATATGATGGATTGAAGACTGATATACAACCTGTCACTTGTACTTTATTTGATGGATTTAAGAGTAATATACAACCTGTCACTTGTGCTTTATATGATGGATTTAAGAGTGATATACGACCTGTGACTTGTACTTTATATGATGGATTTAAGAGTGATATACAACCAGTCACTTGTACTTTATATGATGGATTTAAGTGTAATATACACCCTGTCACTTGTACTTTATATGATGGATTTAAGAGTGATATACAACCTGTCACTTGTAATTTATATGATGGATTTAAGTGTAATATACAACCTGTCACTTGTGCTTGATATGATGGATTTAAGAGTGATATACGACCTGTGACTTGTACTTTATATGATGGATTTAAGAGTGATATACAACCAGTCACTTGTACTTTATATGATGGATTGAAGACTGATATACAACCTGTCACTTGTACTTTATTTGATGGATTTAAGATTAATATACAACCTGTCACTTGTACTTTATGTGTCTGGTTTAAGACTGATATATAACCTATTACTTGTACTTTATGTGTCTGATTTAAGAATAATATACAACCTGTCACTTGTACTTTATGTGTCTGTTTTAAGACTGATACATACTACCTGTCACTTGTCCTTTATATGTCTGATTTAAGGCTGATATACAACCTCTCACTTGTACTTTATATGATGGATTTAAGAGTGATATACAACTTATTACTTGTACTTTATATAATGGATTTAAGAGTGATATACAACCTGTCACTTGTACTTTATTTGATGGATTTAAAAGTCATATACAACCTGTCACTGGTACTTTATAGGATGGATTTAAGAGTAATATACAACCTGTCACTTGTACCTTAAATGTCTGATTTAAAAGTGATATTCAACCTGTCACTTGTACTTTATATGATGGATTTAAGAGTGATAAACAACCTGTCACTTGTACTTTATTTGGTGGATTGAAGAGTGATAAACAACCCATAACTTGTACTTTATATGATGGATTTAAGAGTGATATACAACCTGTCACTTGTACTTTATATGATGGATTTAAGAGTGATATACATTCTGTCACTTGTACTTTGTATGATGGATTTAAGGGTGATATACAACCTGTCACTTGTACTTTATATGATGGATTTAACAGTGATAAACAACCTATAAATTGTACTTTATATGATGGATTTACGAGTGATATACAACCTATCACTTGTACTTTATATGATGGATTTAAGAGTGATATACATCCTGTCACTTGTACTTTATATGACGGATTTAAGAGTGATACACAACCTGTCACTTGTACTTTATATGATGGATTTAAGAGTGATATACAACCTATTACTTGTAGTTTATATCATCGATTTAAGAGCGATATACAACCTGTCACTTGTACTTTATATGATGAATTTAAGAGCGATAAACAACCTGTCACTTTACTTTATATGATGGATTTAAGAGTGATAAACAACCTGTCACTTGTACTTTATATGATGGATTTAAGAGCGATGTACAACCTATAACTTGTACTTTATATGATGGATTTAAGAGCAATGTACAACCTGTCACTTGTACTTTATATGATGAATTTAAGAGCGATAAACAACCTGTCACTTTACTTTATATGATGGATTTAAGAGTGATAAACAGCCTGTCACTTGTACTTTATATGATGGATTTAAGAGCGATGTACAACCTATAACTTGTACTTTATATGATGGATTTAAGAGCAATGTACAACCTGTCACTTGTACTTAATTTGATGGATTTAAGAGTAATATACAACCTGTCACTTGTACTTTTTGTGTCTGATTTAAGACTGATATACAACCTATTACTTGTACTTTATGTGTCTGATTTAAGAGTAATATACAACCTGTCACTTGTACTTTAGGTGTCTGTTTTAAGACTGATATACAAACTGTCACTTGTGCTTTATGTGTCTGTTTTAAGACTGATACATACTACCTGTCACTTGTACATTATATGATGGATTTAAGAGTGATATACAACATATTCCTTGTACTTTATATGATGGATTTAAGAGTAATATACCACCTGTCACTTGTACTTATATGATGGATTTAAGAGTGATATACAACCTGTCACTTGTACTTTATATGACGAATTGAAGACTGATATACAACCTGTCACTTGTACTTTATTTGATGGATTTAAGAGTAATATACAACCTGTCACTTGTGCTTTATATGATGGATTTAAGAGTGATATATGACCTGTGACTTGTACTTAATATGATGGATTTAAGAGTGATATACAACCAGTCACTTGTACTTTATATGATGGATTGAAGACTGATATACAACCTGTCACTTGTACTTTATTTGATGGATTTAAGAGTAATATACAACCTGTCACTTGTACTTTATGTGTCTGGTTTAAGACTGATATATAACCTATTACTTGTACTTTATGTGTCTGATTTAAGAGTAATATACAACCTGTCACTTGTACTTTATGTGTCTGTTTTAAGACTGATACATACTACCTGTCACTTGTACTTTATATGTCTGATTTAAGACTGATACATACTACCTGTCACTTGTCCTTTATATGTCTGATTTAAGACTGATATACAACCTGTCACTTGTACTTTATATGATGGATTTAAGAGTGATATACAACTTATTACTTGTACTTTATATAATGGATTGAAGAGTGATATACAACCTGTCACTTGTACTTTATTTGATGGATTTAAGAGTCATATGCAACCTGTCACTTGTACTTTATATGATCGATTTAAGAGTAATATACAACCTGTCACTTGTACCTTAAATGTCTGATTTAAAAGTGTTATACAACCTGTCACTTGTACTTTATATGATGGACTTAAGAGTGATGTACATCCTGTCACTTGTACTTTGTATGATGGATTTAAGGGTGATATACAACCTGTCACTTGTACTTTATATGATGGATTTAAGAGTGATAAACAACCTATAAATTGTACTTTATATGATGGATTTAAGAGTGATATACAACCTATCACTTGTACTTTATATGATGGATTTAAGAGTGATATACATCCTGTCACTTGTACTTTATATGATGGATTTAAGAGTGATATACAACCTATTACTTGTAGTTTATATCATGGATTTAAGAGCGATATACAACCTGTCACTTGTACTTTATATGATGAATTTAAGAGCGATAAACAACCTGTCACTTTACTTTATATGATGGATTTAAGAGTGATAAACAACCTGTCACTTGTACTTTATATGATGGATTTTAGAGCAATGTACAACCTATAACTTGTACTTTATATGATGGATTTAAGAGCAATGTACAACCTGTCACTTGTTCTTTATATGATGGATTTAAGAGCGATATACAACCTGTCACTTGTACTTTATATCATGGATTTAAGAGTGATATACAACCTATAACTTGTACTTTATATGACGGATTTAAGAGTGATATACAACCTATTATTTGTACTTTATTTGATGGATTGAAGTGATATACAACCTGTCACTTGTACTTTATATGTCTAATTTAAGACTGATCCATACTACCTGTCACTTGTACTTTATGTGTCTGATTTAAGAGCGATATACAACCCATTACTTGTACTTTATTTGATGGATTTAAGAGCGATATACAACCTGTCAATTGTACTTTATATGATGGATTTAAAAGTGATATACAACCTGTCACTTGTACTTTATTTCATGGATTTAAGAGTGATATACAACCTGTCACTTGTACTTTATATGATGGATTTAAGAGTGATATAGAACCTGACACTTGTACTTTATATGATGGGTTTAAGAGTGATATACAACCTGTCACTTGTACTTTATCTGATGGATTGAAGAGTGATAAACAACCTGTCACTTGTACTTTATATGATTTATTTACGAGTGATAAACAACCTGTCACTTGTACTTTATATGATGGATTTAAGAGTGATAAACAACCTGTCACTTGTACTTTATATGATGGATTTAAGAGCGATGTACAAACTATAACTTGTACTTTATATGATGGATTTAAGAGCGATGTACAACCTGTCACTTGTTCTTTATATGTTGGATTGAAGAGCGATATACAACCCGTCACTTGTACTTTATATGATGGATTTAAGAGTGATAAACAACCTGTCACTTGTACTTGATACGATGGATTTAAGAGTGATAAACAACCTATAACTTGTACTTTATTTGATGGATTTAAGATTGATATACAGCCTATTACTTGTACTTTATTTGATGGATTTAAGAGTGATATACAACCTGTCACTTGTACTTGATATGTCTGATTTAAGACTGATACATGCTACCTGTCACTTGTACTTTATGTGTCTGATTTAAGAGCGATATACAACCCCTTACTTGTACTTTATTTGATGGATTTAAGAGTGATATACAACCTGTCACTTGTACTTTATATGATGGATTTAAGAGTGATATACAACCCGTCACTTGCACTTTATATGATGAATTTAAGAGCGATACACAACCTGTCACTTGTACTTTATATGATGGATTTAAGAGTGATATACAACCTATTACTTGTACTTTATATGATGGATTTAAGAGTGATATACAACCTGTCTCTTGTACTTTATATGATGGATGTAAGATTAATATATAACCTGTCACTTGTACTTTATATGATGGATTTTTGAGTGATATACAACCTGTCACTTGTACTTTATATGATGTATTTAAGAGTAATATACAACCTTTCACTTGTACTTTATTTGATGGATTTAAGAGTGATATACAACCTGTCACTCGTACTTTATATGATGAATTTAAGAGCGATAAACAACCTATTACTTTACTTTATATGATGGATTTAAGAGTGATATACAACCTGTCACTTGTACTTTATATGATGGATTTTTGAGTGATATACAACCTGTCACTTGTTCTTTAAATGTCTGATTTAAGAGTGATACATACAACCTGTCACTTGTACTTTATGTGTCAGACTAAAGAGTGATATGCAACCTATTTCTTGTAGTTTATATGATGGATTTAAGAGTGACATACAACCTGTCCCTTGTACTTTTTTTGATGGATTTAAGAGTGATATACAACCTGTCACTTGTACTTTAAATGTCTGATTTAAAGCAAATACAGAGAACCTGTCACTTGTACTTTATGTGTCTGATTTAAGAGTGATATACAACCTATTACTGGTACTTTATATGATGGATTTAAGAGTGATATACAACCTGTCACTTGTACTTTATATGATGGATTTAAGAGTGATATACAACCTGTCAATTGTTCTTGATATGATGGATTTAAGAGTGATATACAACCTGTCACTTTTACTTTATATGATGGATTTAAGAGTAATATACAACCTGTCACTTGTATTTTATATGTCTGATTTAAGACTGATACGTACTACCTGTCACTTGTACTTTATGAAGATTTCCATGCTGACATTATTGCAGGTCACACCTTTTGGAAGTGGGTACAGTACTGGGCAAGATACATCACATTGGCATTTGTTTTGTTTTGTGTGGCTGAATAGACTGGTGGAGTTTTTCTGCTCCCCCAGCTTTGTGGTGTTGTGTTTGATACAGTCCAGGTGGTCAGGGCTTGGGGCCATCTCTGTGCTAGAGATGAGTGTGATATTTGGTCTTATAGTACTGTTTCAGATATATGGATACTACTGGTGGCTGGGCCTAGTGACATAACTTGCAGATGGCAATGTTGCTGATTTTGAAAATCATAGCATTTTTGGTTTCCTGCATCAGCATAACAATGTACAGCTTGTCAAATTGTATCCAATGCATCAGGAAGTTTATCAGCAGTTGCATCATCCCACTGCCTGACAGGATGTGATCAGCAGCATGCAGATCTGGTCATATGGTATGGACCAGTGGTGCTGTAGCTTTGAGTGCAGCCTTGTGGCTATATACAAAATGTCATTGGGTAACCCATGGCATCCTCCAAATGCCCATGTTAAAAACATTGTTTGTATTTTTCTCATTGATAACATATCATGATGGAATACACTCTGGTATTGGTATGTAGTTCTGCCCTTGAAACAGGCAGTATTGCAAGCTTGGTAGTTCTGGTTTCACACACTTTGCAAAAATGCCAGCTAGAACCCTTGTGCAAGTAATTTTCAATATATGTTTGGATCATGGCATTGACTTTGGAGACCACTAGCTTGACCTCATTTGGCTACATGGCAGTGGTGGTACCGCTATGGACATAGTCTGTGGCCTGGCATGGCTTTTTCAAATTGAGCTGTTAGCATAAGGCTAAATTTCATGCTGTTGTGGTCACAAATTTGGGCAATGTCCAGCCTGCACCAGGGTGTTGTAGTTTTTCCCATGTGTTTGGCAGCCTGACCTGGTGCCAGGGTGGATGATTTTGGTAATGGTCATTGGGTGCAAGTTGGAGGTTGAGTCTGGCACTTGGAACTTGTTTTAGCAGTGGTCTATGCTGGGTTGGTGTGACCTATTGTTATGGCACTGGGCATGGTTTTAGTAGAGTTTGCGGCCTTGCTCTGGTGGCCAGTATTGCTTTCAGTATAGAACCATGTTCACTATAGGTTAAAGTCTGTTGCTCCTGGAACAGCTTGTTTATTTGCTGAATAGGCAGGATTCTGTTACAAACCATATGTTATCTCTAATTGACTGGTGCCTTTCGTGGGTAAAACACCACCTCTAATACCATGCTAGTAGTATGCAATGAACCTTATCAAATTGCTTGCTTCACACAAAGTTTTTGTTGGGTAATGCAAAGTTGACCATTTACAACTACATCATTTAATAAAACTGACATGTCAGACTCATCTGTATTCAATGTTGAACAGTGTATTTTGACCACATGACTTAAGAGCACTGCAGAAGCTATACATTGTAATGAATTGTAACTGACGTGAGTAATTAGATTACAGTATTGTAATTGCTAGTTAACAGAAATGCTTAATCAGCTCTCCTTAAACAAGAATTTAGTTTTACTTTATGAAAGTTCACTTTAACATATCAGTTGAAAAGATGTGTTAACTTGTTTGCAACAACTCCAGTAACATGTACATGAGAGTCAATGCGTTTGTCTTCATAACATTTTGTTTGTCTCGATTTCTTTGTTGCCAGTAAAACTTTACCGTAACTATCCAGAGATAACACACTGAACCATTAAAGTCATTTTATGAATTAACTAAACATTTTCCAACAGAATTGAAACTGCCAACATATAAGTGCATCTATTTTTGGAAAGAGGGGCTTTCTTAATTTTAACCACTCATGTTCTAGCTTCGTTACAACTATCCATTGATAGATTTATGGTATTATTATTTGTCTACTTAAAATAGTAACACCAGGCATTGGTTAAAGAGTATTTTGTTCTGTATATTCACAACAAGTGCTACTCCAATTCCACAACAATAGTATTGTCCCATATGTTGGGATCTGCATAATTGCATTTGTGTGCTAAATCTTGAATAAAATAGTACTTAGATATTGCTTTCTATGAGTTTAATATTTTCCTTAATATATTTGATCAGATGTTTATAAAAACAGACAATCTAACAGTGGTACTTCCCAGACACCATGATGACTCATTATTTCCCCGACAAGGTTCACTTGCGGTTCAAACTGATTTTATGAAGAAAATTATGTACACATGGCATTTGAAATCTTCAGGTCACTGATTCTGTTTTTAAAACACAATTGCTGTTTAAATATGAGTGTTAACTTGTGGAAATTGGCCAGTGATAATTGCTATAACCAGAGACATATAAAACACTTCTCTGCTGTAGCTGACTCAGGAAAGGGTTAAAGGTCAATCAGCTATTGAACACATGCCTCTGAATGTGCAAGAGCTAACCAACCCACCCATAAACATGGTCACATTTTAGACTGGATTCTTCATAGACCAGATGATAACATTCTACAGTCCTCCCTGGTATCCCATGAACTTGCATCAGATCACCTCTGCATTATATGCCATCTTGACGTATCAGTCCCTAACCCTCGACCTTTATCTGCTTCTAAGAGAAACCTCTGTATGATAAATAGAACCAAAGTAATGCATGACATCCAAGCAAATCTAACAAATTGCTTACCTCCTACAGTAGAACAACTTGATAACTGCCTGCGTTTATTGCTCGACAGACATGCCCCAGCTACTAAGCGCAGAGTATCAATTCAAAAGTGTTCTCCATGGTATAGTAGTGTTAGGGACCAGCTTCTCACTGCTAAAAGAGACCGCCATAAAGCTGAAAGACCTTGGCTTTCCACCAGAATCACTATTCATAAGCAGACCTATGAAGCCGATAAGAAGAATGTCACAAATAGAGTCCATGCAGCGAAATAAGCCCACTGCACTACTAAGATCATGGAAAGTTCCAGCTGCAAAAAGTTCTTTGAGATTACTAACAAGCTAATGTCAAGGAACAAATCCACACCACTTCCAACTACTTTCTCTCCAGTCAACCTTCCGGACATGTTTGCAAATTTCTTCCGTGACAAAGTACAAACCATTAGAGATAAACTTGACACCACAATTTCAATTGACTCATCATCACCATACAGTTGGGATACAGAATTTGAGTGGCAACCATTAGCAGCATTTGAACATGTCTCAATGGATTTTGTATCTACAATCCTGATGAAGAGTGCACCAAAGTCATGTGAACTTGATCCAATTCCAACATCACTGCTGCTTGAGTGCTTAGGTCCAGTATTGCCTTCACTAACTTATGTTATTAATACCTCTCTCTCATCCGGGGAATTCCCATCATTTTTTAAAACTGCCATTGTAAAGCCTCTGCTGAAGAAACCACCACTAGACCATAATGATTTAAAGAACTACCGCCCAGTTTCTAATCTCCCATTCATATAAAAAAATCTTAGAAAAGGTTATTCTATCCCAGCTTGTATCTCTTCTGAATTCAAACAGTCTTTTTAGCACTGTACAATCTGCATATCGCCCTTGCCACAGTAATGAAACTACTCTTCTAAAAGTAGTTAATGACATTCTCTTTGCTTTGGATAGCAGAAAGATTACACTCCTCACCCTCCTTGATTTGTCTGCAGCATTTGACACAATGCCTTACTGTGGTTCAAGTCCTACTTGGTCAACAGGACACGAATTGTGTCTGAAAATGTAATACACTCCAGCCCAGTTGATCTATGTTGTGTTCCACAGGGGTCGGTTGTTGGACCTGTTCTCTTCATTCTATACACTCATTCACTCTCAAGTGTCATAAAGCATCATCCAGTGTCTCACCAATTGTACGCTGATGACACCCAAATATGCAAATCTAGCCACCCAACTGAAGTTGATGCTACCATCCAAGGTGTAGAGAGGTGCATTTCTGATGTGAAATCATGGATGACATGTAACAAGCTGCAGATGAATGATGATAAAACTGAGGCCATTCTGATTACAACACAAAGACTTTCTCTTTCACATCCTTTACCTCAAACAATAAATATCAGCAACACCAACATTAAATTCACACAATCATTATGAAACCTAGGTGTTACTCTGGACAGTACTCTCACATTGCACCAACATGTCATGAACATATGCAAGGCTGCATATCTTGAGCTGAGATGCATCAGCTCCATTCGCAAATATCTTTCAGTTGATGCCACTAAAACACTTGTATGTTTATTAGAACTTTCAAGACTGGACTATTGTAACTCAATTCTGTCTGGTTCATCTCAATATCTACTCCAAAATCTTCAAAAAGTTCAAAACACAGCTGCTCAGATCATATTTAGTGTACCATGATCAGAGCACACCTCCCTGCTGCTCTGTACCTGACGCTTGCTATCCATTCGATCCAGAATCAAACACAAAATTTGTTCTCTGTGCTACATTTCAGTGACAGACTCTAGTCCAACATACCTATCTGACCTCACCCATGTGTACACACCAGCAAGATACTTACGCTCCTCTTTTGACAATCATATACTCATTATTCCCACTATAAAAAGTCATATGGACAGCATTCTTTTGCATACCAGGGCCCAGCAACGTGGAATGAATTGCCCACTGAACTTAGACACAAAGACACAGTGATCACATTCAAGAGGGCTCTCAAAACTCACTTATTTCGACTGCAAGAAAAAACTTAAAGACCTAATAATGTTTCTTATCTTAAATATTCTCAGCATGTTTTTTTATGTTTTCTAATTTCATGGTGTTTGTTTTTGCAATCATATCATTATATGTTTTTCATCTTATATGTGTTGTCTAATGTTATAAAGCTCTTAGAGCTTCTAAAGATTAAGCACTATACAAAGTCCTCATTATTATTATTATTATTATTATTATTTGTTGGTGCAATTGAAGCATCACCAGCTATTTGATGGCTTGATGTCTACATTTCACTTTCAGCTGCAACATAAAACCAGAAATAACTCACTAAGGCAAGGAAGCTTCTCAAAACCTAGTCTCTCAATGTACATAAAAAAATCACATGGCAAAATCATTTTCGCTTTCCTAACAGAAAATGCAAAGTTTTAAATTTTTAGGTTACTTAGTTGCCCACTTTGCCTGGTAGCATGACCCCTGATGATGTCTAGATATTTGCATTATTGACAGTAAATTTAGTAAAAATCATCATTCTTAATTTTTAAAAGTGTTAAATGTTTTGCATTTGACTGTTCTTTTTATTTCTCTTTAAAATGATCATTTATGACTAGTAGCAATTTTAACATGATTTCACTCATCATCAACACTTCATTGCTTCTTGTATTCATTGTGAAAAGCCTTCAGTGGAAGATAATTATTTTTTGCAGTGGGAAACGTGGAAAAATCTGTTTTGAATTTGCTTTTTTGTACTGATTCTAGTTCAATTTTACCAAAATATATTTGAAGTTCAGGTGAAGACAGGACATTTTGATTGGTCTATTTCCAGACAAATTTAAGTCCTTATTTAATTTTTGTTTGTTATGCCTGGACTTGTTTTAATTTTTAAGCAGTTTGTTTTTAAATTCAAAATCACTTAACAGTGATTCCATTGTATTATTTTGTAGGAGTATGGAGCACCATCAGACAAGAAAATGGGGCTTATACAACGAATTCAGCAAAGAGATCAGGATACCTATGAAAAGTTTAAGGAATGTTTGGTCCTGGCCAAACAAGGAGATTTAAAAGACATTTTGGAAGGAGAAGAGGAAAGAGTTGCCAAGGGCATAGGTTGGTTTTATTGAGTGTATG
This sequence comes from Sinohyriopsis cumingii, assembly GCA_028554795.2. Taxonomy (NCBI): domain Eukaryota; kingdom Metazoa; phylum Mollusca; class Bivalvia; order Unionida; family Unionidae; genus Sinohyriopsis; species Sinohyriopsis cumingii. Next base: position 84,382,180 of record CM068832.1, read on the forward strand.
TTGTTATCTTTCAGTTTGTAATCCATCTTGTGCTGGTCAACAGTTACTACCGGGGTATTTTGAACTTTTTAAAATCCAATAACACATTTCAGCTTTAACCTGGCATGCAGCATCCTGCATAAAGGTTTTATTTTTTGTTTGTGGTTTTATGACATAGCAGTTATATTTAATACATCACATGCATTATACAATGAAAGTTATTAAAGATCATCATGACAGATTCTGCAGGAGACTGGCTTCACATGAAGACCATTCTTCAGTTTCAGAAAATTCAAAGCAAACAAAACATGTAATTAACATTACTGCTTCATGTATACACATTCATATGCCAGTCTGCAACAGTATTTTCCCTTCAAGATTGTTCTCTTTGAATTGATGCACTTCCTGTTGACCACTGAATTTAAGTAGCTGGCTTTGTTTTGAACTGTTGAAAAATGAAACCTGAAATGGAAAAGAAAAATGTGGTACAACGTTTTTTTCTGGTTACAGCATTTGAGATATTCTAAGGTGGATTTTGTAGATTCATTTGTCAAGGTAAAGGCAAGGTACATAATTGTTGTTTGGATTTGATGGCACTTTTTTCAAATTAGTGTTTATTTCACACCGTGAAAATAGAAACCAACTGTCTTCTCAAGAACACACTTAGGCAGCCAGCCCAGTCTGAAAACACATCCCTTGGGCTATGAGTTTAATTGTTGTACGAACTGAGCTACCAGTCCAGTAGCAAACAGATCAACTGCAATATTGATGAAATGCCTTAGAGTCACATCATGTATTCCAAATTTTGACTGAACTTCTAGAATACATTTTTCTTAATTATGTACATTTCCAATAGATACAGAAATTCAGAACTTGGTTTTCAATTTTTATTTTTTTAAAAAACTTATTGGATGATAAATTTTAAAGTCTGAATTGCATATGTATCATGTGTATTACATGAAAAAATATTAGCATCTTATACACACACTTTATTGGAGTCAGAAATTCCTCTGGTATTGGGACTTTGTCACATTTCTTCCCTATTGCTGTCAATATTTTGCCCTTCTTTCGGATGATTGCTAACTTTGTTGTGTTGATAAAAATGCAGTGACCATCAATCAGTTTAATCTGTAAAAAGAACATCAGAGATTAGTATAATTGATCATTTTTATCTATGCAGGACAGAAAGAATGCACTGAGATGTGAAAGAGATTTGGTTGGCAAAAGAGTCCTAGTATATATAAACATTAAGAAAAGCTGTAATCTTCATCCAATTAAATTGTTAATTTAAATCTACCCAAGTCAAGAGACTTGGTAGAAAATGCAAAAGTGATAAAGGAAAACAGTGGTATATAAAGCTATGTCCTGAAAGTACTCACCACTCTTCCGCATATCATATCACTACCCAATGATGGTAACGGTTCTACAGTAAAATAGAGTGTGCAACGGTTCTGAAGCTTGTGTATATCAGTACACTGGCAACTCACCCAAGAAGGACATTCTATTTGTACAAGGAGACTAGAATGCAGAGGTGGGAGTTGATTCACAGAAAAACTGGCAAAGCACATGTGGACCCTTGTGCAATGTAGAAACAAATGAAAGAGGACTCATGCTCTTGGAGTTTGCTGCCTACAACAATCTTGTGCTAGCCAACACATTTGGCACTCACACAGCATCTAGAAGATGGACCTGGCACAGTCCAGATGGACAACATCACAACGAGATTGAGTACATCTTGGTGAAAAAAATGATTTTGCACAGGACTGAATATCACCAGAACACGAAGTTTTCCAGGAGCAGATATTGGAAGTGACCATGATTTATTAATGACAATGTTTCACCTCCACCTGAAAATGAACAAAAAGCCTAACCAACCAATAATCATATTTGACCTTGAAAAATCGAAAGATCCAAAAGTCACAGAAGCCTTCCAAGCAATGATAGGTGGTACATTTGCACCTTTGATTACCCTGGACAGCCAAGTCCTTAAGAACCACATTCAACACAGCTGTGACTAGCTCAGCTAGCGAGATCATTAGCAAATACTGTCGAACAAAGAAACCTTGAGTCACAACAGATGTCCTTGAACTATGCGACACTAGAAGAGAACTGAAAAAGGGAAAAAGAGATCACGAAGGAGCTAGAAAATACAGAGAGATAAAGAACATGATCAGGAAAAGCATGAAAAAGGCAAAGGAATCCTGGATAGAAAGACAATGCTGAAACATTAAAGACAGTCTGAGTAGAAATGACAGCAGAATGGCATATTAACTGGTGAAAGATCTCACATTCCATAAACAAGGGAAAACTACCAGCATCCGAGACAAATCAGGTAAAAATGACCCAGCAAAGATCAAAAGATCCTCAAGCGATGGACAGAAATCTGCTCAGAATTGTCCAATCATAAGACCCAAGGAGATCCAGTGGTACTAAATTGCCCTCAGGCAGAAGAAATTGATGACAACCACATTCTTCATGAGCAAGTAGAAATATTGCAGTTAGGTCACTTAAGAAAGGAAAGTCAGCTGGCGTTGACAACATACCAGCAGAGATCATTCAAGCAGGAAGAGAAGAGATTGTCACAGTCCTGACAACAATCTGCAACAAGATATGACAGACAGGAGAATGGCTCACCTCATGGACTCTATCCTTGGTCATCATGCTCTCCAAGAAAGGAAACCTACAGCTATGCCAAAACTACAGAACCATCAGTCTGATCAGTCACCCGAGCAAAATCATGCTGAGGATAATTCAACACAGACTAAAGCCTCAAGCAGAGAAAATTATTGCTGAAGAGCAGGCAGGCTTCTGAGCAGGAAGGAGCACCACAGAACAAATCTTCAATCTCAGACTCCTGTGCAAGAAATAACTTCAGCATCAGCAGAATCTATGCTACGTTTCTATAGATTTCAAAAAGGCCTTTGATAGGCTATAGCATGCAGCCTTATGGGCAACTATGAGGAAGTAAAACATCAACTCAGACTTGGTGCAGGTTGTTGAGCACCTCTGTGACAAAGCCACCAGTGCTGTCCTCATCAATCGCAGCAGAGAAGATTGGTTTCGAACAACTGTTGAGTCAAACAGGAATGTATACTGTCACCTACACTCTTCAACATTTTCCTGGAAAAAATCATGGAGGATTCATTGCATGACCACCTACACTCTTCAAGATTTTCCTGGAAACAATCATGGAGGATGCATTGCATGACCACAAGGGTACTATTAGCATCAGAGGAAGCACAATCACCAACCTTCACTTCACAGATGATTTTGATGGTTTAGCAAAAGATGAAAAGAACTGGCTGACTTGGTTGAGTGCCTCGACACAACCACCACAGCATATGGCATGGAGATTAGTGCAAAAAAAAAAACTGATGACAAACAACACCAATGGCATCAGTGCAGAAATAAAGGTCAGTGGACAAAAGCTGGAAAGAGTCACAAGCTTCAAGTACTTTACATTAATTATCACAGATGAAGGCTCCAAACCAGAACTGCTTTGCAGGATTGTCCAGACAACAGCAGCAATAACACGGTTGAGACAAATACGGAAAGATACCAACATTGCTTTTGGTTCCAAAATAAGGCTAATGTGCTCGATTGTCATATCCATCTTTCTATATGCTTGTGAAACATGGATGCTTGCATCAGATCTACAAGGAAGGATTCAAACCTTCGAAATGTAATGTTGCCACAAGATCTTGGGCATCTCATACATTGACCATGTAACCAATGAAGAAGTCCACAACAGGATCCAATGAACCAGTGGATTCAATGAAGACATATTGACCACTGTAAAAAAGCACAAACTGAAGTGGTACAGTCATGTCTCAGGATCATCTGGACTGGTAAAAACAGTTTTGCAAGGCACAGTGCAAGGGTGCAGAAGAAGAGGCAGACAGAAAAAGAGGTAGGAAGACAACATTAAGGAGTGGACAGGCATGGGATTTGGATATTCCCAAAGAGCAGTAGAGAACAGGGAAAGATGGAGAGAATTGGTTGTAAAGTTGACCGTGGTGCCCAACGACCTCATGGGTTTGATGATGATGATGATGTATATCAGTATGTTGTACTAATTAAGTTTTATGGCAAACAGTAGTTGCACTCACTAAATTCCGCAATACACTAATGTATCCAATGAGCTGCAAGACACAAAGGAAGGCTCTTAAAAAATCAAGGGAACACAAATATTTATTGGTATTTGCATCGATTTGATGCATATAACCATGTTATGCACATATACATTTATTCAAATTTCAAAGAACTGTTGTTTTGTTTTAATCTGTTTGCTTATTTATGGTGAAAGACTTTAAATTTAAATTGTTACCTGACCAACTGCTCCTGCCCCCACCCTGCACCCCTATGTTCAGGTGCCCATGGTTCCACAGTTGAATTGTGGAAGGCAAAAATAAGTTTTGATATAGTGTTGTTTGCCACAAAGGAGGTCATAGTATTTAATAATGGTCTAGTGGTGTAGGTACCATTGTTTGCAGCAAGAGGTTGAGTTATATATTTAAGTAAAATCTAAAGCAAAACCATGGCTAATTTTTAAACAACCATATTAATTTATGGCTATACTTATAACATTTATATCCACTTTGATCATTCCATATGTGAAAATTGTAAAAAGATTAATCAGTAAATGTAAGTTACCTCTGTCTCGGCAAAGAACCAGTCCTTCATAATCCTCAAATCTTCTGATATTTTATAATAGGAGGGAAGAACAGCACTGCCTCTTTACCATTAGGACCAATGGTAAGTTGCATTTTCCCCTCGAAAAGGAGCAGCACCCTCTCACATTCCACATGCAGAGAGCAACTTAGCCTGCAAGGAGGAAGCAGCAACCTCCACTGACCCATAGCTCATTTAGAGCTGAATGTGATTGAAGCCCCCCTATAAGGGGAATAAGATCACCCTTTCAGTCCCAGCAACAATATCCAGCCCCTGACAAAGGGAGGGCTCAGATCTAAGTCTATCAGATTATGTATTTGACCTTCCATCAGATAGGAGTTGCCTGTTGAGTCCTGGGTTGGTCAGTACAAATGGAGGGTTAGTCAGCGTCTCTCTCTCTCTCTCTCTTTTTCTCTCTCTCTCTTTTTCTCTCTCTCTCTCTCGTTGGAGATCTTCTCTCCCAGCAGGGTGCTTTGAACTCTACAATGGATCTGATTACCCTAGGCAGATTACACTTGTGTGTTTATCAGTTTCTTCTTTTAGCCAATTGAAAACTGCACAGGTACACCATGCATGATCTGATTTCTCTGGGTTGGGATTTCCAACATCACCTGAATTGGTATACAAATCAGGACTGGTTTCTGGCCAGGGTCCCCTTCCACCCTCATCCCCATTACCTGTTTACAGATGTGTCAGTTTCAGGGTGGGGCACTGATGAAGAACCAGATGGACTGATTCTTCAATGGTTATGGTCTCAGGAAAATAAACCCTCGGGCCTTCAGTTGTGCATTCACCAAATACGAGGTTACTGCATGGTGGTCTCTGACAACAACAGGTAAGTGGTAGTGTATATCAAGAGAAATGGAGGCACAGATGCACCTTCTCTCTGCATGGATGTTTGGAACCTCCTTTTTCTGGGCAATTTCCGAAGGAATACTCATTATTATTACCAGCAGAGAAGAACATTTTGGTGTTAAGGAATAGGAAGACGGCCCCTACAGGATGGTCACTCCACCAATCCATAGCAGACATTTTGTTCCAACTTTTGGGGAACTCCCTTGGTGGACTTGTTTGTCATGTGGATATTCCTCAGAGTGTGAGTATCAACGCCATTATAGACATCCAAAAGATTGCAGTTGTCCCTGATAACCTTGGGAATTTTAGAGTATTTCTGTGTGCCGTAAATTATGTCCATGTGTTTGTGCCTGCTTTGTGAAAACATTCTGGATGGATTTGTTTGTTTGTCGAGCATAACATCATCATATACCACTAGATTGTTGATATCCCCATTAAGATCATCGACTGATGGTGCATCTTCCGTGTCAGTGATAAATTTAATAACATTATCATCATTGTCATCTTTTTCCAGACCTTTTACATTTTCATTAAATTCCTTATGAACATTATAGCATCATTGGTCTTCTATGGATAAGTAAAGTTTGAGCCATCTTATTATCATTTTGAGTAGCAACTCAGTTTTACCAGACCCAGATGGACCAGTGATAATGGCACTAATAGCCAGCCGATTGATGATTAACTGGCTCCTGCTCACACATTGCTGAGAAGTCAGTTACATTCATATGATAAGAAGAGTTTATACTGTGTTCGATGCAAAAAGTCACTGATACTAGTGGATTAAAAGCAACAAACGAATCATTGACATGCACTGACAGGTACTTGCATGAAATGAGGTACAAAAAAATGCAAATTTGTGTTGCCTTGTGAGATGTCAAATGGCGGTGATATTGCTAAGGCACTTGGAAGATTACCAGGAACTCCATGGGCTAAGTATCCTAGTGAGAAACATCTTCCGGTATGTAATTTATGTGGTCCTGAAACTCAACATTAGACTTGATGAAAAAATCAACCAAAACCAGGATAATATCCAGTGAATGTGATTGATCAAGCATGCCATGTTCATGATGTTGCATATAAAAATCAAGATCCACAACAATGACATATCAGAGATGTCAAGTTGTTTCAAAGTTGAAGCCTGTAAAAAATAATTCTGTAAGAGAATCGCCCGCCAATTGGCTGATAAGATCGGCAATGAGTGGTTTGTTAGCCATATGGGCTGGCAATTAATTGTCCATAATTATAATAATCGAGTCAATTTATTATAGTCCAAGAGGATACTAGAGGAGTAGTGCAGTGATTAGCAAACTCGCTGATGCAGCAATATGGCAAATTTATCTACTGCCACCTAAAACAATTCAATATGGACAGTTTGATGTTAGCACTCCCAATGAAGTTCATCAGGCAGATATTTTGTTTTTAACCCATGACACTATCACTGGTAAACGTAAATGTCAAAATGCACATACAAATATGCATTGACAGTTGTTAGTGATGCTACTTGCTACAAAGAAGCAGAACCACTATCATCTAAAACAGCAATGGGCTGACTGGTGGTCTGCAATGGCCACAGTTGCTACAGGTTGATCCTGGCAAAGAATTTCTTGGTGCAGTAACATTGTTGATGCAACAACATAAGGTTAAAATGAGATGAGGACACACCACAATTCATTGTGATCAGGCAATCGTTGAGTCATTTAATCGAACACTTGCTGATCGAGTGTTTGGATATCAGTATGATCAGGAAATTTCCACAGACAAGAGATCTCATGAATGGGTTGCAAGACTACCAAGTGTGATTGCTGCTTTAAACAACAATGTTACTCATCAAATTTCTATGAAACCCATCAATGTAATCTCGAAGAAACACATAACAGTTAAGCGACTTGACTCTTCCTCACAACAACCATTACTTGGTAACATGACGGTCAGGCATTTATATGAACCTGGAGAACTTTAAGGTGGTAAAAAAGAGCAATTGATCCTATTTGGGGTGTAACCACACATAAACTTTCCAGTGTGGTAAGATCTACAGCAGGCCTGCAATCTACAGACTAGATTCAACCATCTCAGCATGGTTTTGTCTGTGAACAGTTACAAGTAATTCCTAAAAATACCCAGTTACCACCACCATGGATTTGCTAGCAATTAAAGCACTTGCACCCCTACATCAGTTACATTCAAGACAGGTTAGCATCATATTTACATGTGTGTGGCTAAGATTACTATTAATTCAGTCCACAGTAAATTGTCGTGGGTCATTAGGAGAATATCGCCACATATTATAGCGTTACATCAAGCACAGTGATTTTTTGTTGTTGCTTTAGAGTCATGATAATTTTAACTTCAAGATCAAACTTGCATTTATGCTATTATTAATTTTGCTGATACCAGCAAAGTTTTGTCTTGCCATATCATTGTTGTTTTTTTTAGGCTGATTATCTTCCACTGTATAAACCATCGTGTGTTTGTTAAGACATTTTTGTAACTCTCAATAACTGCCACATAGACTAGATTTGACCATTCTACACGATCATCAACAATCCAAGTATTAGTATCATTGATAGTTAGACCCTGTGATGAATGAATGGTTATTGCATATCCTAGAGTCCAATCCCTTGATGGCTCGGCTAAAGATTTCTCAACAACATTCACAGGGGCAACAACAATATCATTAAGTCTGAGTTTTTGTTTCTTCATGGATCCGAGAATCTCAATGTCAGTATCTTGTCAACAAGTAAATGCTGGGCGATAGCATAATCGGACTGGTAGATCTGGAAATTTTTCCTTGTGAAGTGAGAATAATTTACTTCGAAGTGAATCATGAACTATTTTCCAGGATGCATCTGTCATTTCAATAGGGTGACATAAGTTCCAGAAATCATCAATTGTCATTTCAGGAATTACCGCACACATCCTCATGCATTGAGTCTGGATGGATTTAAGTCATCTTCGCTTTTAGCTTCTTCAGTGATTCATTGGTAGCTCTGTGGTCCTCTAACATTTCTTTGTAATAATCAACATATTCTTTCAACCAACAATGTGGTGATTCTCTGACAAAAAGTGGTGGTTGACCATGATTCCTGCACATGATAATCACCAACGATTTCGTTGACAGACAATCAAGAAACATTTTTAAGGTAGTTTTAGACACTGTACGTATCTCATCTCAGATGATGATCTTAGGAATATATTTCTCACCCATTCTTTCTGGAGCCCACGCATCACTGCACCATAGAAAGAAAATGTGATAGGTATTTGACTTAACATCTCTCTCTTTCATCTCCCTGGCAAGTCAGTGAGTTGGGGTTAGCACAACCATATCTGAATCCCTAAACAATCTTAACACATGTGTAGTCTTACCAGAACCACCAAGACCATTAAGAGAAACCATTTTATATCGTGATATATGATCATTAATGGATGGTACCAATGCCAGTTGTAAACAACTGTCCATTTATCCACAGATGAGGTTTATTATCTGCAGACAAAGAATAATCAAATATCAGCTCATTTTTTACTTGCCAATGCCACTAGAGTGCATCATCTACACGTATCGGAAGTTCATCTTGCAGTCCTATGTTTGACTTGCATATACAAAATGCATTGGCAACTCTGACAGCTTTCCTTAGAAAATCGATTGATGATTGACAGCAGGTTTATTGACAAATATGCAAGCATCAACGATTTTAAATGAGTCACCATCATAGTAGCTGATAATAGTACTTAGCTTGGTAGATTTATGACTTCTCTATCCCCAAACACACCTTTCTTTGTCATATCGGCAATTATAAAGTTGAGTTCTGCCTCGTCTCTGATCAATCTTGTACAGCATCTTTTATTACCAGATGAGGCTCCATGTGTAAATCTACCAATGATTTTACGACCTATATCCTTGGCAAATGATATAGCCCTGCTGTTGTTGTTTTCTGTGTCTTGGCATCCAAACCATGGTTTGTAGTCTATATGAAATCATTGTCTCACTTACAGTCAGCAACAACAATATCTTCCCATCAGGCATATATTTCAGTAGTAGTATTGGAGCCCTGAACCACATTTATTATTTGCGCAGTTGTCTATCTCTGAATTTGGTTCTTTAAAATGATGACTAAACTAAGCAACAATGACCAGATGAACATTCTCAGCAAGTTCGAATGATTCAATCTCAGTAAATCCTGGAAGACCAAAATCCATCAGGGAGCTATTTATTACAACTCTAGTCATTTCTTGTGTTGGATGCCCAGATCTTTCACAATAAGGCCAACATTTATCCATCCAAGAAAACTTCCTGGATATGATACAACCATATCAATGCAGATAACATCCTTGTATTCATATTCAGTATTCCATAAAACTCCATGTCCATATTCAACACATGAGCACTGAATATCTTCAAGAAATTCCATACATGTTTGTCACCATGAATTTTTCGGTTGAGCAAAATGAGCAAAGACAGATGAGATAGCAAAACAATTATTCAGTAATTGTTCTATCACACTCATGTCATCTGTGTATTGTAATGCAACTTTAGTCATTTGCTCATGAAGAGATTCTGTATGATAAAGTTCACCAGACGGTGATACAAATTGATTAGATCTGCTGCTGTCTTCATAGTTTCGAAACAGCCATACCGAGACAGGGTCGTGCTTACTGATATCCCAAATACACTCAAAAATATCACCGCAGTAAAATCCAACATTCTGTCTGGGTGGAAATTTTGTTATACTCATGGTCCATGTGTGAACATTAATACTATCAGGGAGCCCCTCGATTTATACTTTGACATGTACAAGATCTTATTTATTATTGTCTGTACTTGTAGTGGGAATTTTAATTTTTTTTCCAACACAGCAATATCTTTTTTCTGGCTCCATTTTCTCTTACACCTTTGGCCCATTATTTTTCTGTGTTACAGGATCTGTTAGACCATTTTCTCATAACACATTAATGAAATGTTCTGTGATTCTCTCAGCTCCACAAGTTAGAATAACACTTTTTGTTGTAGTTCATATCAGTTGAAGATAATCAAAATCAGGTTCATCATTCAGGGGATAAATCATATTAACAACTGCCATCACAGGATATGCTCGCTCATAATATGGTATGTCAATACCCGTCAGCATCACAGGTTGGGAATTTTTACTTAACGTGGCATCACCCTGGTGGTGTTGTGATTATTGAACAGGGTCATATGTGTCACTTACGGATAATCTGTGTCGGGACACGCCGTGTCCTGTCATCAATGTCACCATCACTAACATCACCGATATTGGCACTGATGGCAACGATAAATTTTGTTCTTGAAGATAATCAATAATCATCACTGCTCATTGGTCATTCATTGTAGCTTCAATGGAAATATCTTCTTGTTAATTCTGATTGTTGACCAAACATGTACTGCTGTTTCATCATCCCTAAGCTTATTCTTGGCTTCATGGATATAATTGCATAACTGCTAATTTGGTACTTTTGGGGCACTTTTTCTTATTGGTTAATCTGTCAAAATTGAATCTAGATTGAGAAGGCTTGATCGTAGCTAATCTTTCAAACTCCTCCATTATATAATTAAAGCAAATATATCTTTTAATTAAAGATACATGTACTAAGTCCCTGGACGCTTCAAATTTCCTGCCTTTGTAAATTCTTTGGGCCCATCTACAATCTACTTGTGCCACTGTTAAGGCATATTGGCTTGGATGGCTTGTTTAAGCAAACATTCAGTTGTGGTATCACTGACATGGTACTACCAAGGATCACCGCAACTTCTGTTTCACAGACTGCATCAGATGCTCCTGAAACACACTGCTATGAACCCACTCATTCAAACCAAACTCCCAATATGCATAAGGGCTCTCCATTATTAGAATTTTCTTATCTTGTCTGGCATTATCTGCTGGAATGTTTTCTTGCACCAGTCACACATCTTTTTCTCTGATACCAAATTCATGTTCTGCAACACTAGTGTTGTTTTACTCTGCAAAGTCTATAATCTTTAACTGAAATGCTTCATTGTACACATTACATTTTCTTTTTCCCATGTTGGTGAAAGTACCTAATTTTGTTAATTTGTGATGTATGATATCTACTGGTAACTGATGAAATACACTGTAATTGACAGAACACTGACTATTCATAAATTTGGACTATTATACATGTACATGTAAATGTTGAACTTGGGGTCTGTAACAGACACTTTGATGATACAATCTTTGAAATCACATTAAAGTATTGTCACAGCTAAACAGATGTCATTCACGCTGTATGATCCAAGGGACTCACCATGACACTGAACAAGTATCAAATTCATGGCATACTAGTTATAGACTTTACAGAGAAAAACAACAATAGTGCTGCAGATTATCCACTGTGGAAAATAAAGCATTGCTGCTTTACATGATAAAGAAGTATGGTCATATTTATCTAATTAGCAACTCTATAAAAACACTAGGTTAATATCCCCTCCTAGGATAGAAATTTAAAAAAGAAAAGTAAAAAAATATTTTAAAAATTAAACAAAATTTGGATGAGTGAGTTTAAAAGAAAGTTTGAATCTAAAACTGTATACCTTGGCAAGCTGGTTATTTTGGCATCTCCATTATTTATAATTAGTGGATTTTTCTTTTGTTTTCTGACAGTAATCCAAGCCAGTTATTGTAAGCATTTGAACCCTGAAACTGGCTTGGGTAAGAGGGAATTTTGTCTTGCGGCTAAGGACTTTGATGTTTAATTCCCTTGTACTCCATAATATTAGCAGGATTACCATTCAAATGTAAACAGTTATTGCCACTAATATCAAAGCAAATTAAAACTGAATTTTGACAGTATTACAGTTATTTTCAAAGTGTTATTTTTTAAAATGTCTTTATTGTATTTTTATTTCAAAGATTGATTAGCAGAAAAAAATGTTGAAGGTGTCCCAAGACTTAGTTTACATGAAACAGTTGCTTTAATTTCAGATCTCAACATTATAGGTCATAAAAAGTTACTTTTGAGATAACTCTGGATGTCCCAAGATATATAGTCATTATGATAAGGTCATATTAAAAATGTTTTGTTATATCTTCTTATAAGATGACCCCTACTCTGCATTAATAAATGTTTTAGTTAAGAAAGTTCATCTTATAAGTGGGTGTATACAGTAGATCACTGTCACCCATATTTTAAACTTTGCTGACTTATGTTCATTTGTTATTTAAAGCTTCAGCGTTTACAGAGTTTAATAGCTTTGGAAACATGTAAATGATCATGCAAGTGACCATTGGTTACTGATGCAGAAATTACCCATTCCAATTAAATGGTATACTTCTTATCTTTACTTAAGAGGCTTTACAATATTTTTAAAATTCTTTTTTAAAAAAAACTTTTGTGGTCACTGTCATGTCTCAAAACCAATCCATTTTATTTGACCAGTCAAAATGGTTTCAAGTATTATGAACTTAACATCATTAAATTATATATATAATAATTTTTAGAATATTCTGCATTGTCAATAATGTAAAATATGTTGCTGAATTTATAATAAAGAATGTGGAGAACATCAGGTAGACCCATATTTCCATGGGGTAATACTAATGTTCTTGACTCAGTTAAGATAAACATTATGTTGTTTACTAAAATCAATGTACCTAGTGAGGTACACAGTGAACATGTTTTTGGACATGGTCAGTTACAAATACAATTATGCATAGCACATAATGAGAAAGAAAGAACCCTATCAAACAGTGCAAATTAAATATACATAACACTTGTACACTATTCCAACAACTTAAATAATCATGCTTTCTGTAAGATCTGACTTCAGAGAAATCTTGCTGTTCACAAACTTGTTAATAATCTTTAATACAGATAGCTTAAACATTCTCATTCAAAGCAATAATATGCAATAACTTTTGTTCTTTTATGCATGTAGCAGCTCTTTGATTTACCTATATTGGGTTGTTCCACTTAGTGATGTTTGCCTATGCAAATTAGCACAATGGTGTCACCCACTTCAGTCTTGAAACATATCAGACTTGCTATTGTGAACCAGTTAAGTAATGTGTGAAATGGTGGTTTATACATGACCACTTTGCCTTTATTTGCCACTATTTAAACAGTCCAAAAGTATAGTTTTACATAAATTCATATATATATATATATATATATATATATATATATATATATATATATATATATATGCCATCAGAAATTCAGAACTGTTAACATTAGGTGGGCATATAGTGTGTGTTTCATCGTGCTGCTCATGATACTGAAAATACTCATTCATTTAATTATATAAGAATGTTGTTCTCAGAAGTTTAATTACCATTCCTTTACACATCTGATTACTGTATTATAAAGGGATACCAAAAACTTAGACAGGCATATATCAGGGGGTTATTATATTGATAATAAAACAGCAATAAGATGATTGTACCATTTGAGAGATATTACAGATGATAATGACATAAAGTTCAGTTCATAATCTGGTTGAATTTCTAAATGCTGTGAATAAAAAGATGCATTTATGCACTAAATATCATATTAATGTATTTGAACAGGGGGAGTATATATGTTAGAAGTGTGAGTGAGAGTTTATATATGTGCTGTGTTGTAATAACATATGTGCGTGTATGATCAGGGACAGTATACATGCTAGTCTGTAGTAAGAGAGAGAGTTTATGTATGTGCTGTGTTATAATTGACCTGTCACAAATTTGTGTTTTCACTATTTCCCTACATGAAACTTGCAACTCTTTGATTTGAGGTAATGGGCATACCTCATTTTGGCAAGAGAGGTCTGACTCTCACTTTTAAAAGTTTACAGAAAATTCTGTATTTATAAATACCACTGAGTTTGGGGCTTTGAGAGTCAAAAATCATATTGTTTGCTTGATGTTCTGGCAGTATGAAAATTACAGGCACTGTGACGACTATTTCATTTGAATTACCCCGTGGCAGTTGTATAATGTGTGTGTGTGTGTGTGTGTGTGTGTATGTTTTGGATATTTAATGTAGCTTTAACAATTTGAGTCATATTGCTACAATGTCTGCAAGTGTGGCAGTTTATAGTGATGTCTAGCACTGGGGCATGATGCTATAGACATGTGGCATCATATCCCACCCAGTCACATTATTTTGATGCCAGGGCAACCAGTTCTAACACTAACTCTTAATGCTGAGTGCCAAGTGAGGCAGCTGCTAGTACCATTTTTATAAGTCTTGATTTGGATCGTGTCTATTACACACCTATGGGCAGAGTGACTGTGTATTTGTATGAGGTCTATTATACATTTTATACACCTATGGGTAAACCAACTGTGGTTCTGGATCAGGTCTATTATACTCCTGTGGGCAATGCAACATTGGTTTTGAATAAGGACTCTATTATATCCCTATGGGTAGAGCAGCTGTGTATTTGGATCAGGTATATTATACCCCTATGGGCAAAGCAGCTGCAGTTTTGGATCAGGTTTGTTATACCCCTATGGGCATAGCAATTGTGGTTTTGGATAATAATAATAATAATAATAATGTTTGTATTTAAATAGTGTAACTCAGTTAAATACAACTATTAAAATCTCACTTGAGGCCCTCTACAAAAAAGTAGTATATATATGCTTGATAGTAAAGTTTGCATCAATATTATACTTTCCATACAAGAACATAGGTACAAACGTAGAGAGATGTTCATACACTGAATTTATATATGCAAGACGTTTTTATATACTTTTGTAAATATGTGAGTATAAAAAATGCAAAACAAGCAAGTGATAAATTTGAAGACAAACATTGTAATAATTCCCAGAACTCAGGTTTATATTTTTCTAGTTTCCTGTATGAAAACTTCCGCCCTGACTTTAACCAGATTCCAGGTGGAATTTTAAAGCGGATTTCCCTTAAAGCCTAGATTCCACTTATTATAAATTTTAGGTGGGTTCAGGGCGGAATACAGCCCGAAATATGCAAATTAGTCTGTCTATTACTAAGCGGAATTTGTTTATTCCTTCTACTAGGCGGAATTGGTTTATTCCGTCTACTAGGTGGAATTTGTTTATTCCGTCTACCAGGCGGAATCTGTTTATTCCGCTTATTTAGCCTAGATTCCCCTTATTATCACTTTTAGGCAGATTCAGGGTGGAATATTGCTTGAAATTACTGTTACTAGGCGGAATCTTTATTTCTGCCTAATTACATGGAAATATCTGCAGAAACCCCATCCAATAATGAAAATGTCAAGGCAGATTTCATATGGGTTTTTTAAGCATTTTCTGCCTAAACCATAAAAAATATACTTCAGATTTCTATTATGTATTAAACTGCCAAATGATTTTTTTTAGATACTGTTGGGAATCAATGATAAATATTCACAGTAATATATAAAATGGATCATAAATTTTATTTTGACAGACATTATCAAATAAGATTTAGGTTTTACTTGTCCTAAGGGGCAATGCCATTTTCTTTCTTGCATACAAAATTTAATCCAACATGGCATCACTTAGTAATATTCATTTCACTTTAAAGTTTGGTGAGATTTCAAACATATTTTGACCAAAACTTCCATTGAAATTATGTTGAGGTCTCACTCAAATTTCTTTGAAATATCTGTGAGGTTTCACACAAAAAATGACTACAACTTTTGTAAGATTTCACTAAAAGTTTGATCATTATATAGTATTTTACTGAAGTTTTTGTTAGTGTTTCAGACATTTCAAAGAAATAATGGATATGAATTAAACAGGACTTTATTAACCAAGGTGATATTTAATAGTGTGCATGAAAACAATTATACTGCTGTTGTAATTATATGACATCCAAGGCAAGAGAAATGGGAGTTAATACTAATAAAAACAATAATAATAATAATGACTTTATTTAGAGAAGGTAATTCAATTAGTTACATAACTAATCTACCTTGAGGCCTTCTATCTGTGATGTACAACATATACAGTATATACAACATGATATGAAGTATCTGACACTAAATAATTAAGTGGTTTTAAAAATTAAAGTATCAAGTCTGGAACATATGCAAAGGCATCTGTGAACACATATACATATATAAAATATTAAATATTAATCTGCATTGAAAAATTATGCTGTGAAAATAATGCAAAATTACAGAAAAGCATCCATCTGAGATAATTTGATTATGAGAAAAACAAAAGCTAGGAGCCTGCCTTATGTCATTTGTACTGTAGACTGGATTTTTGATTGCACAAACTATGATGCTGTTGTGGTCTCTCGAATTAGTCCTTGTTCCAAAAGCAGCCATGAAAAACGTTTATCATGATATAATAACTCTTATTTTACACTGAATTCCAACACACCAAGAATATTTTGATAATATACACAATAATGCCTCACGAGATTGAAAGTAGATTTTACTTTTCGGCCAAGAAAACTCCGCAAAGATATGACTATCTTTGATAGACATGGATATCTGGCAACAATTTCCACCAGTGATTTACACGTTGTCCCTCCTTAAATTCTGAAGTTAATCAGTTTGGAGTTGTATATTACTTCAAAATCATCCCGATTCAATTCCTTGTCCTATTTAGCACGTTAGCCGCTACTGTAAAGCTGTTTATGGCACAAAAAGCAAAATGCTTGTCCTGGCGTTCAGTTTTCATACAGATTGACCAGTTATGTTCCCATCAAATTTGCTTTTAGGGTATTCTCATTGCCGCACATTTTTCAAATGGTTATTCAATCTCTCGTCCCGCTCGAAAATTCGAATCACCATGCTTAGTAAACATGCTCATTCCATTCAATTTCTGTTACGCGACGATTTATTGGGCAATTGCAAAATGTTGACCAATCAGAAAGCTTCATACAATGATCCTCTGTTAAACAATAAACGGAACAAATACTTATTTGAAGGACTCACGGTACTAATTCCACTCCAATGGTAAACATATGGAAACACTGTCATATTCAAAATTCAATAACTTAAAATTTATGGGTGCTGATAATGACACCTATAATTTTTCGTGCACATCTAACCTTGGTGCAAGCTTATGTGTGGAGAACACCATATTACCCACGGCAATTTGTTTACATACATGTGCATGAAACACGTGTTATTGATTCTGCACCAAATGAATCAGGTGCTACTTTCAGTATTGAGTACTCCTGAGTCAAGCCTGTAAAAATGCTAAAATTGCATCAGTAGAAATTTGTCAATATTTTTTTTACATTACATATAGGACAAGCTCTCAAAAGATATTTTTCCTAAAATTTTAATTTTCATTATTAACCAATTATGGACCACCAAACCTGTAAATACTCTATCATTTCTTCACCCATTTCTAGACTGGTTCACAGTTCTTCCGTATAATTAGTACCGTGTGTCCTGAAAGCTCGTTGTGGAATGGGACCGGATAGAGCATTATTTAAAAAAGAGTTTCGGAGACGATATTAAAAAATGGGTCCATATCGAGGAAATTCAGGTCAGGAGAAAAGCGAAATTATGTTTTAAAACGGAAAACAAGATGAAAACTTGTTCGGGGGCAGTTAAATCCAATTGAAGTTAAATAAAAATACAACAACAACAACAACAAATTTGAAAAAGAAATTTAACAAGGAAAGCTGTGTCCAAAATAAACAATAAAAATTTACAGCTATCAGAAACAGGAAATAATTTTAAATGCTGCTGAAAATCATTCAAATTGTACCAGAAACAATAAATTTTATTATATCTTATTGATATTTTTATTGAACTGTCAGTGATATTACAATCACAAAATATCACTATATTTTCAGTCATTTAACTTTACAGACACACAAAAGCCAAGTCCTAATTATGCCTTCTTTAACTGATCTAAATGACTAAGTTCTTCATTCTGCCTAGATGTTGGTTAGAAAATAAACTAAGTCCTGATTCCTCCTTTCATATAATAGATGCCAGTGACTAAGTTCTTAATTCCACCTAGATGATGGGTGGAAAATCAACCAAGTCCAAAATTACTCCTAAAGATGTATTTATAGCAGGAATTTGACAAAAGTCCATCTTAGAGTTAGACGGATGCTTAGATGGATTCGTCTTTGACTTTTCAAATTTTCCATGTCCGCCTCTGTAGTAACCAGATTTTTAATATTTTAGGCAGATTCCGCCTGGAGCCTGCTTAAGTTCCAGGTGGAATCTGCCTAATTATTTCGTACTGGTTCATATACATGTAATGCAGTTTGAAATGTTGCATATAAAGGATTTAATTGAATTAGATCGAAAGAAGTGAGCTCCATATTTAGCCTCTGAATACTGTAGACTTCGTTTGAATAGTTCATTGCAAGGTTTTGGTAATTCTAAATTGTTAAATTTCAATCTTAGATTATAGGGAGGGGGTATTTGTAGAATAACTTAACCATGTACTCTGAAACATTTAAAAACCAGAACTGCTTTTACTAATTTAACTGTCCTTCTGTGAGTGCAGTAGCTGATTTTCTTCTCTTTTTCTACAAAGAGAAACAATGCTTGGTCTTGAATATTAAGGGCTATTGAGCTCAATTTCCAACAGTTAAATTCTCAAAGGGTTTGGCCATATGAAAAATGCAGGCCACTGGAGTGACTTTTTTCACCTGAATTACCAATCTTTTTGATAACATTATACATTTCAATTCAATTCCCAAAAGTGACAATCTTGCTCACAAATTTTATAATTCCAAACCTTTTGAACTTTCAGCAAATGAATATTATCTTTAGCTGATTTACATGATGTCAAATATGTCCTATAACATGCAGTAACATAAATGTCTTATAAGAAATATGTCCTATAACAAGCAGTAACATAAATGCCTTATAAGAAATATGTCCTATAACATGCAGTAACATAAATGCCTTATGAGAAATATGTCCTATAACATGCAGTAACATAAATGCCTTATGAGAAATATGTCCTATAACATGCAGTAACATAAATGCCTTATAAGAAATGTCCTATAACATGCAGTAACATAAATGCCTTATAAGAAATATGTCCTATAACATGCAGTAACATAAATGCCTTATAAGAAATATGTCCTATAACATGTAGTAACATAAATGCCTTATAAGAAATATGTCCTATAACATGCAGTAACATAAATGCCTTATAAGAAATATGTCCTATAACATGCAGTAACATAAATGTCTTATAAGAAATATGTCCTATAACATGCAGTAACATAAATGCCTTATAAGAAATATGTCCTATAATATGCAGTAGTAACTTAAATGCCTTATAAGAAATATGTCCTATAACATGTAATAACATAAATGCCTTGTAAGAAATATGTCCTATAACATGTAGTAACATAAATGCCTTATAAGAAATGTCCTATAACATGCATTAACATAAATGCCTTATAAGAAATATGTCCTATAGCATGCAGTAGTAACATAAATGCCTTATAAGAAATATGTCCTATAACATGCAGTAACATAAATGCCTTATATGGAGAAAGGTGCATGCAGTCAGTGGTTAACACTATCAGTCATGCTGTTTAAGTTTTAAACTTAGTAACATAAATTTTACAGTTTCAATCCTTTTAAAATTTTGACTAATGAACAGCATTTTAAATCAATTTACATGATATAAAAACTATCTTATTACATGTAACAAAAAATTACCTTGTGTGGGGAAAAGTATTATATCTAACCAAAGGCCAGCCATTAAGTTCTAATGTTTCACTTTTGACCAATTGTAACCTAAACTTAAATGTCACTTACAAAATAAATTTCACACAGGATCCATTTAGAACTTTTAAATGGGGACAAACAAGTATGGTTATTTAAATGATATCAACTTTATTTAAAAACTGGTAGCAGAAATCTTCTGCATGTTATGTCCAGTCTTTGTTTTCACTTTGACTTTGCTAAATTTTGTGCTATTCAGGTCAGAAATGTAATCTCACTGCAGTGTTGAAGGGAGTTTCCAATCCATGTACATACAAGACCCTGATGTAACAAATCTTCCTATTCCTTCCCAGGATATACATACTTGATATTGTTAATTTAATGTATTAGAATTCATGGGTACCTACAGTAAAATCAGTGTAAAATTAATTTTAGTAAGTAACCTCAATTATCCTTATTTACACTGCCAGTGAATGCAATGATCCCAATTAGCTTGGACAAAAGTCATGGACATTTAAGCCTTTAAAGAGGACTTGAGTGTGTAGTTGCTGTGTTCGCAGTAGTTAAGTAGTTAATCTCAAAAGATTTATACCTCTTACTGTCATTGGTAAAGGTTTTTGATATATTGGAGTATTGTTTAAAAATGTGTATCCACAGAACACATGGCTTGAAAAAAAATAATGGTGCAGTTTGTGCATATCCAGAATGTGCAGGCGTTCACTACCTTGAGATCTGCTTGGTTTGTGAATTTATTTGAATAATACATTAAATAATTGAAACAAGTGACCATCTATCCATGGTATCATTATGAAGGTCAAAGGTCATTACTATGATTTTTATACTTTTAAACATATGCTGTAAGAAAATATTTCTTTTTGTGATTAATTCATTGTGTTATACACTGTTTTAGAAACATCAATAATGAACAATATTCTGTGTGGCAGGAAGACATATCCATAAATATTGATGTTCTGGAGACATCTATTGATAAATTGGGAAGTTACTTGCAAGAAGATCTCTCAAAACATCATAATGCTTTAGATCTGTCAGTGGCAGATGAATGTTGCACCTTGCAAGATAATAACATAGCCAGGAAAGATGATGTTGACGCATTTGGATTATAAGTGACTCCTACACTAGAAGCTGATTCAAGCAGTTGCTTTCTGAATATAGAATCAATACAGATGGTGACTCTGTGTGTGTGTGTGTGTGTGTATGTTTGTCTTTTGGACTTTAACATAGCTATAATGATTTTTCAATCATATCAATATGATGTCTGCAGTGGGACAGTTTGTAGTGTTGCCTTGCATTGGGGTATGATGTTGCAGATACGTAGCATCATGCCCCACACAGTCACATCATCCTGGCACCAGGTCAACCAGTCCTAACACTAACCTCTTGATGCTGACCACCAACCAAGGCAGCTGCATGTACCATTTTTATAAGTCTTTGGTATAACTTAGCCAGGGTTCGAACTAACAACCTCCTGCATCTGAGGCAAATGCTCTAACTACTAGGCCACCAAAGAGGTCCAGGACAGATGGAAAACCTGCCATTGATTAAAACGGGCATAGGTACTGCACACACTCATTTATAAGTCAAGTCAATCTGCAAACAACAAAGATCTTGTTGTGCCATAGCTTAATGCACCTGCAGATCAGGGTCTATGCTGTTTGTTCTACTGATTACTCCTAAGCAAACTGCACAGACCAAGATCTGTTGTTGCATTATCTTACAGTAGATCTAAGTCTGTGTAGTTGACATTTAGACTCATCTTTTAAGTGAAAATATATGATATATAATATCTTAAATGTCATGTACCAAACAATTTTTAAACCTTAAATGTCATGTATTTTGAGGAGTCTGTCATGTCTACTTGTAATTTATTGTAATATCTCTCATACTTGATTTCAGCTGTAGCATTTTTATTATTTTACATGACTCTAAAATATGCTACCTCTGATTCAAATTTGTTATCATTTGCTGTTTGACCAGGATGATGAAGTCAAAGGTCATTTTTTGCAGATCTAGTATGTGTAGATTTTTTAAGGTTCTTCTTGTGTCAATATTTTGTTCACTTATTAGCATACCCACATCAAAACAAATCAGAAATGTTTATCAGATTGTAGGTTTCAGTTCTACCATGCAATTCAAGCCTAAGAAAATGAGGAAGGTGGACACAATGCACATGATACATTTATCAACTTAACTGTTCTTTTCATCATCATATACAGAGGTATGATGTCAGCTATTGTTGATATATTAACAGCTCTTAATAATTTCCTCATGTAATTCCTGCAGTAGTCATATTTAGAAGGCTTGAGGAAAGTATAATAATAATAATAATAATAATGTAGACTCCGTACAGTGCCTAATATTTTTAAGCTTAAGCGTATTAGATAACACATAAAGCCATATAAAATTACCAGCTTACAAAAACAAACACCATAAATTTACAAAACAAAAATATGTTGACAATAATTAAGGAAGTAAATATTATTAAGTCTTCAAGTCAGTTCTTGTAGTCATAATAGGTGAGTTTTAAGAACACTTATGAATGAGATCACAGTGTTCTTGTGTGTTGATCTTTGGGCAACTCATTTCACGTAGCTGGGCCCTGGTACATGAAAGAATGTTGTCCATATGACTTCATTTTAGCAGGGGGAACAATGAGAATACAAGTGTCAAAAGAGAAATGTAGGTTTCTAGATGGGGTATACTGGACTGGAGCTAGTAAATGAAATGTAGCATAGTGAACAGATTTTGTGTTTGATTTTGGATTGAATGGGTAATGAGTGAAGGCTACAGGGCAGTGGAGGTGTGCTCAGTTTTTGTGTTCTATGGATGATGTGAGCAGCCATGTTTTGAACTTTTTCAAGTTTCTGTAGTACTGATACTGAGATTAACCATATGGAAGTGAATTACAATAGTCCATTCTTGAAAGTACTAAGGAAAATAAAAGTGTTTTAGTGGCATCAACCAAAAGTAAACTGTTAATGAAGCTGGCATCTCGTCTCCAGATATGCAGCCTTGCATATATTAATTATATGTTGGAGTAATGAGGTCAAAAGTGAAATCTAGGTTTCACACTGTGTGAATTTAATGTTGGTGTTGCAGAAGCTTATCATTTGATGTAAAGGATGTGAATGAGAAAGTTTTCGTGTGGTGATCAGGATGTTTTCAGTTTTATCATTAGTCATCTGCAGCTTGTTATATGTAATCCATGACTTCACATTGGAAATGCACCTCTCTCTGCATTGGATAGTTGCCTGATCGACTTCATTTGGGCAGGTACATTTGTATTTCTCACAGTCATCAGTTTAAAAATGATGTGATACCAGAAGTCGATTCATGACATTTGAGTGTATAGAATGAAGAGAACAGGGCCAAGAAAGAGAGCCTTGTGCAATACCAAAACATAGATCAACTGGGTTGGAATATTTTCCATTTATGGACACAAATTGTGTCATGCTGACTAATTAGGACTTTAGAAATAGTAAGTCTGTTTTGTGAATACCAAATACATTCTGGAGATGGTGAAGTAATATATCATAGTCTATTGTGCTGCAGACAATGTCAAGGAGGATGAGGACTCAAAGTAATATTTCTACTATCCATAGCAGAGAGAAGATCATTAACTACTCAGAGGTGAAGTTTCAATACTATTGTGAGGGCAATATGCAGAGACTACATTGCTTAAAAGACTTTGTATTCAGATGAGATACAAGTTGGGATAGAACATATAAAACACTGATCTGGCATGAAAATTTTAATAGCTTGATCTAAAATTCTTCAAAATGACAAGAATACATTGATAACAAGTACCATCCAAGTCAATCTGGTATAATGATATTATCATAATTGATTATGGTAATTCAGATGAGATAAATGCTGGGATAGAATAACTTTTTCTGAGATTTGTTAAAAGAATGAGAGGTTAGAAACATTGTGGTGGTTCTTTAAATCATTAGGATCAACTGTCAGTTTTTAACAGGTTTTACAATGGGAGTTTTGCAAAATGATGAGAATTTCCTGGATGAGAGAGAATTTAGTACTGATAGCAGATGTTAATGAAGGCAGTTTTGAATCTAAGCACTCAAGCATCAGTGATGGTTTAGTCTGATTGATTTCACATAACCTTGGGGCACTCTTCGTGGCACAAAGCTTTAGGGTGCTCTTCATCGCAAGACCAAGAAAGGAAAATATGTTTCTGGGCGGGTGACTGTCCGTTTTTCATTGTTGACACTAGCACTTCCCTTCTCCCTTCCACTTGGGTAAAAAGAAAATTTCCTGAAATTAATTGGTGCATCTAATTAAGCTGGTTTGTCCCAGTATTTAAAGTGCTTAGTATATAGTATATATACTAAGTGATACACTAATCATTATAATATATACATATATATAATGTTTTAAAAAAAATATTAAAACAATTTTCCTCAAAACTTGATGGTCTTTTATATTTAGAACTTTGTTTGTGGTAGCTTAGTGCCATTTTACATGTGTGCTGATATCTTGGTTATATTTCAGTATACAGATTACAGACAGACTTAGACTTGCCATCTGTTTGTATGCCATTCTCGTCCTTGACAAGATAACAAAAATACTTCCAAAGAGAGTACCTGCTAATTTTCAGTTGTTTTAATTAAACCTTTTAGGCTGCTCCATTTGATTGGATGCAGGACTCATCTTGGTTTCTCCTTGTTTTATATTGCATGAATGCTTTAAAAACATCTTATTTTGAATTTCATGTCTTAAATTTGGAAGACTTTATGCTGATATCTTCAAAACAGAAGAAATTGTAATTTACTCATGAAAGGAAAATTTTATTTAGAACAAGTATGGAAGTGGGAGCAGAAATGAGTAAAAACTAAATCCATCACATTGAATATTGTGCAGTGTCAAAACAACTGCTGTGGTCATAGGTGTTAGTTTCTGTATGCGACAAAAACAAGCTGTTTAGAACACCTAGTTCTCTTTGTAAAGGTAACACAAGGTGACACATTTCTGTAGTTTGACATTTGCCCCCTTGCCGATTCTGTGCTAATTTTGTTTATCCTGTCAGCATGTTTACTCATGATTACATATATCAGATTAAAATGAGACATTTCCTACTTGGTTCCACATGTGTGATTTAAGTGCTTTACAGATAATATAATGGCCACTTTTGTGTGAAGTTCTCTTGGTTTGTGTCTCCTTGGAGTGAGTTTGGATGACAATACATCCAGTGTGTTACATAGTGATTCAGTTCTGATTGGTCAGGTTATTGTTTACCCTGGACTGGAACACTGGAACAAAATAATAACCACCAATCACAATTGAATGTAACACATTTCACTGCATGACACACCAGATATTTCACTTCAAATTCTACTCAAGTGGACAAGAAAACAAAACAACAGAAACTTCAGATAAAAGAGGCTGTTAAATGATCAGGAAAGTACGTCAGTAATGCATAGAGAAGAAACTTATGTTATCACTGGCAGAACATGCTGATGGGATAAAACAGTTAACTTGGAATCAGGGAGTGGAGGAGACAGATTTCAGACCACACCACCTTGCATTAATTTATGGAAAGTGAGTGGCTGTTGTCATTTGTTGTTCTTTTTTTCCTGACAAAAATGTGTATCTACTCCCATTATAACTGTCTTAGATGAATTCTAAATTTAAAGAATGTAATGACAAATGACAAATAATTATTCCTGACTGTTGAAGATGAAAGTAACTGTTATATACTGAGGACTTTGGTATGTATTACTACTACCATGTCTCCCTGTCTTGTGTATGCTGATAGTAATACTAGTACAGGAGCGTTAACAATCTCCAAAGAGTACTCAGCATTCTAATGATGAAGCTGGATTGTCTGCTTATATGATTTAGTGTGAGAACATTAAAATACCCACTGTCTGTCAATTCATTCATTTTTCTAACATCACCACTCCATCTATTCTTGGGTGGAAATAACCAAACTTGGTATATTATTTTCTTGTGTCATGACCATATGCAGTGGTGGGTATACGTTTGATCCTCTCCTGGTGGTCCCTGTATGGTCATCAAAGATCAAAATTAATACTTAGACATTATTGTGATATTTTTTAATACTTCTTATAATATTCAGTTCTGGAAGAAAGATACAAGATATGGTGAAATCTTTATAAGAAAGACATCTTGGCTGTAATAAAAAAGTGATTAGTATATGGAGGTTAGAAACTATATGGTTGGAGTGGGGTGCTCCCAATAATTAATTTCAGCTATTATAGAAGTCCCGCCCAGGGTCTATTTTGTTGGGAATTAAATTTAGTGAAAGATACACATAAAGCTCCAAGCCCCCAGTCAGCAATGCCAACGGTTAGATGGTTAAATATACAAGAAAGGTTTACACTCCTTCCACTTGACCCTTTAATAAGCCAACGGTTAGATGGTTAAATATACAAGAAAGGTTTACACTCCTTCCACTTGACCCTTTAATAAACCAACGGTTAGATGGTTAAATATACAAGAAAGGTTTACACTCCTTCCACTTGACCCTTTAATAAGCTTATTCCATCACTTGATTAGAAGTGTGAGGTTGATTTTCACCTCTCCTTGTATTTCTACTCATCTGTTGTATCCTTTCTCTCTCCTCTTTCTCCCAATTCCTTCTCCGCCCTGACCATTCTTCAAATTCCTTCTGCTCCTCATCCTTTACTTTCTCTAGACTCCTTCTCCTCCTCCTCCACTTCCTTTCCCACGACTACACTTCTGTCACCTTTGACTGTCTCAGTACAGTCTCAATTCTGTCTCCAACTCTTGAATACTTAGGACCGAATGTAACCAAAAATTCTCTATCCCCTAAAAAGCTTCCTTTTCGAAGCTTTGTCATTCTAAGTTCTGCCACCAGATTACAAGTGGCTTCTTTCTCAGAGTAAACCCTATTGATCTGCAATCCTTCCAGACAAATTTTAAATTACTCTTATGATTTTGGAAGGTATCATTCAGGTCTGAATTGTAATCATGCCCTTCATCTCCATTTGGATTGGATTTTGCTGTGGACTGATCCAATCAAACTTTGCGAACAATGTCCCTCTTGCTCTATGTCAATGTGGGGATGGATAACAACATGCCCTGTTCAAAACATGGTAACCTTGAGTAAGAGTTCAACACTTAACACCATGGCAGTCTTTAGACATCAAACACAAGGCCACAGTAATATTCCCAAGACAGGTAGATTATAGATTATACATTACTTTAGCTTGGGTGCTTAGCAAACATGACATTTTATATAAAATGCATTTTTTGGGGTCTTGGAAAATGTGGTTGTCTGATAAAGGGGCAGTTTTAGAATGGTGACTAATAAACCAGATTTAACTCAATCTAAAGGACTCTAGACTAGAACCCGTGCATCACAATTTAATTTTAGGGGTTAGGGTTGTGGGATATAAAATGTCATAAATAGCAGAGATTTGCCATGATGGGTCATGAAAGTAGCTCTAGGTTTTTTGGGGGAGTGGGAGGAGGGTATTTGTCCTAAGAAAGACTGTAACAATCTCCTTTCATTCAATCTCATTTTTATGTAGGTCAGACAGAGAACAAGCTTGATACAGTTAGAAAGCTTGGATGCATTCCAACAACACAGGCAGCAGAAGCTAAGAAACTACTAGAGGAGAAAAAATCTGTTGTCATCAAAGGAAATCCAGGAGAAGGAAAGACAACAATAGCCTTTGATCTGATAGATAATGAAATGTACAGAGATAAGCGTGTGGTGGTTTATAGTCCAAGTGATTGGAAGACAGTGGACACAGATTGGGTAGATATTGTTGTGCTGGAGGATATACTAGGAAAATATGACTTTGACCCTGCCTGTCTGCAAGAGTGGATAGTATACCTACCTACCATACAGGAACATGTAGATGCAGGAAAGTTACAGGTCATAATTACCATCCGAGTTGACATATTGGCAAAGGCTGACTCCAAGTTAAGATCACTAAAACTATTTTCTGATCTTTTATCACTGACACTGTCATCAGAACATCTGAGTAATTCAGAGAAGATGAGCATTTTGAATAGAGATCTTCAGAGGCATAAAAAAAAACATGAAAGAAGATGAAATAGAAAAATGCATTGCTAATTTTAGAGGGTTGATTGGTTTTCCCCAGTGCTGTTTACTATTTGCAGCAGATAGTAAGTTATTTGAAAGAGGACCTGAGTTCTTCAAATCTCCAAAAGAATTATTTTTTGAGAATATCTGTAACTTAAAAGCTGAAAAATTCATATCTCTGGCATTTCTCTTTTGTCATGGTAAGATATATGAGGAGTATTTATCACCTGCAACCATGCCCAAGTCCAGCAATGATTTATTTATGGAACTGGCTTCCTGTCTCCATATTTCAAACAAGGAGGCAGACATTACATTACTGAGAGATGCTTATGAAAATTTTGGGGGGATGTACATTGAGAAATCATTTTCAAATGAAATCGTTAAAGGGGTTTCAGTTAAAAGATCCAGCATCTGGTTCTCTCACGCTACAGTCTGTGAGGCAGTAGGACAGGTCTTAGCAGAACATTCTTTAGAGATGGTTGTAAAACATGGAGACCCAGAATACTTATATCAGAGAACCTACACTGCAACAGCCAAGGACAAAGCTTCAGAGAATGTGTTTTTACCAGTATCTATGTATTTACCTTTGGCGGAGCGGATGGTTCATGATGTTGTAGAGAAAACACTCGTAAAGAGTGTTGCAAAACATTCAGTACTCCAACAGAACCAGTTTTTGATGAAGCTGAAAGAGGTGTTGCACAAAGTTAATAGGATCAAGGACTTTTTCATGGCTAATTTGTATTCTCAATTAAAAGTAAGGAAAGTTTTTATGGCTGACTCAAGATTCATTGCTGTACCAAGATTAATTGGTCAAGATTTGTCAGAAGGAGAGTGTTTGACATTTTTGCAGTATGTATTACAAAGTGATGAAGGTACGGTCAAATTAGTATACAGTCATTTCATGGAATTCTTGGAATGTGCACATAATAATAACAGTTCTGACTGTTGGCAGTGTAAAGAGAAGCAGAAACTACTGGAATTAGCACTCTACTACCACCATTTTGAGATTGCAGATAAGCTAATTGCTATGAATGCCTGTTATACACATGTAAGCCTCTGTAATGCTGCCAGACATGGTGATCCCAGCAGAGTTCAGACTATCCTCGAGTATTTAAAGAGGAGTCAGATTTTCAATCCAGACTGTTATGAAGCAAAAATGGCATTATTTAGAGCCTATATATCAAGAAGCCAGAATGTCGTAGAGATTTTGTTACAAGAAGGGATCACGCTAGATAGCATGCATGTAGTAAATGCTGTACAGGATGGAGATATCAGTGTTTTAATACAGGTAGTGGAACATTTGAAATATCATAGTAAGTGGCATCCACATTGGGAACAAGATAGCGAATTTAGTACTTCCTTCATTACTATATGTTCAAGTCAGCATGCACAAGCTTACTATCACTGTCCATGTGTCAGTGCACTGTACATAGCCTATCACAACAAGAAGTTTGATATGGCAGATTATCTTCTGAAAAATGAAGCAAAAGTATCGCTGAAGATGCTTGCAGATGTGACAGAACATAGTTCAAAGGAGGCTGTCACTCGAGTGATACATCATTTAAAAGTCAATTGTATCTGGGATCCCCATTGTGATGATGCTTCTACAGTATTAGGCAGAGCTTATAGAGCACAGAAGTATGATGTATGTGATATGCTGGTTCAGGAGGAGGTCTCACTGACGATGAAAAAGCTATCAAAAGTGGTTAGCAAATCTGAGGTATCATTAAAAGCTGTACAGAAAGCAGTCACATACTTGAAAGACACTGACAGTTGGGATCCCAACTGTGATGATGCATCTAAAGCATTAGAAAAAGCTTCTAGGTTTCAGAATTATGATGTGTGTGATCTGCTGATTGAGGAGGGAGTCTCGCTGACAATAAAGTATATTCCTCACATGTTAATGAGATCATTGGATGATATGAAAAAAGTAGTGAAGCAGTTGAAGGATACTAATAGTTGGGATCCCAATTGTGATGATGCTTCAGAAGCATTAGGCAAAGCTTATAGGGAAAAGAAGTATGATGTGTGTAATCTGCTGATTCAGGAGGGAGTCTCACTGAAAATGAAGAATCTCCCAATGCTTATGGAATTGGAGATATCATTAGAAGCTGTTAAGAAAGCAGTGACACATTTGAAAGACACCAGCAATTGGGACCCCAGGTGTGAAGATGTATCTTTTGCATTAATGTTCGCTTACATGCACAAAAATTATGATGTGTGGGATCTGCTGGTTCAGGAGGGAGTCTCAGTAACAATGAAGCATATTCTTTATGTGATAGTGAGATCACTGGATTATGTGAAAAAAGTAGTGAAGCAGTTGAAGGATACTGACAGTTGGGATCCCACATGTGATGATGCTTCAAAAGCATTAGCAGAAGCTTATAGACAACAAAAATATGATGTTTGGGATCTGCTAATTCAGGAGGGAGTCTCACTGAAAATGATGAATCTCCCATATATGCTTATGGGATTGGAGATATCATTAGAAGCTGTTAAGAAAGCAGTGACACATTTGAAAGACACCAACAATTGGGACCCCAAGTGTAAAGATGCCTCTAAAGTATTAGAAAATGTTTATAGAGAACAAAAGTATGATGTGTGTGATCTGCTGATTCAGGAGGGAGTCTCACTGAAAATGAAGAATCTCCCATATATGCTTATGGGATTGGAGATATCATTAGAAGCTGTTAAGAAAGCAGTTACACATTTGAAAGACACCAACAATTGGGACCCCAAGTGTGAAGATGTGTCTTTTGTATTAATGATTGCTTACATGCACAATAATTATGATGTGTGTGATCTGCTGGTTCAGGAGGGAGTCTCAGTAACAATGATGCATATTCCTCATGTGATATTGAGATCAATGGATTATGTGAAAAAAGTAGTGAAGCAGTTGAAGGATACTGACAGTTGGGATCCTAAGTGTGATGATGCTTCAGAAGCATTAGCAAAAGCTTATAGAAAACAAAAGTATGCTGTGTGTGATCTGCTGATTCAGGAGGGAGTTTCACTGAAAATGAAGAATCTCCCATATATGCTTATGGGATTGGAGATATCATTAGAAGCTGTTAAGAAAGCTGTGACACATTTGAAAGACACCAGCAATTGGGACCCCAAGTGCAAAAGATGCATCTAAAGTATTAGAAAATATTTTTAGAGAACAAAAGTATGATGTGTGTGATCTGCTGATTCAGGAGGGAGTCTCACTGAAAATGAAGAATCTCCCACATGTGGTTAAGGGATTGGAGATATCATTAAAAGCTGTTAAGAAAGCAGTGCAGCATTTAAAAGACACCAACAATTGGGACCCCAAGTGTGATGATGCTTCAAAAGCATTAGCAAAGGCTTATAGAAAACAAAAGTATGCTGTGTGTGATCTGCTGATTCAGGAGGGAGTCTCACTGAAAATGAAGAATCTCCCATATATGCTTATGGAATTGGAGATATCATCAGAAGCTGTTAAGAAAGCAGTGATACATTTGAAAGATACCAACAGTTGGGACCCCAAGTGTGAAGATGTGTCTTTTGCATTAATGTTCACTTACATGCACAATAATTTTGATGTGTGTGATCTGCTGGTTCAGGAGGGAGTATCAGTAACAATGAAGCATATTCCTCATGTGATATTGAGATCAATGGCTTATGTGAAAAAAGTAGTGAAGCAGTTGAAGGATACTGACAGTTGGGATCCCAAGTGTGATGATGCTTCAGAAGCATTAGCAAAAGCTTATAGAAAACAAAAGTATGCTGTGTGTGATCTGCTGATTCAGGAGGGAGTCTCACTGAAAATGAAGAATCTCCCATATATGCTTATGGGATTGGAGATATCATTAGAAGCTGTTAAGAAAGCTGTGACACATTTGAAAGACACCAGCAATTGGGACCCCAAGTGTAAAGATGCATCTAAAGTATTAGAAAACCTTTTTAGAGAACAAAAGTATGATGTGTGTGATCTGCTGATTCAGGAGGGAGTCTCACTGAAAATGAAGAACCTCCCACATGTGGTTAAGGGATTGGAGATATCATTAAAAGCTGTTAAGAAAGCAGTGCAGCATTTAAAAGACACCAATAATTGGGACCCCAAGTGTGATGATGCTTCAAAAGCATTAGCAAAGGCTTATAGAAAACAAAAGTATGCTGTGTGTGATCTGCTGATTCAGGAGGGAGTCTCACTGAAAATGAAGAATCTCCCATATATGCTTATGGAATTGGAGATATCATCAGAAGCTGTTAAGAAAGCAGTGACACATTTGAAAGATACCAACAATTGGGACCCCAAGTGTAAAGATGCATCTAAAGTATTAGAAGAAGCCTATGGAGAAGAGAAGTATGATGTGTGTGACTTGCTGCTTCAGGAGGGAGTCTCACTGACAATGAAGAATCTTCCACGTGTGGTTGGCAGATTTGAGGTATCATTTAAGGCTGTTAAGAAAGCAGTGCAGCATTTGAAAGACACTGACAGTTGGGACCCTAAGTGTGATGATGCATCAAAAGCATTAGAAGAAGCCTATGGTGACCAGAAGTATGATGTGTGTGATCTGCTGAATCAGGAGGGAGTCTCACTGACAATGAAGAATATTCCTGGTGTGGTGTACCGTGTATCATTGGAGAATGTTAAGAAGGCAATACACCATCAGGGCACGTATTATATGAGTCACCTGTTAATTCAGAATCAAGACTTATTGACATTTGAGAAACCTTTTTGGGAGTGGTCATTTAAGTTGTCGATAGAAGCTGTTAAGAAAGCAATGCAGCATTTGAAAGCCACTGACAGTTGGGATCCCAAGTGTGATGATGCATCTGAGGCATTAGCAAATGCTTATAGTGCACAGAATTATGATGTGTGTGATCTGCTGCTTAGGGAGACGGTCTCATTGACAATGAAGAATTTTCCTGGAGTGGTGGGAGGATTTGAGGTATCATTGGAAGCTGTTAAGAATACAATGCAACATTTGAAAGCAACTGACAATTGGGATCCCAAGTGTGATGATGCATCTAAAGCATTAGCAAATGCTTATAGTCAGCAGAAGTATGAAGTATGTGATCTGCTAATTCAGGAGGGTGTCTCATTAACAATGCAGACTTTGGATGGTGTAGTGGAAGGATATCATGTAACATTGGAAGCTGTAAAGAAAGCATTGCAGCATTTGAAAGACACTGACAGTTGGGATCCCAGCTGTGAACATGCATCTAAAGCGTTAGAAAATGCTTTAATTTTCCAGAAATATGATGTATATGATCTGCTGATTCAAGAGGGTGTCTCAATGTCAGTGAAAAATGTTCCTGATGTCATATACAGTGTATCATTGGAGCATGTTAAGAAAGCAATAAAACATTTAAACAAATATGATTTGTTTGATCTTCTGGTTTTGAAGAGAGTCTCACTAACAATGAAGAATCTTCCTTGTGTCGAGGGGAGATCTGAGGTATCATTGGAAGCTATTAGAAAGTGACTCAACATTTGAAGGACACTGGGCATTGGGATCCTAGGTGTGGTGATGCATCTGAAGCATTAATAAATGCAAATAGTGCATACATATATGATGTGTGTGATCTGCAGGTTCAGGAGGGAGTCTTACCTAATAATGAAGAATCTTACTCTTATGACAGAGGGATTTCAGGTACCATTGGAAGCAGTTAAGAAGACAGTACAATATTTGGAATACAGATAATTATTATTGTAATTGTTGCCTGTGATTAGATGTTACATTCCCAAAATGTCAAATGTGAAATCATATTATGTGAGTTGATCCCAAGAAAAGACTGCAGTGTGTAGGAGATAAATTAATATCTACCATGTGGCAAGACAGCAGATGTGTAAGTTTATGTGCTACTCCAATGATTCTCTTCGATGATGATTATTTCAACAGAAACTTTAGGACCAAATTAGCATAATCATATATCATATGATGGCATAACAAACTTGTGAGGAATATTCAGGCACTTGTGAACATTGTCATTATAATAGCATAATCCATATATCATATTAGGGAATCAAAAAACTTGAGGAAAATTCAGGCAGCTGTCACCATTGTCAGAACATTGAACTTATCCTGCAATGCTTACATCACCAGAAAATAATGTACATGTGTTAGAAATTATTTAGAAATCTTTCTCTTAGTAAATAATTACGATATACCTTTCTTTAAGATAGGAAGACAGGAGGTGGTGAACTCATACTTTACGTCAACAATGGTATTATTATAAACTGACCTGAAGGTCTAAAACTAAATGATGTTTGGATAGAGATTTATCCACACAATTCTAAGCCCTTATTGGCTTTACATACAGGTCAACTGCATACCATGTAAATTGGAATACATATTTCAAATTAGAAGTTGAAAAAGTGATGACAAATAATATTAAATTCTTGGTGATATAAACAATAATATACTAAAATAGGAAACATATGTGAAAACTGGACTGACTGTATTGAACCTTTTGGAATGACTGAATTAGTTAAGGTACCAATTAGCATAATTGTAAATTTAAAATCCCCTGCTAAACAAATCTAGACTTAACACTGAAAAAACTGATTCTAAGGTTTATGTTCCGTAGATTGGACTGAGTTGCAACTAAATGTATACCTTTCTTTAACAAATAATATCAAGAAAATTTAGGAAAAGAATGTGGACAAATTAATTATTTATACATTTTTTTCAAAATTGTAGTAACACCAACTTTCTGATAGACTTGGAACAGATTCCATAGGGTACTATTGCATTGCTTGAGGGCATAGATATCTTGGGTACATGGATGGTCTTGTTTTTGAATGTATTGGTAGAGCTGAGACTCAAACCCTCATAGGCACAGGTGAGATTTAAGTGTTCTCTAAACGTGAGTGCCATTCACCATTCCACCAAACGTGGGTCCCTCAAATCAATTGTCATAGAATTATTTGGATTGAAGGGTCATTACTCTTTCACATTAAAGAGCCAATTTGTCTCCTGATTGACATGATTAAACTCTTTTACCATAGAGACCTAAAATAAGTGAGTTATCTCCCTTACAGCACATAATATTGCAATACTTTAGATAACGTAAATTTCATTAAATTAATTACTGTTGTACTGTGAAATGAGTAATTATTTGTAACAAGTTCCCATTAGTCTTTATGCATAGTTGTCTGTCTTTGGTAATATCAACACTGCATCATTAGCTGCAGTGGCTATGGTGTTTATGTGTATTGAGTACTCTAAATAAAAGTGAAGATGACATTCACTGCCTCTCTTCTTGGTTATATAGTAAGAGCACCATGTCATTAGTCACACTATTCTTATGTCTTTACCTAAACTAAAAGTTTAGAATGTCATGCACAAGCCATTAACTACCTTACATAGTTATTTTGTATGGTATATGGAAGGGTTATAATTATAGACAGATGCTCTGAGGACTGTAGCACTTATTCATTTGTTTTATTTCAGCCAGATTGATGGCACAGTCTTTATATCAAGGTTGAAACATTATTAGAGCCAGAAAAATATGTTTGATGTTGGAGTGACCAGGTGTGTGTGTGTGTGTGTGTGTGTGCATATTTCAAACACAAGTGCACAGGTGCCTCTTAGAATATCGAAATAAAACAGATTTTGGATTATGAAAGCGCTGGCATAACTGTTTTTTTTTTAAACATTGTTAATTACATAAACTAGCATATTTATAATTCTTAAAGGGACCCTGGGTAGCTGAGTGGTCTAAAGTGCTTGCTGTTACTGATCAGTGCCATCTCACCTCTGTCCATGTGCGTTTGAGTCTGGTTTAGCCAAAGTGGATATGTGAGGAAGCAGCCAGTAGCTTCCCGCAGGCCGGTGGTTCTTACCAGGGTTTTCCCAGGTTCTTACTCCACCAAGTTATACTGGCTGCCATATATAGCCAATCTTGTGCTGAGATATGGCATTAAACCCCAAAACAACAAGCAATTCTTAATATAGTACCTTTTCGTTTTGACAGTTTGTTTTTGATTGTTATTATTACTGATTGTTTTATTGCAATATTTTTCATTACCAGAACAGCTTTTGGTAATTATCATCTTTAATGTTTGTAGAAAAAGAATTCATGGTATACATTTGGCAGAAGGGATTGATCAAAATAGGGGCTTATTATTTCTGTTCTGGCCATAAAGATGATAATTGTATTTACATTATTGACCCATGACATTACAATGTCATTTTAATTGATGAATTTTACTATCCATTGGCATCTCTTCTAATAAACCTTAGTGTTACCAAAATTAGCATGTGCAAGCTATGTCTGCAAAGTTTAAAATTCATTTTATGTTGGAAGGATTTTTGTTGCCCAGTTCTAAACATGTATATATGACTATGGTTGAAAAGTGTTTGCAGGACATGATGTGTTAAGTTTATGACCAAGGATGCCTTTCCAATAACAGCATTGCTATCATTTAGTGCAAGGTTGAAGATTAATATTTTCTTGAATTTAGTCATATATAATATTTTGGTAAACAGGTTAATGAGAAATGTATGATTAAGTGGCACTATTTGACTAATTGTTAGGAATTTAATATTTATGTGAGGGCATTTATACAATATATTGGCATATATAACACTGGTAAAAAGAACCCCATAAATGAATTGACTACAGATTGCATGCTATGTATATCAGTGTGTTGCTGTTTTAATATTCCATATTTAGTGATGTTATGTATTGTATGATGTGATAAGTCAGATTTATTATACCATTATTTCATTTATTGTATCGAATAAGTGATGATGCAGTAAATGCATTTTAGGATATAATAAACTAGAATTCGTGAGATTTATGATATCATAAATAGTGTTGAATTTAAGATATCACACAATTTATCTTTTTCTGTAGAACACCTTTAGCTCTTCCACCATGATGTACTAGTGATACAGTGTCAAAAATAAATTGATATTCATTGAAAATCATTTGATATAGATGATTTTAGTGCTTATAAATGTTTAGAGTTATACCTAAAGGAATGTGTCCTTCACAGACTTAATTCACCATGTTTTTTTTAAAAATATCTTTACTTAAAAGAAAATTTATCTGTCTCTATGCTGTATTATGTAATATATATATATATATATATATATATATATATATATGCACAGTGTGACCCCACTATAGCACGCTCCATTATAACACGAATTCGGATATAACACGGTTGTGGTGTGGCTCCCTAAATTTCATATACTTGTACACAAAAAAAGAAACTCTTTCTTAAAAGTACGGGAAAAAAAGTAAAAGGTTTATTATCATTTTGGGGAAGAGATTGTGTATAAATAATACAAGATGATTGTGGCGTGGCTTCTGAAATTTTATATGTGTTTTTCTCATTCACAAAAAAGTAGTTTTTTCTTCTAAAAATATGAAAAATAACGCATAAAAAGTTGATTCTGGGATCTCATAGGTCTTCGCCAATGTTGCAAACTTGGATTGTTTTTCCTTATTGGCAGCAAAATATACCATGTGACTTTTTTTATTTGTTGGCGACATTGTTGGCTGTTTGAACTTTTATATACAACCATTGGTTTGGAGTGCAGAAATTCAGAGGCCCCATGAAAGGAAGCCGCAAACTGGATATAAAATGCACTGAAATTTATCTATTGTTACATAAACAAATTTGTCCATATTGACAAACCATCTAAACAGTGCATTGTTATATCATAATCCGTTATCTTGACATCTAGCATGAGTACTGTATGTTGTGAAATATCCGCTTTTTTGTTGTTGACATTTCTGGTAACGGAGATTAACCAAACCGGGCATTATCTCGTAATCTATCTTTCTTTGGATTTTTGGCCACTCACTAGTAATTAATATATTTGGAGAGACTGACATTGGTATGTGGATGGTAAGTAAAATTCCTCTTCTTTTCACTCAGAATTAAATCCTTCAGAACACTCACATATACAGTGGAGCCTCGTTAATCCGGACACATTCGTTCCCAGCGAATATGTCCGGATTAACGAGTTTTCCGGATAATTGAATCATGCACATTTTTTATTTTACGATATATCATCACACCGTATATATGTACATGTATATGCTAGCTTTAAATGTAATGTACTGTATATTCAATAATGGTTGAAATAAATTAATGAATACATCTATTAATTTGTGTTTATTTCACATTATTATAACATGCGCTTGTACGTACATATACAGTAAATAGAAGTTTAGACAATTAACACATCGAACACATCACACTGTGTTCATGTACATGTATGTACTGTACATACATTTATTATGTCAATTTCCTGAAGAAGTCTGTAACCTTTATTTGCCTGGATTCTTTGAAGCCCTATACTGTCCACAGCTTAAAAATGTCAACTGTATTTGCACAGCAAACAATAAACTGTGATTGTTACATACAATTGGTAAACAACAAAGAGGCTTAATGACACTTTTAATTTATTTACCATATGTTATGTCAGAAAGCGTGGATAATTTGATCCAAGTGTGTTTATTTAATTATTAACACCCCCGTCGGCAACTAGCTAAAACAGACATTGTTTATACAATCGCTTGTTACAACATGGTCATGCTACTTAGTTATTGATAGTGGCCATAGATTCTCAAGGGCTTCACTACTGTGTTTTATGTATTATTCTTCTGATTGTATTTTCACATATGATTTTTCGAATTTTCTTATTTTTGGACAGATTATTTCCGGATTATCGAGACAAGTTTTAATGTAATTTTACACTTTGGTCCCCGATTTTGATTTCTGGATCCGGAACATGGATTTCTTGATTAACGGAGCAAATTAACATTTAGGAATTCCGTTCCCATTGAAATATGTCCGGATAGCGAGGTTTCCGGATAAACGGAGTCCGGATTAACGAGGCTCCACTGTATATATATTTATAGGAGTGGTACTTAATGGCAAAGATGCACATGAATTTTCTTTGTAGGGGTTGCAATCTCCATGGTTACAAGATAACCAGGTTCTGTTTCTTCCCAATTGAGAGACAAAGCTTCTGTCAAAAGAGGCCTTAATGTTTACAAATTTCTTAATGTCCACAAGCAAAAGAATGGTTCAATTAAAGATTTATGGTAATAATACAATATCTATTGAACTGTTCAGAAATTAAAACCGAGTCCCACTTTTAATGTAGTATACCTCATTATTATATTGATTGATGGACTCATACTTATTTTATTTTATATGTTGTTTACAGAATTGTATCATCTTTACCTTTTTTATTTGATCTTGTACTTCATGTTTTTATATCTTATATTATGAAAATATGAAATGAGTTCATTAACAGGTGAAAGTGCTGCAAACTAATGCATCTGATTGGTTACCAATCTGGATTCTGTATTTCTGATCCAGTTTTGATCAAACTTGGAATATATGCTTATATTAGTTTATAATGTACAACCTCTGGCCTGCAGGTCACATCCAGCACTTGGCCTGGTTTCATCCAGTTGCATTTACATCATACTGATTCAACAAAAAATAACTATCTGGTCTGTATTAGAAGGAAGTTGTACATGTCTGACTTAGAGCATGAAGATCTTGTACAAATTCAATAATGAGAAAGATCATGCATCTTAATGCATCATGCATCTGATTGGCTTAAATTGATGCCACTCTGGAGGCCATATTTCTGATCTGATTTCGATCAAATTTGAAATCATGGCTTATTTCATTAAGATTTTGATAGCAATTGATAATGGGTAAGATGCAATCCTATTAATAATACACTTAGGAAAGCTGTATTTAGACACAGAAATATGTGTATTTCTGGTCGTTGCCGACCCCACCCCACCCACGCACCCTTTTAATTCTTTTTTTACAATTTATATTTCCTAGTACTTGAAGCAGTTTAGTGCATTATATATACTAATCATTATGATGCATATTTTGTATTAAAATGCAGATAAAAAATAAAAAACTACCTACCTATCCTAAAGAATAAGATGCAATCATATTAAAAATATTAATCATGATATATATTTGTTTCAGTAATGAGCAAAATGCATGCATTCTTATGAGGTGGCCTTGCATGTGATTCACTGAGTCTATTATCACTTGGGAAGCCATAATTCTGATCTGGGTTTGAATACATTTATAATATTAACTTGTAAAGTACAAATCTTGGGATGAACATTTTTTTTGACAGTAAGCAGGATCAATACATAATACTGATGTGATCTAGCATGTGATTAGCTGAGCTTGTAACTATTTTTATTGCCATCTTTTTTGTTATATATATTTGGTTTGTTATTGTCGAGATATGACTTAAATTATAGGCAGTCTGGCTTACTGTTCAATTAATGTACTATAAGCCAGTGATATAAGACCCTCTCGGGCTTTTTATTTTGACTGATACCAAAACCAGACAAGACATTGGATGAGTAGTTGAATAGTCTTTATTTTATCAAGACATTGGATGAATAGTTGAATTGTCTTTATTTTGTCAAGACATTGGATGAGTAGTTGAATTGTCTTTATTTTATCAAGACATTGGATGTCATTGAGTAGTTGATTAGTCTTTATTTTATCAAGACATTGGATGAGTAGTTGAATAGTCTTTATTTTATCAAGACATTGGATGAGTAGTTGAATAGTCTTTATTTTATCAAGACATTGGATGAATTGTTGAATAGTCTTTATTTTATCAAGACATTGGATGAGTAGTTGAATTGTCTTTATTTTATCAAGACATTGGATGTCATTGAGTAGTTGATTAGTCTTTATTTTATCAAGACATTGGATGAGTAGTTGAATAGTCTTTATTTTATCAAGACATTGGATGAATAGTTGAATTGTCTTTATTTTGTCAAGACATTGGATGAGTAGTTGAATTGTCTTTATTTTATCAAGACATTGGATGTCATTGAGTAGTTGATTAGTCTTTATTTTATCAAGACATTGGATGAGTAGTTGAATAGTCTTTATTTTATCAAGACATTGGATGAGTAGTTGAATAGTCTTTATTTTATCAAGACATTGGATGAATTGTTGAATAGTCTTTATTTTATCAAGACATTGGATGAGTAGTTGAATTGTCTTTATTTTATCAAGACATTGGATGTCATTGAGTAGTTGATTAGTCTTTATTTTATCAAGACATTGGATGAGTAGTTGAATAGTCTTTATTTTATCAAGACATTGGATGAGTAGTTGAATAGTCTTTATTTTATCAAGACATTGGATGAGTAGTTGAATAGTCTTTATTTTGTCAAGACATTGGATGAGTAGTTGAATTGTCTTTATTTTATCAAGACATTGGATGAGTAGTTGAATAGTCTTTATTTTGTCAAGACATTGGATGAGTAGTTGAATAGTCTTTATTTTGTCAAGACATTGGATGAATAGTTGAATAGTCTTTATTTTGTCAAGACATTGGATGAATAGTTGAATTGTCTTTATTTTATCAAGACATTGGATGAGTAGTTGAATAGTCTTTATTTTGTCAAGACATTGGATGAATAGTTGAATTGTCTTTATTTTGTCAAGACATTGGATGAGTAGTTGAATAGTCTTTATTTTGTCAAGACATTGGATGAATAGTTGAATTGTCTTTATTTTGTCAAGACATTGGATGAGTAGTTGAATTGTCTTTATTTTATCAAGACATTGGATGAGTAGTTGAATAGTCTTTATTTTATCAAGACATTGGATGAGTAGTTGAATAGTCTTTATTTTATCAAGACATTGGATGAATAGTTGAATAGTCTTTATTTTATCAAGACATTGGATGAGTAGTTGAATGGTCTTTATTTTGTCAAGACATTGGATGAGTAGTTGAATTGTCTTTATATCATCAAGACATTGGATGTCATTGAGTAGTTGATTAGTCTTTATTTTATCAAGACATTGGATGAGTAATTGAATAGTCTTTATTTCATCAAGACATTGGATGAATTGTTGAATAGTCTTTATTTTATCAAGACATTGGATGAATAGTTGAATTGTCTTTATTTTATCAAGACATTGGATGAATTGTTGAATAGTTTTTATTACATATATTTGGTTTGTTATTGTCAAGATATGACTTAAATTATAAACCACTTGCCTTACTGTTCAGTTCATATACTTTAGGCGAGGGATATAAGGCCCACTTTGGCCTTTTATTTTTACTGGTACCAAGACCAATGCATATGAGCTGAACTTGCATCTGAAATGGAGAACTTTTATGACTCTAAGAACTGTACTTTTTGGTGTAGGATTTTGATCAAACTTGGTAGGCAGACCCATGTCATCAAAATCTTGGTCAAATACAATTATCACTGAAATTTATGCAGAGTATTTGATATGACTTTGCAATTGATTCACTAAGCTCATCAACACTCTAAGAGTGTTTCCCAAACTTGTTAGCTTATGCTATGACATTGTTTTCTGTCAAGCATCCATCATCTGTCATGCATCCATCATCTGTCATGCATCCATGATCATAAATTTCTCGTCAGTGCACTAGAGGGTTTATTATATTTGGCATGTAAGGTTGTGTCATTAGGACAGATGCAGTGATCCATGCTCACTTCTCAGATTAACTGCCCTTGTAATGTTGAGTAAATGAATATATTTTCAGGGCAGGGCTAAGAACAGTTCCAAGTTATGAATGAGGACCTAGTCCCTGTCCATGGTTAGATCTAATGGACATTGCTGAATGTGTAAATGACTTGAAAATGGAACAGAGAAAGTGATTATATATATATATATATATATATATATATATATATATATATATATATATATATATATATATATATATATATATATATATACACACACACACACACACACACACACACACACACACACACATGTATTGCTGAAATCTTTTTGTTGTCCTATGTGAAGTTGCAGTCATAAGCTCACAAATGTCAGCACTCTCCATTACGGATCACTGCCATCTCACCTCTGTGTGGGTTTGAGTCTCAGATTTGGCTAATGTGGGTATGTGAGAAAGCTTGCCAGTAACTTCTTGTGGGTCGGCGGTTCTTTCTAGGGTTTTCCCAGGTTCTTCCTCCACCATTAATAGTGGCCGACATGTATAGCCTATCGTGTGCTGAAAAATGGCGTTAAACCCTACAACAACAACAGCAACAAATGTCAGCTAAAGTCAGGTGAGTGATATCTGACATTGGGCCACTTGTTTGAACTTAACTATTACTTGGGACCATATGTCCAGTATTGTGCTGACATTCTGATACATTTTATTTACACATATAAATAAAACATAAATAATCAAAGTGGATAGAATATCTAATCTAAGCCTGCTATAAACCGGTGTGCATTATGATAATGTCCATTTGTAAATATTTGGTATTTAACATATTTTATGAAATTTGGACATCGTTACATTTTATATTTTGTCTTTCTTTACTTCATTTTAACCTTTATGTTGAAGTATTTACCATCATAATTTGGCTGTAATTCATCTTTACATATCAGAGAGTTTTACCTTTTATTGGCACCATATGGTAACTATTGTTTTGATGTACAATAAAATTCTACTATATACACTGTTGCTAACTTCATTTTCACACAGTGACCCAAGTTCTCCACCATTTACAGTTACAACCTTTGTATATGGCTTGCACTAGAACTGAGGAGGAAACCTACTGAGCATGGTTGAAAGGGTCAAAGGTCAGTTTAGCTGACTTTATGAATTGTGTATTTAAACCAGTCTTTAAGGATTGCTCTTTTGTTGTAACGAAGAAGTCTGGCAATCATTTTGGCCATAAAAGGTCAAGGTCACTAGGAGTAAATGTGGCTTGCACTTGAGGTAAGGAAGAAGTGAACCAATTTAGGGGTCAGAGGTCAAAGTTATTATGGTTGAAAGAAAAGATAATGGTTCTGCACAATAAATTAGTTTTAAATCATTGGCCTGGACCAATGTTTATGGATTGCTTGTACTCTGGGGTTTTGAAGAAGCCTGTCTTTGGTAGAGGGGCGAGGGAAAACTAAAAAAAAAGAGACTATGATCAAGATTACTGTGGGAGAAGATAAATGGTTTCTGCATAGAAGCCTCGGGTAGGAATGAAGCCTATTGATTTTGGCATCAAAAGGTCAAAGGTTAAGCTCACCAACTTAAAAGATGAAAAGAAGTTTTTTTTTTATTAATCCTTAGCTTAGACGAGGTATCCTGACCAAACTTTTTGGTTGCTCTTAGGATAATCAAGAAGCCTATAGGTTCTGGCGTCTGAAGGTCAAAGTCATGACCTTGCTGAGACTAATAAGATAATGCTTTTTGAACAGAAAGTTTAGTTCAGAACTGTGTCAATCAATA
Source organism: Sinohyriopsis cumingii (assembly GCA_028554795.2). Taxonomy (NCBI): domain Eukaryota; kingdom Metazoa; phylum Mollusca; class Bivalvia; order Unionida; family Unionidae; genus Sinohyriopsis; species Sinohyriopsis cumingii. The sequence goes on from CM068832.1 coordinate 84,426,590, forward strand.
AATATTTTGACTGGCTCTTTAAATTCCATCATCTTGTATTCCATTCAGATCTTTTTGCTTCTGAATATTACAACCAATATAATTTTAATTTAATTCATGGATATTCTATCTTCCATATGTTTTCTAGTTTTGTCTTATGATCATTTGTACTTGCAGAATGGAAAATATTTATGTTATAAGTCTCAGAGTGTGGCAAATTAAAACATAAGATATTGTTTCGTTGTTTCTTGACACTGTCATAAGAGAAACTGATAGCTCTTTTATATTAAGCTGATAGGCTTAGGTAATCCCCCTTTTACTTTATACGAGTCATATTTTACTACATTCATTTATATATTATATGCATTGTGATAAAAATGGCATCTCCTAAACTCCACAAATTATCACCTCGATCCATCATTCCAATAGTGTCTTGACTGCAGACACAATTTTTCCAGACCCTCTATCAGTCTGTACATTGTATATTTTGTATATATTCAAATGAACCTAAATGTATATATGTACATATACATATCTTTATCTTGTATTCAGTCTTTTACATCTTTTTACATTATTGACATATATTATGCATTATATCCATTTTATATCATTCTATCTCTTAGTTGTAATTCCATCATTCATCTATCTAAAAGACAGACTGGAAGATAGCAAGAACCCATGATATTTCTATAGTTAAATTTATATTGATTTGCATATAATGTTTAATGTAGATGTCAAACATTTAATTTTAATCATTGTTAATTTGATCTAATTGAAGTATCATTATATTTCATTTCTAAATTGTAGATTGTCAGATTCAGACATTTACCATGACCATAGATTATAAAAATTTTACGTTTGTATGCTCAAGATCAGATTCACAAAGAAATTTTTTATTGACATTTGATTGTTTGACTTAAAATTAAAAATAATGGCATAATAATGGTTCTTTAATTTTGCAGCCTTCTTACATCAGCCTCTCAATCCCAAAGAATCATTCTTTACAATATGCCTGGTCTGTGGAAGTCACATATATATTAAGTCAAAGCATATTTCTACAGCTTTTGAGTGTTAATGTGTACATGGACTCTATATTTTTATGTAACCATATAACTACAGCAATGAGATATACACCATGATATCAAAGTGAACTTGTAAATTTTGATTACTTTAATAGTCATAGAGCTACAGCAGTGAGATAAAAAGGGTGTCACATAAGTGTACTCAGATTTTAATATTTGTTCACTTTAGTGTCTGTAGAGCTATACATATAAACGGGCTGATATCTAAGTGTACTCAGATTCTAAATTATGATCACTCTAGTGTCTATAGAGCTATACATATAAACGGGCTGATATCTAAGTGTACTCAGATTTTAAATCTTGATGACTTTAGTAGCCATATAGCTGCAGCAGTGAAATATACTGGATGATATCTACTTGTACTCTGACTGAGAAGTTTAATGACTTTAGTAGCCATAGATATATGCAGGATGATGTCTAAGTGTCCTCATATTCTAAACCTTCGTGACTTATGTTGTCATAGAGCTACAGCAGTGAGTTAAACAGGGTGATCTCTAAGTGTACTCAGATTCTAAATCTTGATGACTTGGGTTGTCATAGAGCTACAGCAGTGAGATAAACAGGGTGATCTGTAAGTGTATAAGTGTATTCATATTCTAAACCTTCATGACTTATGTTGTCATAGAGCTACAGCAGTGAGTTAAACTGGGTGATCCATAAGTGTACTCATATTCTAAATCTTGATAGGCTTGCCATAGAGCTACAGCTGTGAGTTAAACTGGGTTTATCTTGTAAGTATACTCATATTCTAAATCTTGATGACTTGGGCTGTCATAGAGCTACAGCAGTGAGTTAAACAGGCTGATGTCTAAGTGTACTCATATTCTAAATCTTGATGACTTGGGTTGTCATAGAGCTACAGCAGTGAGTTAAACAGGGTGATCTCTAAGTGTACTTATATTCAAAATCTTGATGACTCCAGTAACCATAGGCTACAAAAATGAGAAAGACAGAATGTTGTCTAAGCAGACTTCTGTCCATTTGTGTAAATTTCTTAGAAATTGAAGACACAGCAAAGTTTCAGAATTTAACTTTAACCCTGAGTCTCAATTTGTACCCAGAATTATTTGACAAACTCCAGGAAATAATATACCTAAAATATTGGCTTTGCTTAAAAAGATTTTAACTTGTACATAAACATCTAAAGACTGCTTACATTTGTGGTTGATCAGTATAATTACTAATTCTTTATTATACCAAATAATTTTACAAATGTATGTCTGAAATAATGCTTAGGATTTTTTCTCTACATGTAACTTTAGGGCTTATGTATAATTTGTCTAATTCTGGCTTTCAGGTTGTGTTTTAGAGTATTGATTTTAACCATTGACCTGATTTTGGTCATGTTCTCTTAATTTCATGAACCTCTATCTCTCATGGGGTGTTGATTAAGAATAATGATCTTTACCACAGATCTTATATTGGTCTTGTTTTATTCATTTTATTAACCTCTATCTCTCATTGGACGGTGTTACAGAATAATGATTTATAACACAGACATGATGACCTGACCTGATGATGGTCTTGTTCTTTTCACTGTATTAACATCAATCTCTCATTGGACGGTGTTTCAGAATAATGATTTGTAACACAGACCTGATGATGGTCTTGTTATTTTCACTTACTATCATTAATAACTATTTAGAAGATTGCACAATCAATTTGATATTGTTACATGGTAACATCACTTTTCATTGGTCTGAGGCATGCCATTTTAAGATGTCAAAACTTAATCATTGAAATTGCATTGGCTGTTTGAGTGCCTTTTCAAACATTTGAACATCTTAATTGCAGGCATTTGGTAAACCTACCTTGTGATTTGTCGTGAGATAATAATACTTATATAATGTTTTGCTGTGTGTTCATGTTTGTCATTGATATTGGTAGGAACAGGCCATGTATAATAATTCATCTTTAATAATAACAATTGAACATTTTGCAATAAGTATAAATGTTGACAGATGAATTTTATAGGGATAAATTAATCATGGTTGATTCATCATGTACTGGTAATAATAATTGTACAAGGCTTGCTAATTATAAGTATTTGCCATTGAATTTGGGAGTGACAAACCATACTTGCTAAGTGTAAATGTTTGACACTGAAAGTAAAATCGACAAATCATGTACGATACATCTTGTAATAGGACCAGTTATAAAGTGTTTACTTGGAATAAATGATTTCTTTCGAACCTTAGATGGAAAGTCCATGTATTTGATACTTCATCTAATAATAATGGTATTACAGCATTTGCTAAGTGTAAATGTTCTCCAGTGAAGATGAGAAAGACAAACCATGTATGTTGTATCATGTATTATTAATAATGATATTACAATGTTTGCTAAATATCTATGCTTGCTAGTAAACCATGTAACAATTATACAATGTATGTTAAGTGTACATGTTTGCCAGTAAATTTATGAAGGACACACCATGTATGATTGTATAATAATAACAACTATACATTGTTTAATAAGGGCACATATTTCCAAGAGAACTTTGTGGGAACCAATAATACTTGATTCATCATGTAATAACAATTATATGATGTTAGCTAAGTGTAAGTGTTTTCCAGTGAACTTGGAAGGTACAGTTTAACTATGTGCGAGTTGTGTAATAATAATTGTACAAGGTTTGCTAAGTTTAAATATTTGCGATTGAGGGACAAAGTGTGTTTATAACAGTTATACAATTTGTGCTTGATTCACCGTATAGTAATAGCAGTTATACTAATTTTGCTAAGAATAAATGTTTGCCAGTGAGCCTTGGACAAACAAGCTGTGTATGATTCATTTAGATTGTGCTTCAGCATCTGCTTTCTGAAAATGTTTAGATCACAAAACCCACAGTTGTACTCAAAGTCAGAATATCTGGACATTATATAACTTTCCTCCGAATGAATTTGGAGTTATGTATGTTATTAAGAAATGCATATTATTTCATTAAATTTAGAAAATTTCTCTAAACTAGTGTCCATAAAGAAAGAATATTCACAGTATGTACTCACCATTCCTTTTGTTTGTCAGTAAGAGGTCATTTATTGGTGGTACTGCTTAGTAGATACAATGGTAATAAGTGAGCTTCACCCTCATTAGGAATTAAAAATCTAGGAATTGTAGGTTTACTTTTTTGCCGAGTTATAAAAATTTGAGTAGTATTTTTGCGAACTTAAACACTAAATATTGTTTTAAATGAATGAATATTCAGTGACTGATAATTGTAGATATTGTGACAATATTTTATCTTGAATATGTGGCAAAATAAAATTTGGTACTTATATACCAAACAACAAAGCAATGGAACACCAAAATAGTGGAGATTGGGTAAATGTTTAAGTCACTTTTGAAATGATTCTTTGTTGTTTAGGATTAAAGTTTAACAAATAGAATGTCCATTATTGTATTGTTGCCACTATATGGTCTATGTAACAGAAAAGAGTGAAAACCAACAAGTTTTGAAAAATTCAACAAATCATTTACTTCCTCTGAGATACAAAGTGAAAAATTAAAAATGTCTTACAGTATTTTGAATGAAATCCTAAATAATCCTAAAATTATATCTCAACTCCAAAAATATTGAGTATTCCAAATGAGTTCCAGTGATATTCTAGATGAAGTTCAATAGTGCTGATGCACCAATAGTGTTGATGTATCACAATGATAGAAACCAAATTGTCTTTAAATGAACTCACAGTAACTACAAAATGGCTACTTAGTACTAAAGTTTGAACTCTTTGCAATTCTGATGAATATTTGAAATAAATCCTCGTATGAACACAACGACGTAGCTCCACTAAAACTGATGTTTAGGATAGGAATAATAAAGTTAAGATGCAATTTCGGGATCTGAATAATTTAAAATAATTTCTAGATTATCCTAACTTGAAAACAGTGTCAAATCCTTTAACAGCCATACAATCAGAAATTAGGTTGGTCAGAACTCGATTCCCATGTAAACTTGTTTACCATTTGAATTTATCTTATTAGGAAATACAGACCCACGCTATTAAAGCTATGCACCTTGTTTAAAAATGGCCTTATAGTACAACCACAGTTGGAAAAAATTACCTATCAAATGTGTTATATACTAAATTAGCCTTACAATCTATAATCATACAAATTAACACATACTATGTATGTATGCATAGATAACAATATATTGGTCAGCTTCAATGAACAGTCAGATTGCTTGTTCATCGTGGTGTCTTGTCTGTTTCTGTTATCAAATTCGAAACTTTCTCTTACCTTGTTTAATTATTCCTCACTAGAAAATTAAATTACATCAGGAGATATCTATCCTAGCATCATTTCACTAAATTTATGAATTTATCCCTTTAAATCACAATAATACAGATTCTTTCTGAAACCACTCCTAACAATAATTATGGTTCATGTAGATGTAGAGATAGAAAAAACGATTCAAGATATATATGAAGTTTTCTTTTTAAAACAATGTAAGCCTGGTCAAATTCAGTCCAGGTCTAAATTTATGGAACCAAATCTAGCCAAGTTATATTTAACAAGTAATCAAAATTCTCAGGTTGTTAAGGCAGAAGCTTGAGATGTTAAGTAATACTGGTGTCTGATAATTTAGACAAAATCTAATATGAAATTATGTAATCTTTTGTGTTTCTGTATATTTCACAGGGGTTTGGTTTTATACTGGAATATATAGTGTGTAATGAAGTGGTAAATAAATATGATGTGTATACACATGTGTTTGTCTTTTGTTTATATCTTGCAGATTTGTTAGCAGACTATGTACTCATATTCTCTGATATTGTAAACAACAAAAATATTAATTTAAGCAAATGCACATTGTCTTAATGCACCAGACGTTTTATTGGTACACTATTTCGCGTCCCCCCCCCCATTATCTCTCTCGGACTGTTGTATGTCCATATTTTCAGGATTTTGATTAGCTAACACTCATAAGACAGCATTTTAATAAATAGAATGAATGGCTTTCCTGCTTAGCTTTGCTTCAGTGATAACTATGGTAGTGAATTTTGTGTTCTTTTTAAAGTTTTCCCCAAGTCAAGTGTAGTTGTGTAAATCACAGCAAATTGCTCACTGTTTTATGAAACTCGTGTTTATAGGAAGGAAATTGTTGATGTTCAAAGAACTTTCTGGTAAAAATAGGTAAAAATCGGTCTTTTGTAATGTAGGTCATCATCATTTAAGGGTCTAAAGTAGTCTTGTATAAGGGGGTTTCTGGCCCAAAACACTCTATTCACACGACATGATTCTTCCACCCTCCATAGCACTCTCAAATTAGGCTAAACAAATACGAAAACAAACTTTGTTGAGACAATACAATTTTATTTCATAATCGTTTACTCGTCAAGGATATATTATTGAATCATCGCCGTCGTCAACCAATAGGGTTTCATCAAGAAACACCCCTTATACAAGACTACTTGTATATTTTACACAAAATTTTAAAAGATTTTTATAGGATATTTATAAAAATAAAAAAAACATTGCAAAGAGATTGCAATGATTTATAAATGTCACAAAACTGCTAGAGACTTTTAGAGATATTTCTAACGTTTCAGCTTTTGCAATAATATAACTCTCATCATCATGACAGAACATATACATATTTATTTTATCGCTGATAAGAGCATCAGATTCTAACATTTTGATAAAATTTGCATGAAAAACTGTTGTCTTATTAACGTAACATGTTTTTCAGCTGATCATCAACTGCAATTTTTCTGTATTTGTTTTGTGATATTGGATTATTATGATTATCAACAGTTTTAACGAACTCTTTTATCATCATAACAAGTTTATCAAAAATATATTTGTTGAGTCGAGAAAACGCTTATTTATCTGACGGAACACGGCTGGGTACAATTGTTGGTTATACTGATGGCGAGTCACCTCAGTTTACTCATTTAAGATCTTCAGTGCTCGCGTATGTTTCTATAAATGTATTATCGATGACAAAATAGATTCCCTGACACTGCAGTCAGAGTTGCAACGGATTCATTTTATATCGAGGAAAAAAAATACTCAAAATTACAGACTCGTTTTACAAGTACTGATGTGTAATGGGGCAAATGGAGAATAAAAGAAGAAACGTTATATAATTATTCCAAATTCGCAGATGTTGAGATCAAGGATATTTATTATAAAAATAATCAGATATCAGATGTATCGTCTGCGGCTTCTGTGTATGATCCAGTATCCAGACACAAGACGGTCTATCTAAACGGACCGGGGTGTTCTGGTAAGACGAATCGAGCGATCGAATTATTTCGACAGCATTCAGATAATGGATGTTTTAACACCTACACACAGACTTGGAAGATAAATGAAACAACGAAGAGTACAATCATGTACTTATCACGGATTGTTTTATACAAGGGTGACGCATGGACTCCTGATCGAATGGGAGCGAAATATATTCCAAGGATCATCATTTGGGATGAAATATGTACAGTGTCGTTAGAAACATTAAAAATATTTCGTGATTGGTTATTAACAAAAAATACTGCTGTGATAATGTGTGGCGACCATGGTCAACCACCACCTTTTCTTGGGTTATCTCCACATCATTGGCTAAAGAATTTTGTTGATTATTATGAAGAAATAAATGATAATCATATGTCTCTTGATGTAGAATTAAGAGAGTTTAAAAAGGTGATCAGACTACAACCGAATAAAATTCAATGTGGTGGCACTCTACAATTTTGTATTTTGCATAGGGTTAGGATTTTAAAGAAAAAGAATTTCCCCGGATTTCCTCATTGGTTATACTGGCTATTTAAAAAAGACCTTGTATATCTTAGGTATAATTCAAAGAACCTTTAATTCTCTTTATTTTGGTGTATGATTGGGTGTACTATGGGTTATAGAGTATAGTTATATGGGATATATAGTATACAGCTTGGCCTTACTTCAGATGTGCACCTTTCAAAAAAGTGCTAGCTCTACTTGGTCATTTTCACTTCCTGAACTTCAGAGGTAAATTGTATAAAAAAGAACCGATAACTTTTTTTTATATTTGATATATTTGGTAATTCATTCATTGCACTTTCAGAAGCTGGTATTGTCTAGTCAGGGAAAATTCATTTTCCCTATTTTAATAGCTGCTATGTATAGTGTACTTTAGACTAATTCAGGCTGTTTTTTTTAACACAAAGGAGCAGTCAATTTAGTTAGCAGTGTGCTTAAATCCTGTACAATTTCCAAAAGTACAATATCCAAAAGAAATATCATCCACATTACATTGATGCTGCATAGAGGTATGCCAACATTCTCTCCATTGTGTATGTGTTAAATGCGAACTACTTCACCTTACATAAGTCACTCTCTCAAAAGTACATATTAACTGGTGAGCGCCCCTGTGAAGTAATGCGTGAAATAATTTCAGAAACTTCCATGAACGAATTTCTGCAAACGTGGAGACCAAATGATTTGATAGTTGCAAGTAGAAAGATCGTGATACACTTCAACAACAATTATTTATGTTACATAAAGAAACGTTTCCTGAATTACTAGTGCCGCTGTGTTATCGACCAGCATATACACGACGGCAAAAAATATTGACGTTGATATACCAAGAAAGACTTAGAAACAAAATCTTGTATTAAATGATATTATTTTAGTTGATGTCAATATTGTTGAGTATACGCTAAAAATGAACAAATCTCCGTGGACGTTAGGATACGCGATGACGACTCATTCATCTCAGGAGTTAGCTATTTCTGATACTCTAGTTTGGATTGTAGATAATCGTGTCGAATGGTCAAACTTAGTTTTTTTGGCAGTGTCTCGGGTCAGAAGAATATCCCAGCTGCGAAGAATTGTTATAGACGCTACATAAAGTATTGATGATGCAACTGACGATAGCACAATAAGAAAATAATTAGCCAGTTATAAGCAAAGTGATAAAAAAAAAATAATCGAGATTTTGATATCGATATTGAATTTATTAACACGCTGAAGCAGCAGCAGAATAATCACTGTACGAGCTGTAATTGTATAATGTTGTGGCAGTACTCTAGTAATAATCCAAGACAATTTACCGTACACAGAAACGATTGTAGTCTTGGTCATACGCTCGAAAATGTGATGCTGACCTGCCTTGAATGTAATCGACGTAACTGTGCTAGTTAAGTGATCGTATTGGTAATTGTGTATCTTTAGGAATTACTTGTAATTGTTCATGTGTAAATTCACGTTGACGAGCAGTTGAATCTAGTCTGTAGATTGCAGGTCTACCCGTAGATCTTTTTATACTAGATATATTGTACGTCGTAATACTCCAAATAGGATCAGTCGCTATTTTTTTCCCACCTTCAGGTTCACCAGGTTCATATAAATACCATAAAGTTACATTGCCAAATACTGGCTGCGTTGAAACATCACGTCGTTGTATTGATATACGCGCGCTTGTGATTGCATTAACGGGTTTCAACGCAGTTGTTAGAGTAATTTCATTATTTAATGCAGCCATCACAGTTGGCGATCTTGCAACCTACTCGCGAGATCTTTTGTCTTTAATTATTTCCTTCGCGTATTGATATCCAAATAACCGTTCAGCAAGAACTCGATTAAATCATTCAACAATTGCCTGATCGCGATGAATTGCAGTATGCCTTCGTCTTATTTTGACATTATGTTGCTTCATCAGCGATGATACTGCACCCTAACAATTTTTGCCAGGATCAACTTGTAACAGCTGTGGCCATCATAGACCACCTTTTTGAATAATTCGTTTAAACGCAAAAGCTACTTAGCAGCTGTCTTTGTTGATAACGGTTCTGCTTCTATGTATCTACTTGCAATATCAACGACGATATTGCCTGTCAGGCTAATCATTTTTCAGCAGTAGAACGTTCGACACTTGCTGCTTCAGCGAGTTTACTAATCGCTGCTCTACCTTTCCAGTATCCTCTTGGGGAATAATAAAACGACTCCATTACTTCAATAATCGGTTGATTAATTACCGTTTCCCAATACAAGCTTACCCTTCATTGCAGATCTCACCAACCAATTAGCTAATGATTCTTTGAAAGATTTATTTTTTATGGAATTTAGCGCCTGAATTTATTTTACATCTGCGATGTGTCGCTGCTGAAGATCTTTACTTTTATAAGTTACATCATGAGCATGACACGCTTTATCAATAGCATTTATTGGATATTCACCTGGTTTTGGTTGATCTTGGTTATCAAGTCTGATATCAAGTCGAGTTCCAGTGCCACATAATTATATCCTGGGAGATGTTTCTTTCCTGGGTACTTATCCTATGGTGTTCCTGGTAGTTTGGTTAACTGGGCGGCAATATCACCTCCTCTTTTTTATATTGCTTGGATCAGAAATAAATTTAAATTTCTTTGTACCGCATCGTTCACACTTGCCTGTAACTGCTGACCTGTTATTTTTTGTTTTAATAGTTGTTCGTTCACCTGTGGGGGTACGCGTCCTGCATTTCACAAAATATAAATTCATATTATAATTATATGGATGTAATTGATTTTTCAGCGACACGAGCGCGAGAACCGATCGAGCATCATGCTGCGTTACCAAATTCTGTTCGAATGATTATCATAGGTCCATCTGGATCTGGTAAAACGCAACTGCTGCTTAATTTGATAATGAGATGGTTAAAATGGGATAAGTTGTATTTGGTTGCACCGTCTGTAGATGATCAGCGATGCTACGATGTACTTAAAGACTTAAATGAAAACGCAAAGTTGCTGGATGAAAACGGTGATGATGTTATTGAATTTATTACTAACATCAGTGAAGCACCGTCCATAGATGATATTGATGGAAAATTAATAAATTTAGTTGTGTACGATGACGTGATGTTGGACAAACAGTCCAATCGAGCTAGAATATTTTCTCGAGATAGACATAAAAACATGGATTTGATTTATGTAACCCAGCGGTATGCGCAAATACCAAAAGTGAGTAGAGATAATTGTAATATTCTTGATGTGATTAACGGAGTGGACACGCATACGTTGCAAAATATTCATCGGACTTTGGTGCAGCGGAGAGATGGATTATAATCTTTTTAAAAATGTATTTACTCGGGCTCAATCAACCTCGCATCGATTTATAACAATACATTTGCATGATCCGCGGTAACGATATCGAATCGGTCTTTATACAATTTTAAATTAATAGCAGCGGGGGGGGGGGGGGCGACCTCGATAAGGTGTCATCGTAGTAAAATTCACGGATACATTTCGAAAACGATGACGCGAAAAAAAAAAATAACCCCATTAGAGACTCTTGGAGAGAGACTTCCGGAAAGTTAGAAACCTCAGTTTCACGATTTTTTTTTGCTTTTGTAATAAGGGTTAGTTTACCAAAATAACGCTTATATAATGAGGTCGGTTCGCCCTCCCTGCTGCTTAGTATTTGATCACCTGAACTTATTAACATCCTGGAAGCTGTATTTATGAGTCGATTTTGATCAGAATAAGAATGTATCATTTTATTGTACAGGTAATGGACTGATTCAGTAATGAGCATAATGCATGCATGTTTTATGATGTGCTTTTGCATGTGATCGGCTGAGTTTTTTATCACTTAGGAAGCCATAATTCTGATCTCAGTTTGATTAAATATGCATTATTGACTTGTATAAAAAAAAATCTTGGAACGGGCATTTTTTGACAGTAAGAGAGATCAGTGCATACTACTGATGTGAGCTAGGATTTGATTAGCTGAGCTTGTAACTATATTTATTGCCATCTAATTTTTGGTCTGTTTGATATATTATCATCAAGATATGACTTACATTATGAACAGCCTTTTGTTATAATTTGTGTTATAGCGGGATAAACATCTAATTCTAGTTAGAAACAAGAACAGCCGAAGACTAGAAAATTCTAAATTTTGAATGTATTAATGAATATCATACAGAACGTTTAAATTTAGACCATATGGATATAGTAGAAACTTCTAAACTCACATACATACTGACACAAACACCAGTTTTTACCGAATTTTGCACAAATCGTACTGGCATAAATGGCTCTCAAACTATTTACAAACGATACCAGTCCTATATCAAATATAACCGCGACTTCTTTTTGAAAACAAATTCAGAACTAGTGTTGAACCGAAATTGATAAAACTTATCAGAACGTACCGTGACAGGAAGACCTTCAAATATTTTATAAATTGTGATGATCTGCTTTCAAATATGGCTAGCATTACTAAAAATATAAAACCTGCTGTTAGTTAAAAAATAAATACATATAAACAACTTTATTTTCAACATTGCTGAATGATCTATCTAAGCAGAAAGCTTGCAGCCACGATTTTTTTTTTAAATTGCTGTAAATGATGTTAATCCACTATCAGATTTGACAACTGTTACAAAACAGAAAAACGTAGAAACGACATCTCAAAAATCTGCTTCGACTGATGCATCCTGGTACGACGGCCTTTTCAAGTTTGCAAGAATGGTGCAGAGCCACTGTCAAATATGACCAATCATTTATAAAAAGATAAACCTTTAAATCACTTATCCAAAACTGATGAATAGAATTAGACCAAACTGAACTGAAATTATCTTTTCAAATTTGTGTATCCCTGATCAGTTCTAGTCGATATTACTAAAAGTAGAGACAAATTTTAAAGGTTTTCACCAAAACGGATGAGGAAACTTAATAGAAAGCAAGCTGGGATTCAGTTCTTTCAAAATTATGCAACATATACCGATTCACCATAAAATATGAATTGTTACTAACATTTACACTAAAATTAACCACAGAAACGATGAAAGAAAAACACCGACAAAAACACTTTAAATAACTCCTTCTCCAAAACTGCTAAATTTGAGTTTGATAGAAAACATCATGACATAGAAGATAGCCAAATGTACACTAGATCATCTGTCGCCTGATATTGCCGTCATTACCTAAAATAGGAGAAAACAAAAGAGAAAAAACTGTCAGCAGCTTTTTCTTAAAAACAATATAATTTCATCATATGTGACAGAAATATGCTGGCATGAAAACCATTTAAATTTGTAAACATGAAGCTGATGTGAAGTTGTCAATTAAGGACAATTAAAAAAATACGGAAACATCTTACACTCCAAAACAGTAGAATATAATTTTACTAAATTTTACATAAAGCATGCAAATCTTTAAAATCTGTGTAAATTATATCAATCAACCATCAAGTATGGCGGTTCTTTATGTTACATGTTTAGGCTCGACTAAACAGTAACACAATAAAGTGTGAAAACAACAAGCTTTGAAAAAATATAATTATTTATTTCCCTGGAAAATTCTGTAAAAATGGAGAAAAGAAGAACTTGCGGTTTTAAGAATCAAATCCAAAAATAGTCCAAGAATAATCCACGAATAAAATTTTTGAAGTCCTAATAACAAAATGTTCTACTGATTTCAAGTTCGAATCCCGACGAAGAATCCAAGATGGAAGACGATGACGTATGTTGAAATATGTAGTTTTGAAGTCTAAAGTTCCTTGTAGAAACAAGAATTATCACTCCGATTTTGGAAATCTTAATAACCTTTTATAAAAACTGTCCATGTTCAACAATTTCACATGAGCACACGTATTTTCCAGAAAAAAAGAATTAATCCTTTTGAATCCAATTAATTTGAAATCACTCCAATCCAAGTAATTTGAAATAACTACAAACAGCCCAACATACAACTTCCAGTGTAAGAAAAAGCCCAGATTCTACTGAGAATATCTCTCTAAAACAAAGGTTATATCTTATTTTAAAACGCAGAAAGTGGGTCACATGATCATGTTCCAGAACCTAATAGAACTCATGTACTTGTTAAAGATCACGTACACCCTGACGAAAACCAATCATTTTACTCTAAGAAATATATTTTAAAAAATTGCATAAACACTTAGTCCCATCATGATCTTGACAACAACCAGTCATTTTAAAATACAAATAGAACTTATTTACGTGGTTGCTACTAATTTTGAATCAAGGTCAGTGTTACAGAATTAGGCAAAGAAATAACTTGGTTTTGCCTGAAAACAATTAGACTATTTCTCGTTGTACATGCGTACAACGTTATATAGGTTGAATGTGTTTTTCCAGGTAAGCGGCTGTATTAACATGTACCTAGCCACAGACTACTTGTGTCGGGTATCATGACTAACATGAGGTGCACGGGTATTCTACCCCGACTTGTACTCACTCTCATATGGATTTAAGTAAGACGAATCACGAAAAACCACACTGGTCATTTTTTGGATCACGTCAAGGAGTATACTCTCCTTTATTCTCCAGCCATAGGGGTAAGTGTTAAATTTACATTCTATTTATTTGATAGGCGAAGCTTATTCGGTTTGTACTGTGTTATCGCGTAATAATGTTTATTACACCGCAGATTTCTGAAGTAATATCATATATATAGAAATTGTGCATAAACTATTATGTCCCATTTGGTTTTATTATAGCTGTGTCTGTGCGTCTGCGTATGTGAATCTGTAGCTGCGTCTGTGCGTCTGTGTGTCTGTGTTGGCAGCTGTGTCTGTGCTGGAAGCTGTTTCTGACTGTGTTTGAAGATGATTCTGACTGTGTTCGTAGCTGACTATTATGGTGGCTGACTTTTATGGTAGCTGACCGTGTCTATAGCCGTGAATGTATATGAAATGTTATTGTGAATATAACTAGAGCAGTCCGAAGCTGTACGAAGCAGTCTAGTTTCATGGAGTCATCTGGAGCTTCCAGAACAACGCTGTCTGCTGTGATAGCATTATTGTGAATCTTAGTCGTGATAAGATTATTGTGAATCTTAGTCATGATAAGATTGTTTTGAATCTTTAGTTGTGTCAAAGATTATTGTGAATCTTCAGTTGTGTCAAAGATTATTGTGAATCTTTAGTTGTCAAAGATTATTGTGAATCTTTAGGTGTGTCAAAGATTATTTTGAATCTTAAGTTGTTTCAAAGACTATTTTTGAATCTTTATAATTTTGTTCTTGTTGAACAACATACTGTTTAAGGGGTAAGTGCAGCCCATGAGGGTTCTTGGATCTGCACTTCATTTTATTCAATATTTGTTTTGTTTATTTTCAATTGTATTTTTACATCATATATTTATCATTATTAACTCATTCAAAAATTTCCATCTTTCTTACATTGTGTTTGGCTTGTTCATTTCGTCCAAAAACCCACTCGGTTACAATTCTGTGACAGTCAGGATCTAGATCAACACATGGTTGTTTACAAAACGAACAGTCAAGGTCAAATTATTTTCTAGAAAAAGTATCATCTCTAGCGAATAAATTTACATTACAATAGCATGTAATAAAAAATATAAAATATAAAACTGACAAACAATTAAATTGAAATAAATATATATTAAATGAGATATAATTAAATCAAATATACATAACACAGTTATGACTGAAGCTATATAATTTAAAAAAAAAACAAAACATTTCATGTCTTCTGCAAAACTACTTACTATGAATTTGAGTGAAATTGACAGAAAATCGTTAGACATAAAAACCTTTCAAGCTTATCTAAATAATACTAATCCTGCAAATATGGTTTCTGTTGCTAAAAGAGAACAAAATTGTAAACGGTTTCTCAAAACCCCATGCTAAATGGAACTAATCTGTTAGAACTTGTATAGGCATAACGAATTTTGAAATCGCACAACTCAACACCGATCCACCATCAAGAAAGGTCGCCTCTACTAAGATCAACGCCATGACTTCTCAATTAATGAAAATATATTTTTTCTTCATGAATTCTTCATACAAACAGAATGTCACCCAATTTTACAGAAAGCATCAAGGCAAAGCGCTTTTCAATTTTATATAAATGATGCCGTTCCTACATCAAATATAGCCATTGTTGCTAATACAAAGAAAACATTTTAAAGGACTTTCTCTAAACTAATAAAATTCTCAATGCAGTTTGACACAGTTTAAGGTTAGCATCCTGTTACAAATAGATTTCAGCTTTAAATAATTGATGCTATGCAACCATCAGACGTAAATGACTTTATTCAAAATGTAAAACAAATCAAACGGTTTCTTGTCTAAAACGATTCAGCAGGCATTTAAAGTCTGATACAGATTATTATGGTAATAAAGGCTTTCAAATGTGTATATATATATATATATATATATATATATATATATATATATATATATATATATATATATATATATATATATATATATAATGTTTGTGTGTGGAGTCGTGTGTGTAGTTTATACTGATTCGCCATCAAATATGGCCACCGTTACTACAAATATAAAATACTTATAGTGAATTCTTTTCAAAACTCACTCAGCAGAACACGACTTAATTTACAGAATCATTATTTTCTGAAGAGCTTTTGAGTTTATCCAAGTAATGTCAATATATCATTAAATATAGCTATTACCGAACAATAGAAAATAAAATTTTATAACTTCTAACAACAATTGCGTAAAAGATTATGACATCTTTCCTTAGATATTTGGACAGCATTTTGATACCACTTTATCGTTTAAGTGAAGTTGTCATTACTGAAACTCTTATTTATTTTTTCCCCAATGGATGACACATCAGTCAGTGGTCTTTAAACGTAATTGTTTTTTTTTTTCTTCAACAGTTCTTACTTCACACTTCCTTATGAACAATCTTACTGAATGAAAAAACTCTCATCCTTGTCCGGAATGTTCATTATCTCGTTATTAGGATCATGTCTCACTAACTCGGTGATAAACAGAGGTATGTCATTAGTGGACAAGTTAAGTCTGAAACTTGGAATAATATTTAAAATACTTGTAAATTTAAATTGCCTTCGTTATATTTTCCTGCACAGTAGTGGGTTTCTCTTTATTTACAGCTATCATTTTTTTCTTCATATATGTGACAGATTAAGTTGAATTAAAATATGTTAATCTCTCTCATTTTAATATCATAGTTTTTGTAGTCTTAGGTTTGCTTATCAATGTCCTATATTTTAATGGTCCTTTAACTGACCATGGAACATATCTATCTATACTGGCATGGTCTTTGTGCATCCATTATCTGATTATTTTATATTAGTTATGCTTTCGTTATTTAAAACAGTGTATACGAATAATGCTGATTCGCCATCAAATGTGGCCACAGTTACTAAAAATGGAAAATAGTTTTTCTCAAACCCACTGCACAGAATACGACAACATTTTACAGAAACATTATGATATGGCAGGATTTGAGTTTATCCAAGTAATGTCAATATATCATCAAACATGGTTGCTGTTACTTAACAACAGCAAGTAAAATATCCTAAGTTCTAGCAAAACCCGCTTTAAAGACTATGATATATTTTCTTAGATATTAGGACCGTACTTTTATACCACTTTAACGTTTCAGTCAAGTTGTCATTATTGAAGAAACTCGTCTAATGTTTTCCAGTGGTTAACACATGAACCAATAGCTGTCTGTAAACATATTTTTTTTTCAACAAATATTTCTTCACTCTTCCTACTGAACTTATGGACCATAAAATCTTACTACATGCAATAATTTTTTTTCTTCCTTCGGATTGTTCATTATCTGCTGATTATGATAACGTCACACTAACTCAGTTAAACTTAGATGCATGTCATTACTGGAGTAGTTGTATCTATGAAGTGAGGTTAAGTATAAATACCAGAAATATAAACTGCTTTAATTATGTGCAGAGACTATATGGTCTCTTAGTTTGCAGTTATATATGAACAATTCATTTGTTTAACCAAGTTTATAATTAGATATAAGAAGATTATCTGAAAGCTTAAAACTATTCATAGTTAATCGAACCTTAAGATAATGTTGTAGGAGTATTTAATTATATTTTATGAGAATACTTTTAACAGTTCTTTTACAGGTGAGGTTCAACCTGACTAAAGAACGTGTAGAAATCCTGATCAGTTACATCTGAAAATGTATGTGTGCTAACCACATTAATAAAGTATCTTGTCCCTTTCATTCTTAAGTTGGCGAATTCTAAGCCGACTCCGTTGTGTCCGAATCTTAAACATTCTTTTTTCTTCCTTGTCATCAATCTGGTGTATTACTACTTTCTCTGAGTATTTCAAGCTTTTTTTTTTAAACTTTCTAATTTCCTCAGTCTGACTCCATCTATGAAACTTGTGTTCTCTCTCTCTCTCTCTCTCTCTCGTAATCTGGTAATTCATGTAACAAATTCACTCACACTGTTTGCTGAAATGTTTTCGGTTGCGAACTCATATTCAGCATAGGCAACACAACGTTCTGACTTGTTTTTTAACAAACAATACTCTTTCGGTATTTGTCTGCTATGCTTTTTCCATTGTTAAACCAAGTTTTCTGTCGAATATATTCTTTAATGTTGATACATTTCAGTATTTGTTAGCTAAATATTGTCGCTTATTGACCCATATTTTCAGTAATGGAAATCCAGCATATTTATAGGGCCAAAAATTCAGCGGTAAAGATCTTCTGAAAGTAATCGTCTGATAGAATTCAATATCAACGTGTCTTTGATTTCTGACGCAGTCTTGTATAATGGATTGGCACGAATATGATACATTAAAACGCTGTAATAAATCCTACATGTTCATACTGTATTAGTCAATGTCCATGCAATACTTAATTTACTCGAGCATTGCCTTTTGGTATCTCACTCGTCCATCATTTACATTTGTCAAATTTACATGCATCGTTTTGTTTTTCGACTCTTTCTATGCTTGATTTTGATGATTTGACAAAATATTTTCCCAACGAACTGACTATATGTCTGGCAGTTTAGCTGCGAATAATTTCTTTAATATTCAAAACTATAGTAAATACAATCAACGTTCAATTAAGTTAACCAATTTGTACCAGTGTGCATCTAAAAGTAGTATTCATTGAAATTTAGACAGTAATTTTTAGACCCATCTAGAAACTTCATTAGTGACATTTTACATCTTATCTTATATATAAACACTCACAATTGTGTGTAACACTTGCCAAACAATGGGTTGCGAGTTCGAAACTCGCCGCATCATCAAATTTGTTTTTAAAAATAACTTTTTGTATTTTTATGTTCATACTTTCTTTCAAACTGGCTCATCCAAAGCATGCTTTATTTTACTTTTAGTTTTCTGTTATTTTATTCCCGTCCTAGATCGGGCAATTAACCTAGCATTGAAACAGCTATCATGCCAAAATATGTGTCCGTATTTTCCTATCTCTACAAGAAAAGTTTACAAGTCACGTGGGAAATGAGCATCACCGACATTAACACTTCCCGCATATATAGTTTTTAACTAATTTGGATTCTAATTGTACTGACCAAACGTGTTACTGATCATGATACTATGTGCTTCAGCACAATATGTGCTTAAGTGCCTCATTACCTGGTACAACAAAATGACTACTCACTCTTTCTTAAAGTAAACTCTTCCTAAAATGCATTTTGCCTGGATAATGGAAAATGGCTTATATCTTTCAGTTTTCCCGTTCCAAAGGTCAACATGAGAAAATAATTGTGGAATGGATACCGCAAAGACGTGCAAAGAGAGGACAAAGATGAGGAGAGACGGGCAAATACAGGGCAAAGACGGTACATATAATTGTTAAACTGGCAACAGTGTTGGTTCCAGTTGTATTAAAATAGAAACCTTTCAATTGACTACTGTTTTTCGTTTGTTTGTTGTTTTCTTTGTGGGGGAGGGGGCATTTCAGTGTCGTCTTGCTCCCACATTTGTAATTAATTATTGTAATATTGAAAACTGTCCTTTAATATAAATAATGAAATCTTCTTATCAGTATTTTTTTATCTCATTTAATAATAATGCAGTGAACTCTGTGGGGTATATATATATATATATATATATATATATATATATATATATATATATATATATATATATATATATATATATATATACATGTGTGTGTGTGTGTGTGTGTGTAAAACACAGATGATGTGTGACTGAGTCAAGAATGATACTGTTTAAAGAAAACGGTCATTGGTAGGGTGGTGGGTAGTTGTTGATTTCTGAAAATATAGAGTAGTTATGCAGCTAATGCATGACATACCCTCCTTATTATAGTTCAAATAAATCATCTAAAAAAGGTTGCATGAACACTAAAATTCAGGTTTATCTACATGCATCGCTCTGTCCCACGTGAATCCTGTCTTACACATATATAAAACATTCATGCTCTTTAAGGACAGTTTAAGAGCAAATACTAAAGTTTATCTACATAATCCACTGTATAAAGTAAAATCTACCTCATCAGTCATATATATATATATATATATATATAACACTAGCTCTTCAGGGACAGTATTGATAAAACCTTTTGTTAAAGTTTATTTACAATTTTCACTGTCTGTGGACACTTGTCGACAAAGGACAAATTTTGCAGTTCATTGACCCATACGCCTTTTCCTTATTTATCGTTTGCATGTTTTAATTTTGGAGGCAGTTCATTGACCCATACGCCTTTCCTTATTTATCATTTGCATGTTTTAATTTTGGAAGTCACGAAGTTCTTATTTAATTTCAGGTATTTAATTGTTATGCAGTTTAATATTGACCACCGTTTTCTAACTGTCTGTTTATTATACTTTGCAAATGTAATTTGTATACGGTTCTATAAATATAAATGTATATGCCGCTTCTGGTCAGTGGCCTAGGGTAAGGTTTGACTTTGTGCGGCTTAGAGCCATTATATGTGCTTCTTAAATTCTCTCCCAATATCCCTCACCCTAAGATAAGCTATAGCGTTCCTATCCAAAAAACTAGATGTTTTCTATCGCGTCCGCGCTTGAGTCATATAAATCGGGACAGTCTCCAGCACAGAAGCAACAATCTTCGTATAAGTCATTCTGACTTCGCTGATTGGTATTTATTAGCTTATTGTATGTACACTCTGTACACAAAATTCAACTTTATTA
This sequence comes from Sinohyriopsis cumingii, assembly GCA_028554795.2. NCBI lineage: Eukaryota > Metazoa > Mollusca > Bivalvia > Unionida > Unionidae > Sinohyriopsis > Sinohyriopsis cumingii. Next base: position 84,447,533 of record CM068832.1, read on the forward strand.
ACCATTTTTGACCTTTTTTAACTCAATTTATTTGATTAATTGCACAGGTGGCTTATACATTATTTGTATTTTTATTGTCCATTAAATAACTGGACTAGATTTAGTATGGGCTGACGTTTCAGGGCTCTGTGTCCTTTGCGCCTGTTTATGGGTACCTCTTCTCCCTTACCTCTACCGGACTTATGTACCAGGACGGAGATGTGGAACCATTTCCACCCGTCTAAACCTGGGTGTCCCAATCTGACGTCATAGTGGCGACCAATCGCTACTGGCATCACATACTGCTTTGGTCAACAACTAGCTCAATGATAACAGACTGAAATTCATATATTTTTTACATGAGTGCGTGTAGGGTTCATTCCCACTCAGGGACAGTCCTTCATTCAGGTCGTTAAGGACATTTAGTCTCACTACCTTATGGCTAAATTAACAGTGCTATGTGAGCACATAAACGCCAGGGAGATGAGGCTCTAATTCCTTCCCCCAGGACTAATTATCAGTCCGCGGTGCGATCATTAAACAGAGGCACATGCACAATTGTGCGAACGCCTCTAAAATTTAAATAATCAATCAAGCCTAGAAGCTGCGCTAAATAACATAAGAAAAGCGCAGAACTATGTTAGTGCAGTAAAAGAACGGATGGCGGCAAATCTCCATCAGAAAACCGAGAACTCAACAATGGCTGTTCGGGTTTCGTATATTGGATCAGTACTATGACTATGCTTTTCACAAACACTCAATGGATACCCTGATAGAAGCTGCAAATCATCTTACTGCATCACACGGATTAGAGGAATTCCCTGAACAGCGACGTAAAGAACCAGGCAGTGCAGCGGATATCGTGGACGAAGAAGACGACCGATGCTCATTTGGAATGTCGTCCTAACGCCCTTGTAAGGGCTACTACTAAACAAATGCCTCTTATTTTAAAGGTTTCTACTTTGACTTAGAAACCCGATTTGATTGAACTAACACAATGAATTAGATCCTTTGTTGACCGTTCAAAATTATACCATTTTATACAAATAATATTGACAGAAATTTATAATAGTCAATCTGACTACATTTAAATTAGATTTTTATAAAAAATGTAGGTACGCTTAGTACATTCAATCTGACGCTTAGGTCATTAGCAAAATTTAAGACTTATATTAAACTATAAGTACGATTGTGGCTAACACAAAATTGGCAATAGGGACTCCCGAAAAATTTCAACTCGGATAATTTTGATTTAGAGTAGGGCTTTGGCGTTTACGTATGTTCCTGTGGGCTGTGCTTGACTCCTGTCTGGTCCCTTCTCTCCCTTGCACGCTCGGACACGTTACCAATTGAAAAGTGCAACATTAGCGCATAAAAGCGGGACTGTAGTGGCTCTATTCATGCAGTCCCGACCAATTGAAAATCTCGACATTCGAGACATAACTAGTCGCAAAAGCACTAATTAGTATGCGTAAGCGACTATAATTCTTATTCAGTTCAGTTCAGTCTGGCCATCCATTGTTGACTCGTCAACCTATGAAGATGTCTTCTAATTTAGCAACGCTGAACGAAGCCCACGTCCATTTGCATTGTGTTAGGCAAAACCTGATACGCAAGTCTGAAGAAACAGAGAGTGTCAGGATGTTAAAAGTGGCCCACGAACTGATAGAAAGGTGTTTAAAGATCAAGAAGGAATAAGACGAATGGACCGAGAAGTATAGATTTTAGAAAAAGCAGAGAGAACAGCAGCAGCACCAGCAACAGCAGGAGCCAAACAGAAGTTCTGTGGACTGTCGTCTGGACACGAAAGAGTTCTCCTTCTCCTTCCGAAGAAGCAGACCCTAACCTGTGGGAAAGCATGCAGCCGGACGGGGACGTAATGACCATACCACCCTCAACAAAACAGCCCCTTGTCTGTCTTTGCTTGTTAGTAGGTTAAGAAATAGAAGTGTGCTTATAAACACTTCGTTTTCTTTCTTGTAAGATAGTCTCTGTTTTTTATATGTAGGAGTGATAATAAAATATGTTTGTAGGTGAAAATAGGGAACGTGAGTGTTTCTTTTAGGTCCGCGCCTTCTATGTGATTGATGGTGGAGTGGGTATTGTTAGTTTTTGTGTAAGGGGGATGTATTCCTTACGTCCGTGCTTCAGACATATAAAGCGAAGCATACGTCAGTCTGGCTACCCAGCGTTCACTCGTTAACATGAGTAGAATCACCAAAATTGCTTGAACTCCAAATGCACCTGGAGTATGCCAGTAGCCCTCTGGACCAACTGGCCATGGAGGCTATTGCATAGGAAGCTAGGATTGAAGAAGAAGAGGAGGAGAAGAAAAAGAAGGAAAAGAAAGAAAAAAATTATCCTGCCGCACCTGGTGCTAAGACAGGTCTGTGAAGTCTAGCCAGTGGCGAGGACATCTCCACCGCACACTACCAGCACCATGGCCACTACCAGCACAGAGACCCGTGGTTCCTCAGATAGAGAACTGGGAGGAGTAGTTGGTAAGACAGCAAGTGCAATCACAACAGCAATAGCATCCACGGTTCTGGCATAGGATAAGACAAAGGGAACAAGTCTTCATTATCTCCCAAACCGAGGAATGACATAGTTAAGTAACTCAACCCCCTCTGCACTTCCAGTAATAAATGTCAAATGGGATAATGACTGAAGCCGCCTTTGTGTGCGTGGTGCTCGGCCTGGTAGGTGCCATCATTAACCAGGTGTATTTGGAGTTTTAAAAGACCAAGTCCTTCTCAGGGCTAACCGGATCCCTAGAAAAGAGAGACTGATCAAGTTGCCAATCATATATTTGGGTATGTATACGTGTTTGTGTGTTTGTATGTGTGCGCGTGTACATTGTTTGTGTGTGTAGGTGTATGTGTATGTGTTTGTGTGTATGTGATTCTGTGCGTGCGCGTACGTGTGTCTGTGTATATACTGATCTTTGTTTGTCCCTATAAAACTCCCTTTGTCCCTATCAAATTAATTTCACCTTCATACCTTTCTACAGTAGAGCGTATTCAGGTCAGCCACTTGCAAAACTGTTGCCATTATTCACCTAGTGTCTAGTATAATAATGTCATTAAAACTGGAAATTTTGAGACTATAAATCTAGACTTGGGCTTTTAAACAGGTTGTAGTTATAAATAGATACTAGGGTTTTTAAATAGGAACGTCAAACAAGTTGAGGCTATAAATAGTGGGTTTTTCCAAAGGAATTTCCTACCAGTGGTGACTATAATCAGACACTAGCGTTTTACAACACAGTATTTTTTGCAGTGTAAGATATAGTCTATTTTGTAAGATTTCATATAATTCTCTTACATTTTAAGCAAACACAATGCGTTTGGATAGTGAGTATGATATAATGTATGGTATAGTGGGTGTAATGGATAGCATGTTTGTGGTGTAAGGGATATATGTTTTTTGAGATTTCATCTCCTTCTCTTACATTCTAAGCGAACACATAACGACTGAAGTGTGTGTGTGTGTGTGTGTGTGTGTTGATCTTTGTGTTTGTGTGCGTACGTGTGTTTTGATGGTCTTTGTGTTTTTGTGCGTCCGCGTACGTGTATGTGTGTGTTTGTATGTGTGTATGTGTGCGCGGGTACGTTTGTTTGTGTATGTGTGCGCATACGTTTGTGTATGTATGTATTTGTCTTTGTTTGTACCTATAAAACTCCTTATATTTTCCTATCAAATTCATATCGCCTACCTCCTAGGTAGCGCGTATTCAGTTCAGTCTCTTGCAACACGGTTGCCATTATTCCCTTAGTGTCTAGTACAGTGACGTCATTGAAGCTGGAAATATTGAGATTATAAATCTAGACACGGGTTTTTCCACAGGTTGTAGCTATACATAGATACTATGTTAGTTCATATGACTTTCTTACAAGATGAGATTATAAATAGATAATGGGTTTTTCCAAAGAAATTTCCCACAAGTTGTAGCTAAAGAAAGGAATTTCCTACCACTGTGAATATAAATAAATACTAGCGTTTTTCCACAATGTATTTATGGCAATGTAATAGTCTATTTTGTGAGATTTTATCTCCTTCTCTTACATTTTAAGCTAACAAATAACGATTACATAACCCCAATATTCCCATGTTCAATTCACCTTGACGCCAATGTGGCCCATTCAATTTCCCCATGTTAAATTCCCCTTGACGCTACAGTGGCCCACGATACGTTTGACTGGATTTTCCATTGACGCTTTGTTTCGGTATGTTAATGTTTTTTCCTATCAACCCTTTGTCCCTGCAAGTTCATTTCACCCTAAACATAGTTTTAACCCTATAAACCCCATGATGTCACCAATGTTCAATTCCCAATGACATTCCCGGTGACATTCCCGTGTTAAATTCCCGTTGTCAAGTAAGTGCAAACCACCTCTTTTATCATAGAAGTCTACACGAGGCTATAAATCTTGAAGCTACAGTGCAAACGACCAAATTTAACATAGAAGTCTACATAGGCTATATCATCCCCAAATACTATTTACATAATGCAACATGAAAATATATTCTAATATTTCGTGTAATAGCCCCACACAAAAACGAAGAAAATAAAGGAAGCCGGCATAATTACTGATGGAAATACAAACCTACGAACTAGGAAATATGAAATAGGAATACCCCCCCCCCCCAGCTCCGAAATCTTTTCCCAGATTCTTTGTGTGTGTGTGTGTGTGTGTGTGTGTGTGTGTGTGCGGGCGGGGAGTGTATACCGAAATAGGGAGGAGAGTGATAATTCACGTGACAGCCATCATATTTAGAAAAGTTAGGGGCACCATTAAAGCTCTAACTAGCACATTATACTGGAACGGGCTGCGGGGCGTCCACAAATAAAGTTGATCGTCGAAAAGGATAAAGCAGAATGGAGGCTCTTGAAAGGTTAACGAGCTAGTACTTTGTCGACCAGAATAAAAGATGTTTAAGACCCTTTAATGAAGCACGGTGACTTGTTAACAAGACCTGACAGACTATTACTGAAGATGGATAATTTCAACCTATCATCCCTGGCATTCAGCCTAACAAACATCGCTATCTCATTCGAGTAGGTGAATGACTCAGTTTTTATCCTTTAAGATCTTTTTCTTTGATAGCAAAGAAAATCTTTCTAGCCTGATAGTTTTGTTTAAAAACTAAATATTTGTAACCAATAACATGCTGAAATGTACTCCCAAGATTTTCCAAAATTCATTTTGAGAAAGTCTGTGATGACGAAATTAGACACTTGTAAGGCAAGATGAAGGATAAGACCTGCGATAGTCCGATAAATCAACCCCACAAATCTGTGTTGATACTGATGGACGATGTTGTGGGTATGATGTCACCTGTTCATTAATATGTGCAATTTTTCTGCATGCAAATCATTCCGGAACAAACCCGCGTACACTTTAGACACATACCGGTAATTGGTCACAGCCATATCAAGCGCGAAATTCAAAATGGCTTCATGACAGATTGTTGTGCCATCGCAGGTGGATTTACAAGTCACCAAACATGTGATTTGCTCAGGAAAAATATACATGTCACTAAAAGAACCCTTCAGCCGACGGTAGCTGCGCAGCCACGAGAAATACTGGTAAGTGTGTAACATGTACACCGATATGTGCAGAAAAATATGAATGCATATAATTGCAGCTTTTAAAGAATACAGTCTGACCATACATTCCCGTTTGTTTGTACCCCCCTATCGAATACAATAATGGAAACATTTAATGTGATGAAAAGTGCAAGGAACTTAGTTAATTCATTAAATGATTTACAATTTCTAACCTGACTGAGTAGAGTGTCTCTAACACCGTGATTATGTGCGTGTTATCGCTCTACGGAAGTTTTCATAATAATAGACGGACATGCCCGAGATCCATTTCCAGTTCCTGGTCAAGTCCATTTCCAGCAAAACCAATGTACATTCTTATGTCATCTGCTTCCGATATGGACAGTGTCGAATCAAGCAAAGGAAAAGAATGACAACAACAAATTTGCCTTTCACGTGGATTTAACCAGCGGTTTAATTTCCATGTTCATGTGTGCAAAGGGATATAATTCCAAACTCCCAACGTTATGGTAATTTACGGAATTAGCCGGCTGTTACCGAATAGGATGAACTACGTGATTATGTTGTCTGATGGAAATAAACTAGCCCATAGTGTACGCAATATGGCACCATATTACTATGGAAAGTCCGTTAAGCATGAAAGGTGCAGGGGAAGCCAGTATTAGTGCCATTCTGGTCACAGTCAGGTTAGAAATTATAAATCAGTAATTAAATTGACTTAGTTCTGTGCACTTTTTATCACACTAAACGTTTTCGTTGTTTAAATCGGTAGGGGGGTACAAACAAACGGGGATGTATAGTCAGACTATATGTGATATCAGCCCCTCACCCAAAAATCAATATCATCACGAGTGAAGGGTTGATTTATCGGTCTAGACCTGAGTAAACCAATTGTTTTCCACTGCCGGAACCGGGCGTCGAGACTGTTGTGGCGTGTATATAGAGGATCTCAAATGGGTAATAGTTAATATTGAATTTATGAAACGAGTTGAATAAAGTCCAGCTTTTGCGAACCTTGGCGAGCAAAAGCTGGACATTATTCAAGGAGTTTCATAAATTTAATATTAAATCATTACCCATTTGAAATTATTTTTTCACATAGTTTTTCTTTCAGTTGAAGTTATTTAGATAGAAGAATTAATAATTTCGTTCATTCTGACAGACGTTGCACCCTTCATTTGTTGTGCGTAAAAGGTAGTCCCAAACAAAGTTGAATCAGTAAAAGTAGATTATGCTTTTTTACAGACCATAAATCAAAGAACAAGCGTCCATCCAAATAAACAGAACATTTTATAAAGACAAAATCATTTTTCAACACAAAATTTCCAATGCGTGTGATGTCACATTGTTTGATACAGTACCGGTTGCAATAGGCCTCGAGTACACGATATGTTTACCCTAAAATGTCACTTTCACAACTAAACATTATATTGTTTCAATATTCATGTGAAAAGTGGATTACTGGATGCAGAAATCCAATACTTACTGTAATGTATTTGTAACCAGATATTTGCAGTATTTGATTTGGAACAGTCGACTAAACAGAAGACGTATACAATTTCTTTTTTTGGTCGGATTTGCATCACACATTTATCGCGTAAATAAGCTGTGAGTAGTGAAGGGGGATATTATAGGGTCTATGGGATTTATCATTAAAAACACCCTTGGGAACATATAGGGTCTATGTAAATTTAACATGGAGAAAAATCGTGGGAACATATAGGGTCTATGGGAATTAACATGGCCAAAAATCGTGGGAACATATAGGGTCTATGGAAATTAACATGGCCAAAAACCCTGGGACAATATAGGGTCTATGGGAATTAACATGGCCAAAAAACCTTGGGACAATATAGGGTCTATGTATATTTAACATGGCCAAAAACCCTTGGGACTGTATAGGGTCTATGTAAAATTGAAACAGGGAGGGTCTCTATTTTTTTAAAAAAAAAAAAAAAAAAAAATAAAAAAAGGGGTAGGCAATGGAAAGACTATCTCTTTTCGAGAAATATGGCTGGCCCTGAAAAGGGCCTTTGGGTTTATGTTAATGTATTCATTAACATAAATGGCACCGCATTGGTCTTCTTCTTGTCCTTAGGCTGCGTCTTACTGTTGGTCCGTACATCAGCACTCTTTTCAGGCATCCTTGTCTTTCGACGCAGATCCTACGTATCCACAGGTTGGTGTTTGTCCTGTGGACAACGGTCCACTTCGATCGGACATACATGAGCAAGTCTGTCCGAAACATCATGGAAGACACAAGGGTGGATGACTCAACTGTAGTCCACATCTTGAAGCGACGAGAACAGGTGAATCAATGCATTGAACGGCGCTTATTTATAGGTACAGGAAGGATTGAAACGGATTGAGTTCATTCACCAATCCGAACACGCGTTACAAAATTCAGTCAGCCCTCATCCAATCCGAAGAGAGCAGTCTGTGACGTCACTTAGTCAATATAGATTCGCTAGCGCTTGTGTGCAGTCAATCTATGCGACAGTGATTCAACATGACGGAAACTCAGAAAACGATCCATTGGGGTGCACCAGCAGGGGAGACTGCCCAAGGGAACCCGGACTTACTTTCAGAAGAGGTGAATTGGGATTTTGATGATTTTCTCTCCTCGCAAGAATTTGTTCCGGAACCTTCGTTACCTTCTTCATTACCGCAAGTGGAGAATTTTAGACAGAGACAGAAAGAAGAATTGGAGAAATTTATACAACGACAAAAGGAAGCGGAACAGGCTTTTCTCCTACAGCAACAGCAACAAGAAGAAGAGGTAAGAAAAAAACAACAGCAGCAACAGCAAGAAGAAGTAGCAGCAAAGAAACAAGAGGGTGAAAATCAAACGGTCACGGTACTGTTGGACATTTTAGCGGAGTTAAGAAGTCTGAAACAAATGTATCAGACTTCTTTATCACGACCGAAGAGAATACGACCTTCCCGAGCTAAACACGTCAACCCTGTGACTAAGCCTACCGTACCACCCTTAGTGATTTCAACCCAATCATTATCATCATCAACATTACGCAGTCCAGAAGTAGGCCTTGGCCGTGGCAAAGGCATAAGGCAGTTAAAGTTGATTGCTTAAACTCACCCCTTCACCATGAAGAAAAAGGCCCTTTTCAGGGCCACCCACATTTCTCGAAAAGAAATACAATTTCAGTTTGCCAATAACTCAAAAAAACCCACCCATTTTACCCTTATAGTACGTGTCTGTGTATGAGTGCGTGAGTGTACGTTCTTATTTTAAAATCAAAACTCAAAGACACTTACCTTATATCATTCATTTATTCTTTTATCCATTTTTTACAATCCAATTCACAACACAACACTTTAATAAAAAGTTCATTGACTTCTTCTTTCTCCTTGTTTAGTCTCTCTGTTTTTTAAATTTCTTCACCGTCTTTTCCTCATTTTCTTCCCTTCTTCTTTTCTTCTTCTCCTGTTTCTTTGCCTCTTGTAAATAGAATTGTCTTTTTTCTTCCTCTTCTCCCTCTGAAGAATCCCTCTCTTCTTCCGAAGAATCCCTCTTTTCTTCTGAAGAATCCCTCTTTTCTTCTGGCTCCTCTTGTTTCTTTTTTGGGCAATCTGGAGATCAATGTCCTTTTTCTTTACAATAATAACAGGTATCTTGACTTTTGTCTTTTTTAGCCCCTGTTTTTGTTCTTTTTTGACGGTCTGGACACTCTGAAGACCAATGCCCTTTCTTCTGGCAGATATAGCAAGTATCTTGACTTTTATCTCTAAAGGAAGGAGAGTAGTCCGTAGGCTGGTCTGAAGAGAATTTTCTAATGACCCCTCGCAAAGCTCTGACGAAACGTTCCATCTGGTTAGTCTCTTCCATCGTTGTGCTCGGCTTGAGAGTGAAATGAATAGTGAAAGGATAAGACACACACCCTTTTATATACGCTGGTCTGTTATGACTATAAAGTAGCTCATGGTGTTTGAACTTGAGTCATTTGACTTTTTGTTTTCAAGATGAAACGATCCCATTCATTCGAGAAGAAAGAAGAAGAAAGTAAGAGGCAGAAACGTGATCTATCGCCTCGTACCAGGGCTGAAATCTTGGCACAAATTCATGCCAGTGATTTTGAAGAGGACATGAGTGAACCAGAATTTGAAACCTCTAAACCAAGTTCACCACCCTTAGTCAACCCTGAAAAATACTATTCCATTCGAGAGACGGAAAAGCGCTCCTCTAGAAAATTTAGAACCACGGCTTACAAATACACGGTGAAGTTTAAAGATTTCAAGTCCGAAGTACCGTTAGAGAAAGCAGAAGGGTTCATCACCAGAGTGTGGGATTCTTTGCTCACTGCACTCAAGCGACAACGTCAACCCAAAGAAGACGATCGCTTGAGACTTTCCATACAACACGACGGTTTGAAATCCCCTGTTTGGATCGAGTTTAGCACCCCTGCAGAATTGACCGCTTCCAAAGTCATGGACAAGATTCAACACGTGCAACAATCTAATGACCAGTTTTACATCACCGATGGAAAAGCCACATTGGACATGACCCACGTCTCTCCTCCTCAAGGGACCGGACGCAAAAAGATGTTATTGGTGAACGACCTTCGCAGCATTAAGCGTAGCCTTGTCCAAATTCACAATCCTCATGACCAGATGTGTTTAGCCCGTGCCATCGTTGTGGGCACGAACCTATGCCAACAAGAACGACACGGTAGAATGGAAAAGAGACTGGGAGAACATTCGACAATCGGACCGAGCCAAACAACGAAGTGAAGCAGAACTCCTGTTACGACAAGCTGGCATGTCCAAAGACACACCCTGTGGCATTCCTGAGATGCAAAAATTGCAAGATGCCCTAGCTCCACGATACACCTTGAAAGTGTACCCTCAAGAAGTGCGCGGGTCTCTGTTGTTTCGAGGGCAAGATTTTAAGGACGGAAAATACATTCACGTTTATCATCACGATGACCATTTCGATACCATTACCAGTATCACCGGATTCCTGGGATACGGTTATTACTGTGAGAAATGTGACCATGGTTATAATAATCGAGAGCAACACAAGCATTGTGGATCGAAATGCTCAGGATGTTTGGCCTCTTCACCCTGTCTGAGCGAAGAACCAGTGCCTTGTTCCACTTGTCTGCGCACGTTTGTCAGCCCCACCTGTTACCAACAACATCTGAAAACGCAAGGTTCACAGAAGAAATGTGCTTGTCAACTCCTGAGATTGTGCCCTACGTGTGAACAAGTCATACGTACCAATAATACCAAGGCACACATATGTTCAGGAAAGAAAAAATGTCACATTTGTCACCACATCGTGGACTTGGAACACCAATGTTACGTGCAAAAATACTAACCCCCGCCAGAGAATAAGGACGGTCACAAGAAGAAAGGCAATTTCATCTTTTTCGATTTCGAATGCACGCAAGAGACTGGCATTCACATTCCTAATTTCTGTGTGGCTCATCGAGCGTGCGAGAAGTGCATTCAAGAACCTATCTTCAGTCATTGCCCTCACTGCAGCAAGAATCCTGGAGGGCGTGAAAAAAATCTTTCGGGGACCGAACACGTTAGCCGATTTTGCCCAATGGGTCTTAGACCCCATCGACAAGACGTGGAGCCAAGAGGACATCGAACTTTACGGAGATTGTCATCGTCATGCCAGGGTGATGGCTCACAATTTCTCCGGATACGATGGACAGTTTCTTTTGAGGTACTATACGGAACAAGGCACCGAACGTCCTAAAGTGACTTTGAACGGAGCCAAAATCATTTTCATGCAAGTGGGACAAGTACAGTTTAAAGATTCGATGAGCTATTTGGCCATGCCTTTGAATCGAATGCCTAAAACGTTTGGAATGACAGAAATGGCTAAAGGGTACTTTCCACACTTTTTCAATACGGAAGCCAATCAACACGCCGTTCTACCCCATTTGCCCGAGGCTCACTATTACGACCCCGACAACATGCGTACCGAACAACGAGAAGCTTTCTACGCTTGGTACCAGGCTCACGCTTCGGACCCTTTCGACTTTCAGGAAGAAATGTTAAAGTATTGTCGTTCCGACGTGGACATTTTACGGCGTTGCTGTGGAAAATTTCGAGAACTGTTCATGGAACACGGAGGGGTCGATCCTTTGAAAGAAGCTTGCACCATTGCCAAAGCGTGTTCCCTAGTGTATCGACAACGATTCATGCCTGAAAACACCGTGGCTGTCATCAGTCCTCAAACGACCAACTTTGTCAAGCGTCAATACTCGGTCAAAGCCCTACGCTGGTTACATTACTTGTGCGACAAGGAAGACAAGTGGATTCAGCATGCCCGCAACGGAGGGGGCGAAAAGACCATCGGAACGTATTCGGTCGATGGCTGGGACTTAGAAAACCCCAAGATCGTGTACGAGTTTAACGGTTGCTTATTTCACGGATGTCCCGTTTGTTACCCTGACCGTGGCACTAAAAATCAGTTTTTGCAACGAACCATGGAAGACTTGTACCAGGACACTTGTCAGCGACGCCTAAAGTTAGAACAGCAAGGATACTAAGTGGTGGAAATGTGGGAACACGAGTACGATCAACGTATGAAAACCGATCCCGAGTTTAAACGCCTCGTGGAAAGTTACCAGTTCATGGACCCGCTGAACCCGAGGGATAGTTTGTACGGAGGAAGGACCAATGCCACCTGTTTGCTGTACCAAGCCGACGAAGAGAAAGGAGAAGAAATCAAATACTTGGACGTGTGTTCGCTGTATCCCTACGTGTGCAAATATTGTCGCTTTCCTGTAGGGCACCCGCAATTGTTAACGGAACACATCGACCTGGTCAACATTCGACAATACGAAGGCTTGATCAAGTGTAAAGTTTTGCCTCCCACGAACCTATACCATCCCGTCTTACCTCACCATTGTCAAGGCAAACTGATGTTTCCCTTGTGCCGTACTTGTGCCGAAACGTGCAACCAAGACCAACCTTGCCATCACAGCCAGGAAGAACGTGCCTTGACGGGAACCTGGGTCAGCGTGGAATTGTTCAAAGCTCTGGACATGGGCTACCAACTGTTAGAAGTGTACGAAATTTGTCACTTTCCCAAGACACAACAATACCGCAAGGGTGACCCCACGCAGAAAGGCATTTTCGCAGACTACGTGGATGCCTTTTTGAAACTGAAGCAAGAAGCCAGCGGCTATCCTTCCTGGTGTCACACTCCCGAAGACCAAATACAATTCAAAGAGAAATACTACGAACAAGAAGGCATCACTTTAGACCACATCGAGAAAAACGAAGGCAGGCGATCGTTTGCCAAAGTGATGTTAAATTGCTTGTGGGGTAAAATGGCACAACGACCGTGTTTACCCAAGACGGAATATTTGACAGAACCTTCCCGCTACTTCCAGATGATTCAGGACAAAACCAAATACATGAAACACGTGGACGTCGTTCGAGAGAATTTGATCTTGGTCAATTACGAAGAAGATCTGGACTTTGTACAAGACGACCCTTTTGGAAATGTCATCATTGCGGCTTACGTGACAGCCCATGCTCGCTTAAAATTGTACGAAGCTTTAGAACTGTTAGAAGAACGCGTCCTGTACTTTGACACGGACAGTTGCATTTACATCCATCACCCGATTCAACATCACCCTAACATCGAAGGAGACCGTTTAGGAGCCTGGACAGACGAGCATCCCGACGACAAGATTCTAAGTTTCGTCAGTGGCCGTCCCAAAAATTACGGCTACGAATACCGGGACAAACAAGGAGAAGTGCACATGACGTGCAAAGTGAAAGGACTGACTCTGAATTATCGTACCAGTCGAGTGGTCAACTTTGGGGTATTGAAAGAAGCCTTGCAATCGGGAGAGGATGGAAACTTTAAAGTGACCACTTACCAACCGAACAAGATTGTACGTTTACCCACTCACCACATCGTCAGTCGACCTTTGGAAAAAGTTTATCAAATCGTGTACCAGAAGCGAGTTCGACTTCCCAATCATTTCACCTTACCGTATGGACACGTTGGTATAAAACATTGGTTGTAAGAGGATAGCCACCCACCAGAAAGATGACTTCGCCACAGCAAGAATCGAGTGAGAAACCCGATGAGAACTCCAAGTTCAAACCCTACCATTTTCCAGTCTTCTTACCTGACTATTGTGATTGTGCCCGTCGATTGGACACGTTTCAGAAATGGCCTACGGATAGGGAAGGATTACCTTCTTCGCATGTTTTAGCTAGAACAGGATTTGTCTACTTGGGACCTGAGTCATGATTGGAATACGAGGTACAGTGTTTCGCTTGTGGACTGAAGTTACGAATGGATCTATGTATCTATAAAGATTCAGCTATTCTGGAACATACTCGATGGTCTCCGCACTGCCCTTACCTTTCTATGGCCTTTCCACCCATTACACTACGGTACAATGTTGACGGTACCTTAGAGACGGTACCTTCCGAAACAAGACATAAAAAACGTAAAAAAGGAAAGATGTACAAGCTGGAGACTGCATTGCGACTAGTATAAAAAGGGGGCTATGGTCAAGATCGATAGTTCATTGTGACTACCAAGACCGAGCGAACAAGATGAATACTTTGAAAAAGACATCGTTCCAGTTTGGGGATTGTAAAAAAGTTGTATCTTCCTCTAGTGTGACTAATATTGGTTGGATAAGACCCAGGCATTGCGACGGAAAATGTCCGGAAGGAAACTGCGATTGTCCATGTGGTTACCATTGTAATTGCGTAACGGAGTTTGCAGACGAGTGCGATTGTGAGCCTTGCGATGGGACCGATGCTGTACGTTGTGACCTGAGCGATGCCGTAAAGCATCATGGGAACTTTGTTCTCACTGCCCCTGTCATGGAAAGTGATGCTGTGCGTGTCAAACCTGTGGGATGCGAAAGCGATGCTGCTCGTCCTCTTGGACATTTTGCTGGGTTTCGTTTTAAAGGGGAATGTTCACCTTCACGTCTACCCCCCTACGGATGTCATCCAGCCCTGAGCAAACTCCTACCCATGTCACCCAACCCTCATCGAAACGAACCTGTGAAAGACGAATATTCGTTTCCTGTGCGTTTGTCGGAATACTGCGACTTTGAAAATCGTCTTCAATCGTTCAAAGGAAAATGGCCTAAGTATCTGGGAGGACCGACCCCCGAAGAATTAGCCAGAGCCGGATTTTTCTACTTGGGCGAAGGAGATAAAGTCAAGTGCTTCAGTTGCGGTGTGTCACTTCACCACTGGGAACCGCAAGATTCGGCGTACGTTGAACATGCTCGATGGTCACCGAATTGTCATTACTTACCCTTAGTGGGACCGAGACATTGAAGTAACTTCTTACCATAATAATCTGTTCATGGATACTTTACAAGAGAACATTCGTGCTTTGCCTGTGGAGTTGAGAGAACGCATTTACCGAGAGCTGGTCAAAATATAAGTGAAACGTAAAGAACAATTGCATCCGTTACGTCACCGGTGTTTGAACCACTGGTACCTGAAGGCTATACAAGGACTGATTCAATTGAAAGTGTTCCATCGGACAGACATTGATCAACGATCCTCTAGTTTTAAAAAGGATTGGTTTGGTATGGACGATTGTAGTTACATCATTGTAAACGTACTGCATCGAATTCCAGAGGAAGAGTTAACGAATTACCAACATCTTGAACACAATGTCAACTTGGTGAAAGAGGAAACTTCTGAACGAATTGTAATGTGTAGAT
This sequence comes from Sinohyriopsis cumingii, assembly GCA_028554795.2. Taxonomy (NCBI): domain Eukaryota; kingdom Metazoa; phylum Mollusca; class Bivalvia; order Unionida; family Unionidae; genus Sinohyriopsis; species Sinohyriopsis cumingii. Next base: position 84,462,782 of record CM068832.1, read on the forward strand.
TAGTGACTCAACGATTTAAATTCGACACTGAAGTGAAACCATGTTTGTGCAAAGAGTACATTTCTTGTGTCAGACCAAAGAGGATTTAGTATGACCTATTCATGGATACTTTGCTAGAGAACATTCGTGCTTTGCCTGTGGAGTTGAGAGAACGCATTTACCGAGAGCTGGTGAAAATACAAGTGAAACGTAAAGAACAACTGCATCCGTTACGTCACCAGATCTTTAACCACTGGTACCTGAATGGTATAAGAGAACTGATTCGTCAGAAATTGTTTCAGTGGTCAGACCTTGTTCAATACTTCCAGGCCCCCGATGATTCACGTGTTGATCATTTTGGTTACTTCGAGATTCACCTAGAGCAACCCATTGAGGAAGACAAGGTAAAGGATTACCAACATTTATTACGTGGAATCTACTTAGCGGAAGATGAAACACCTAAACGAACTCTGACGTTTCGGTTACAGTATGCAAGATTTACATTCCCAACTGGAAAACGAACATCACTGGCTAGAAAGTACGTGTATTCTTTTCGAAACAAAGAGACTATAAAAACAGGCTGTTATGCCACGACTTATGTCGTATGTCATCCAACAGATTCCGTGGAAGGAACTCAATGACCATATTCAAACCGTGGATCATTACCATCGATTAATACAAGAACTGTATCCATTCAATTTGGGACGACAAGTGGTGTGTGTCTTAGTGACTTGTTTTCTGGGATTTCGTTTACCAGCCGATTCTTTGTGGACTCTTTACGATCAGTACTTACCACCTCAATGGCCTTAAATGGTCACGAAAAACTCCTTTTGCTCAAAGCCTTGCGATTTCATCTGGATACTTCTCGACCTCAACAGGAAAAAAAAGATTCGTCAACTTTTAGCTACCCAAGACGTGTATGACGATGTGTGTGTAGCTTGTGACTTACATCCCCATTGGACAGATGTCCGTGCCTGGAAAGAATGGGGTTTTGAGGCTTGGACCCAAGAAGTGGCCCAGTATGCACGAGAGTTGTTCAAGGAAAAAAGTTACTTTTCAACCCGTGTTAGTGACGGTGCCAGAAGAACCCGTCACCCAGGACAGGACTGTCGTGGACAGGCCTGAAAGACCCTTTCGGGAGGACACTTGTGTGACCTTACCCCCTACTATAGAACTGGTTAGAACATTACCCAAAACATGTGGTTATTGTACAGACACTTGTTTTTATTCCACGTTCATAGTTATCATGTGCCTTTTATCCTTGTACTTAAGCCTTTGGCTTTTATGTATTTTTGTCTTTCGTATTCATGTTTTAAAAAAAACATTCAATAAACGTGTTCTGAAAAAGTATATAAACTCTTGTCTTGTTTGTTTTTCGTGTCACAAGTGACATTTCTCACACCATGGCTACCTCTGCTGTCTCTGCTCCCTCTTCCTCTACTGTCAAAGTCATCGATGAACACTTAGATCGTGCCAGTTGGGAGGCTTTGTATCTTCGCCATCCCTTTAACATGCTCATTGCTGGACCTAGCGGTTCTGGCAAAACCGAATTCGTCAAACGTTTGATCGAACATAAACATCATTTGATCGATCGGCCCCCTCAACGGATCGTGTGGTGTTACAAAGAGTGGCAATCGGCGTACAGCCTCTTGCGAGAAAGTCAAGGCGATTCCATCGTGTTTGTGGAAGGCATTCCTAAAGAAGAGGACGGCATCGTCTCTGACTCCCGTCAAACCCATTTGGTCATTTTCGACGACATGTTAGGAGAAGACGAAGAAGAAATTAAACTGTGGTTCACGCGCAAAGGGCATCACCGTAATGCCAGTGTCGTTTACATCACCCAAAATTTGTTTCAACAAAGTAAAGCCCATCGCACCATCAGTCTCAATGCGAATTACGTGGTCTTGTTTAAAAGCCCTCGAGATAAATCGCAAGTGCAAGTCTTAGCCAAACAGTTAGGAACGCCTTGGCTGACTCAGGCGTACGACGATGCCACTCAAACGCCACACGCCTATTTACTCGTCGATTTGAAACCTACGACCCCCGAGGATTTGCGATTTCGTACCCACTTGTTTCACCACTGGTGCCAAGACGGAGGGCCTGTCCTGTACACGTCTCCGTCCTCGACTTCATTTCACTCCCCATAAAAAAATCTATAAAAACCTCAGACCCTTTTTCGTCTGTCTCACACAGTGTGAACATGACGTCCCTTCAGTCGCATCTTCCCGTCAAATTGATTCGTGCCTTATATGGCATCAGTCGAGAAAAAGATCCACAAACACGAGCTCGTGTCTTAGAAGCTAGTCTCAAAGAAGTCTTACGATGGTTCACGGTGACGGCACGTCAATTACTCCAAGGAATCATTCAGATTCCTCATCAAACCAAACGCTTTTTCGATCGAAACAAAGTCGCTTTGGTCCAACTGGCCGATCCCCGCATTGACACTCAAACCAAAAAACAAATCATTTTGAAACCTGGAGGGAGCGGTACTCTAGGAGGGGTCATCATTCGCTCACTCTTAAGATGGGATCCTAATGCCCCCAAAGTTATCCCCAAGACAAAAGTTCAACAAAGCCCCAAGAAGAAAAAGAAAAAGACCAGGTCCCCAAGAAGAATAACTTCTCCAGTGGCAGGACCCTCCTCTTACCAGACACCACCCCGGAAAAAGAAAAGAAGCCCCCAGAAAAAGAAACAGAGAAAAAGTCCCCAGAAAAAGAAAAGTCCACAGAAGAAAGCTAGTCGCAAGAGAGGCACTTCGGCCAGGACGCAACCTTACACTCGCAAACCACGACCTGCCACGGCGGTGACTGCGTCTCCGGCAGCCTCACGTTTGTCCACTTCTCCGTTGATGTCACCAGGAACTGAAGAGTACTTGGAGACGTTGATCACACCAAGAACTTCTCCGTTGATGACCCCCAAAAGAACTTCCCCAGTGGCAGGACCCTCCAATTTAGCAGCAGTGGCTGCTGCTCACAAAGTACCTTCTCCCAAAATCAAAGTCCATGAAAGATCGGGCATGTTACAAAGTTTACTGGATTTGTCCAAGCAAGAACTGGCTCGATTTAGTCCGTTGCGTACCCCTGCACGACGTGTCATGCCTGTCCTCAAACTGATACGACGTAAAGACAATCAGTGGCGACGCGTTCCAGTATAAAAAGACCTGTGACCAAGTCGGGGTATCAGTGAACTTGTAAAAGATGTCACCTCCAAGAAGCCACAAAAGAAAGAGACAAAGGCAGACGCGTCATCCGACAAAGCGCTTAGCCAAGCATCGACGTTACCCTAAGAAAAGACACAGTCGTTCCAAGAAAAAGAGGCGTCAACAAAGGGGAGGATTCCTTGGCGATTTTCGGAAAAACATTGTCACCTTTATGACAAAGCGATAGTCCCCAAAAAAGAGATAAAAGGGTGTGCGTTAAGTCATCGACGTTAGTGTCTGTTCGGTGAATGTCCCGGAACCCACAAGCAAAAATGTCACCCTCCAGAAAACCCCAAGGAAAGAAAAGGAAAGGACTGCCACCACGTTTAGCCAAACATGGGGACCTGTTATCTGTCCTGTCCAAAGCTTCTCCACCCCTACGAAAAAAACTCATTCAAACGGCCTCCAAAGAGGTCATCGATACCGTGTGCGAATGTTGTTTGAACGTTTTGAAAGGCACGATCCCTTTGTCCAAACACCAGAAACAATGCTTAGGCAAGCATCGTCACGTTCTTCGGAAAATGGTTCAAAAGAAAATTCCCATTCGTCAAAAAAAGATGTTGGTCCAACGTGGAGGCATTTTACCTCTCTTGTTAGGCCCCATACTGAAAGGAGTCTTGGGAACCATGTTGGGAGGACTGGTGGGAGCAAGATAAAAAGGCCCTCGGAAGTCCCAAGATCTCAGAATTCACCCCTGACAACCCCATGGAAGGACGAAAACTAGCTTTAGTGCCTTACAAACGATGGATGGAATACCATCGGTGGCAAGAACAACGCACCCCGCATTTACCTCCCAATCCCAATTTGAGCGAGATGTCCCAGTTACAACACGAATTGCAATCCTTGATGGATCGCCAAGATTTGTCCGAAACAGAAAAATCGCAAAAGTACGGACAACTCTTGCAAAGACTGCAACTCTTTCACCAGAAAACTTTAGACGAAACAGCTTTACCCACTCTGAAAGATTTTAAGACTTTGATGAAAAGTCCAGCACCATCATCATCATCATCATTACCACTGCCACCACCACCACCACTACCATCCCCAAGGGTCACCAGAGATGCTACCCCACAAAGACCTGAGGAAGAAGAGACGCGCGAAGTGTTTCAAACACCGTCAGCAGCTCCCATTTCGAGTAAGATTGCAGCATCCTTGTTGACCCCGTCCCCCACACCCCAACGAGAAGAAATGAAAGCTTGGGTTAAAAAGATGATGTCCACGCCTCCTTCGACAGAAGTGAAAAAGAAAGAAGGGAAACCAGAAGTGAAAAAAGAAAAGAAAACCAAAGCCATTCCATTGCCACCTCCACCTCCACCACCACTACCTTCGACTTCTACTCCCGTAGCCCATCGGACACGTAAATCCGTTTCCAAACCACCCTTTCGACCCACCCAAAGTAGCATCACCGAAGAGTGGGTGACTTATTAACACACCAACACAAAAAGTAAAAAATGGAAAAAGTCTTAGCCAGCATTTACTACGATCCCTCGCATCCTGCAGGTTACGCAGGAGTTCAAAAATTGTATCGTGCTGCCAAAACGCGGCTGAAAAGTCTCCGTTTACCTCAAGTGCAACGATGGTTACAAGAACAAGCTACCTACACTTTACACAAACCCATTCGACGCAAGTTTGCCAGAAGTCGCACCCGAGTGGAAGGCATCGATCATCAATGGCAAGCCGATTTAGCCGATGTCTCTCATTTGGCCAGCTACAATCGTGGCTACAAATATTTGTTTTGTGTCATCGACGTCTTTTCCAAATTTGCCTGGGTCGTGCCCTTGACTTCCAAATCGAGCAGCGAGTTAGTGCGAGCCCTGCAACGGGTGTTGAAACAAAGCGGTCGTCACCCTCTTCGATGGCAAACGGACAAAGGCACCGAATTTCTGAACCAAGCTTTCCAAAAAGAATTAAAGAAACGTGACATTCATTTTTTTGCCACCGAGAATCCCGAAACCAAAGCCAGCATCGTGGAACGTTTTCAACGCACTTTGAAAGAACGCATGTGGAAATATTTTACGCATCACCACACTCTGAAGTACATCGACATCTTACCGCACCTGGTGCAAGCGTACAACCAATCTTACCATCGAAGCATCGGACGTGCCCCGCAAGACGTGACTCCCGACAACGAAGTGCTGGTGTTTGAACGCCTGTTCGGTACGTCCCCGACGAGGGCTGTACCCAAGAAAAGTGGAAAGTTGACCGTAGGAGATTGGGTGCGCATTGGCAAAACCAAACGCACTTTCGACAAAGGTTACTTACCTAACTGGACGACCGAATTGTTTCGCGTCACTGGACGAGTGCATGGCCGTCATCCTGCCGTCTATAAATTGGAAGACATGAACGGAGAAGTACTCAAAGGAACGTTTTATTTGCCCGAGTTACAACGTGTCACCAAAAAAGAAGACGACGTGTACGACATCGAAAGCATTCTCGAACGCAGAACCCGTAAAGTGGGCAAACGACGTGTCAAAGAAGTCAAAGTACGTTGGAAAGGATATCCACCCAGTTTCGATTCTTGGATCGACGCTTCGCAAGTCATCGACTATAAAAAGAAGAAGTGACCATCATGCCCTTTCACACAGCAGACGCAGCTACGTCGACCACTCCTTCTTCACCCAGTTCTTCTGTGCAAGATTTACAAAAACAACCCTTGTGGGTGTGGTGTGGAGAACGTGTGCCTAAAACGCAAATCGTCTTTTTCTGCCAAATCTTCGTGGTGTATTGTGTCATCGGGGCAGCCATCGCCAATCTGAGTTTGCAACAAGGAGACAAACAATTGTGGACCATTTTATTGAGCAGTTGCATCGGTTACCTGCTTCCCAATCCCTCCCTGAAATTCTCCTCGAACGGGAACCACGGGAACCTTGTGTCCAGTGCCAGTGTCAGTCACCACTCCAACAACCAGAACCCCATTTTGGGCGGAGACACGCCTCTGACGTCCAGTAATATCCCCTCGGACAGCCACAGAACTCTGGAATTATGAGTCACCAAAACCAATTTTACTTAACCTTACCCAGTGACAGTTCCATGGAGGTGTTTCCCAACAACACGTTGTGCTGTTACACGGCTAAATTACCTCAAGCCATCCCCTTAGATCACGAAGCCCATTGGGAAGTGGCTTTGGTAGAAATGATTCACCCTACACAAATCCAAAACATCACCGAAAAGCAAAACACTTTTGAGGTGGAAATCCTGAACCAACAATTACAAGAAGCCATGACTGACATCGGGTTTTCAGGGATCACAAGACCAGCCAGCAAACCAGCCTTCAGTATCTACACCGTGAAAATTCCAGCAGGGTTTTATTTTAGTGGCCAACATTTGGTGGACACTATTGCGGACAGGTTCGAGTTCGCCTTTGGCAAAGCCCTGAACAGAGTCAGAAAAAGTGTCACCCTGGAGTACCATAAAGTGGCTCGTCGCTTACTGATGAAATTTCCAGATACGGACACATTGTCCTTCAGGTTCAATGATAGTTTGTTTGAAATTTTGGGTGGATATTCAACAATGGTCACAAACAATATGAGCCCCAAGATCAACAGTAATATGGATTTTTACAAAGCTTTTGGAAAACCGGTAGAACTGAACCAAGGACTGAATTTAATGTTTGTGTACTCCGATGTGGTGGAGTATAACGTGGTGGGACACACCTCTGTGCCATTACTGCGTGTCATTCCTTTCAAAGTGGATAGTACCGCGACCAGTGACCAGGAAGGTGGAAACACTTACCACGTTCACCGCGAATTTGTACATCCTCATTATTTACCCGTCAGCAAGTCGTATTTGGACACGGTCAACATTGCTATAAAAGGAGATTTGGGACAAAATATTCCATTCACCAAAGGAAAAGTCACGGTGAAACTCCATTTTCGAAAACGGTTTTCTCACGACTCGTAAGTAAGTAAGTCATGTATCCAGTGTACCGAGGGGTTGCACGACAGCGAGGACACGGTTTAGGAGACATGTTAAAATCGGCCTTTCGTTCGGTGGCTCCGGTGTTGAAACCGATGGTGACACGCGGATTGCACGCCTTGAAAGATGCGGCACTGACGCAAGGCAAAGAATTTCTCCAAAATGTCATCATCGACAAACAAAACTCTAAAGAAGCCTTCATGAGGGTAGGCAAAAATGTCTTGCTGCAAACGGGTAAAGACATTTTGGGCCGACGAGACACACCTATAAATGCCCTGCACGCTACCGAATCAGGCATTCAGCAAGGACAAGGCAGAAAGAGACGACGAAGAAAACACCCTTTCACCAGACTTCAAGCGAGAAAGGCCAAGAAAAGAAGAACCGTTCGAGACTTAGACGTTTTCGATTATTGAGAAAGAGACAAAAAATGATGCACCGAGAGTCTTGCGCTTGTTCCAAGACGGAACTGGATCTGTTTACCATGCCCCCCACCATGATGACGATGCAAGAATCCCAGTGGGTGGAATTTCATCCCGTCTCCTCATTGACTGATTCCGCTCCCATCGAGTTTGAAATCAAAGGACAGCCCGAAGATTACATCGATCTGAATAGTAGTTACCTATACTTGAAAGTGAAAGTGATCGAAGTGGACGGTGACCCTCTCATTAATGCGTCCAGAGTAGCTCCCGTCAACAATTTCATGCATTCCTTGTTCAGTGGAGTGGACTTGTACTTGAACAACAAACTGGTCAGCAGCAGCATGGATACTTACCCTTACCGAGCGTACCTGGAAAATCTCTTGACGTACGGAAAGGAAGCCAAAGATACTCATCTGGATGCTTGCGTGGTATGGAAGCCTGACGCATTAGGTGAAAAGTTCGACAGCACTACAATTGATGGGGATGCTCAAAATTTATCGGGATTTATAGAACAAAGAAAGAAAATTGCACTAAGTCGTAGTTTAGAACTGATGGATCGTTTACATTTGGACATGTGGTTGCAAGAAAAGTATTTGCTGAACGGAGTGGATGTCCGCTTGAGACTCAATCGCAGCAGTGCCGCTTTCAATCTGTTGTCTAATACAAACGATTACAAAACTGTCATCCAAGAAGCCAGACTCTACGTGCGACGTGTGGAAGTGTTACCTAAAGTAGGTAACGACATCAGTCAGACGTTGAGCAGAACGACCGCCAAGTATCCGATCCGACGAGTGGAAGTGAAAACCTTCACCATTCCTAGGGGACAGCGATCCATGATCGAAGATCATCTGTTCCAAGGACAGCTACCCAAACGTTTGATCCTTGGTTTGGTCGAGAATACAGCCTTCAACGGAGATTCGGGTAAAAATCCTTTCAACTTTCGACACTTTGGCGTGTCCAAGATCGAAGTCAGTCGCGATGGGAAGACCTTGTGTACCCGACCTTTCGAGCCTAACTTTGCCCAGAACAATTACTTGAGATCGTACTTGTCCCTGTACGAAGCCACCGGACAGTTAGGAACCAACACCAGTCACGGTATTACGTACGAGGATTATGCAGGAGGCTACGCTTTGTGGGCTTTCGATTTCACTCCTGACCAAGGCAGCGACGAGGGACATTTCCACCCTATAAAATCTGGCCAGATTCGTGTGGAAATTCAGTTTGCAAACCCACCCCCTGATGTAACGGTGAACGTCATCCTGTATGCAGAATTTGACAATACCATAGAAATCAACAGTTTGAGAGAAGTCATTCTAGATTACTAGAAACCATGGAAGACTGTTATCCCTCTTTACCTAGTGGAGAAACTTTGGACATGGAATGTAAGGAGACTGTAGAAAAAGAAGAAGAAGTGATCATGATGAAATCGAGATGGCCAGAACAAGAAGCCCATTTAGTCTCCTGTTTTGCCAAACACTTGGTCGATAAAATGACGGAATTGATCAAGAAAAATTGCTATGGATGTCAAAACGATCATCCCAGTCAAATTCAACACGATAAATGCCTGATGTTAAGTCAAGAAGAAAAATTGGACGAGTATCTGGACGAAGCTTGGAGTCTCATCTCGAACAAAGACGTGTTGCACCAGTGGTATAAAGACTTGCGTGAACATTCTTGTCCACCATTAACCACTCAAGAGATCCATCGTATCGAAGCTCTCCTGAATCAGAGTGAGGAAACAGAACGAATAACCGTTTATTCGTCAGACATTTTCAAGCAAAAAGTCAGGATCGAATTGACGACTTATTATTACCTGTGAAGAAGAAAACAAATCAATGGATACCTGGGAACTTTATTACCTTTTGAACCACAGTTCGTATACGGCTTCATGGAATCCTGTCGTCTGTGCTAAAGATGAACTCCCTCATCGCAAACCTAAAGACCATCAAGCTTACGTGATCAACACGGACGACAGTCATCTCCCAGGAACCCACTGGGTAGCCGTCTACTTTCCTCAAGAAGGATGTGTGGAATATTTCGATTCGTACGGATTGCCCCCTTTGGAAGACGATATCATCGACTTTATGAGAAGAAATGCTCAAACCACCCGATTCAATAACGTGAAATTACAAGGCACAGATTCATTGGTGTGTGGACAGTACTGTGTGTATTTTCTGCATCATCGCAGCCTGGGCTATTCCTTAGAACATTTAGTGACTCATTTCGATCCTCGTTCTTCTGCTAGAAACGATGTGAAAGTAGATCGATGGTTTTGTGACCATTATGCTTATCTTTTGTCTCAAGCTAGGAAACGTAGTGTCCATCAATGGCCTAATGATTTCCAACAGTGGAAATCACAATTTCATTCACAACGTTGTCAGCCCTGTTCAAAGTAGATTGTCTATTGAGAAAAAATGTTTGTGATTTGAAAAAAATTGTTTGATGTTATAGTGTTGGATTATTGTTAAAAAATGTTAGAGTTGTTGTTTAGTGTTAAGTGATTTTTGAATAAAAAATGTTGTGTTTTGAAAAAATGTCTTTGTCTTTTGTTTAGCTAGAAGAATGTTGGATTGATGCTCTTTGATTTCTTACTATCCCTCTCATGACACTCACTAAACGTTGCGGCTCGAAAACCGTGTGGGGGATGTTTTCCTTCACGTCCGCGCTTTGACTTTAAGAACCGGGGTTGTTTCAAGTCTGACCATCCATTGTCGACTCATCCTCCTACGAAGATGTGCTCCAAACTAGCTAAACTCAACGAAGCCTACGTGAATTTGCATAGGGTCAGACACAGTCTGATACCGAAGCCAGAAGAAATAGAGAATGTGAGAATGTTAAAAATCACTGAAGACCTGATAGAAGAGCTCTTCAGAGAAGAAATGAACAGGGAAAAAGAAGAATGGACAGAGAAGTACAGACTTCAGAGACAGCAGCAACAGCAGCAACAACAGCAGCAGCAACCTGAAGCTGACAGAGGCTTTGTCGATTGCCGTATCGACACTAAAGAGTTCTTCTTCTCTTTTCGAAGAAGCAGACCTATCGCCAGAAAGTCTATCCTCAGAGGACATCGCATTCTTAGAAACTAAAAAAAGAATGCCATAGCAAACAAAAAAAAAACAGCCCTTTTCAGGGCTACCCAATACTCTAGAAAAGAAATAACTATCGATTTGCCAATGTGTAGGTAGAGTAGTGTGAAAATAAACACTAACTCTTTATTAATAGTGGAAGTGTATGTGTTTGTGTGTTTGTGTTAGTAAGTGGTTAAGTAAGTTGGTATGGATAGTAGATTAAAATGATGTTTGTTTTTTTTGGCTGTTAGAGGTGTATATTTTGGGTTAGATTGGATTGCTTTGCGTATGTGGATAGTCTATTGAAGTGATTTATAAAAATTTTTACAATAGTGATGGGTAGCATAAAAAAATTAATGAGTGTTTCTTTTAGGGCCGCGCATTGTTGTTGTTTTTTGGTCATGATCTAGGTAAGATCAATTTTATGTTATTAGGGGGATGTTTTCCATCACGTCCGCGCTTTCACTATAAATCGAAACTCGCTGGGCAGTCTAGCTACCCTTGTTGATTGATCAACACAGCCAGAAGAATGAATAGTAGAATAGTGAAACTGTTAGAACTCCAGATGCACCTGGAATATGCCAGGCGCATAGTAAACGAACTATCAGCGGAGGCTATCATAGAAGAAGCAAGAATGAAAAAAGAAGAGGAGGAGAGAAGAGAGAGGGAAGAAGAGGAAAAGAAAAGAGAAGAGAGGATGTCGTTCAATATTCCCGAGACAGAGGATTGGGGTGTTGAAGCGAATCATCCTCCCTCTGCGCTCCCCAGAAGAAAGGTGAAAGAAGACTGGGGAAGAAGATGCGTGTGTGGCGCCAGGCCAGGAAGGTGCAACCATTAGATAGGTGCATCAGGAGTTCAAAAAAAAACAGCCCTTTTAAGGGCTACCCAATACTCCAGAAAAGAAATAACTATCGATTTGCCAATGTGTGTATGTAGAGTAGTGTGAATATAAACACTAACTCTTTATGAATAGTGGAAGTGTATGTGTTTGTGTTTGTAAATGCTGAAGTAAGTTTGTGTGAATAGTAGATTATGGGTTTATTTATTGATTCTTAGCGTTAGTTAGTTAGTTGGATTATAGTGGTTTTCGTTCTTTTGAACATGTACCACTTTTTTATTCACGCACTGCGTGATTTTTAATTACTCCTGGGGGAAGGAAAAGGAGCCTCATCCCCCAGGCTTTTATGTACTCAAAGAGTACTTTTTAATTTAGCCACTCAGGTGTAGGACTAACTAGTCCTTAACAACCTGACTGAAAGGCTAATAGACATGAGTGGGAATAGTCACACCACACACTCGTGTTTCTTAGTTGGATTGAAATGCCCCAGGTGTCAAACCAAGCAGTATGTGACTCCCGCCACGATTGGTCGGCAGCGATGACGTCACATTAGGACACCCGGTCTTGTGGCATTGACGAAGTGGCCCGCTTTTTTGATATCATCAATTGCCTTTCCCAGTCCGATATTCCGGTAGACAGAGCCTTCCTTTTTTTCCACTCTGTTTAGGTGGTGCAGGTTCATCAGCTTCATCGCCGCTGGATGATGATACTTCCAGGGCCGCTGCCAGCGTGGAAGTTTCAAATTCTTCAGTGTCGTCTGCCAACATTGCCTGGATTTGGCTGAGTATGTTAGTAGAAATAGCTGTGGAAGCTTGATTTAAAAGTTCAGCCAGATGTTGTTTTAAGAGACAAGGAGACGGTTAGGAGTATATTTTTTTTTTTTTTTTTTTTTATTTTTTTTAATTTTTTTTTTCGTTTTCTTTTTTTTTTTTTATTCATCAATTCCTTATTTATTTTGATTCCCTATCTTATTGGTTTGGAATGAACACTTGTTTTTATGGTTGTTTGTATGTTATTATGGAGTCCTGTTTTAATTAATTCCTATTTTCCTATTTTAATTTTTTGTGGCCTTAATTGGTTTTTATTATTCGGGGTATGAACGGCTGTGTCAGTTTGTGAACCTACGAGACCTAGCAGGCCGTCATAATTCCCAAACAGTGATTTTGTGATATTCGTCCTTAACTGGTTTTTATTATTCGGGCTATGAACGGCTGTGTCAGTCTGTGAACCCACGAGACCGAGCCGGCCGTCATAATTCCCAAACAGTGATTTGTTATATTTTTAACTGGTCTTTGATTTACTTTCTTAGATTTTTTTGAGTAGATTGGATTCGTGTATAAAACTTATGATATTTTTGAATGTTAGATTAATATTGGGGTTTGTGTTCATCAAGAATTCTGGGTATGTTGTAGGGGATCCAATTTTATGCTGTTTAACTTTAAACTTAGCCCTTTCTTTTTCAAGTGTATGGCAGTTGTTAAAAATATGCTCTATGTCTTCTGGGACCCTGCAGTGGTAGCAGTTATGGTTATGTGGTTGTGGTCCTATGTACTGTCCGAAGCTGTTAGCCAGCTTGGTTTTGCCCGTGAGTATTCTATTTATGAATTTTTGTTCACTGCCTTTTGTTTTGGGTGGTTTCCTATTTCTACATACTTCTTTAATGATGGTTTTTAGTTTCCTGCCTTGAGTGCTTGTGTTCCATAATTCCTGCCATTTATTATCAATGAGGGTTTTAGATATGCTATTGAGTTCGCATATGCTATAATCTAGGTTGATGTGAGTGGTTTCGTTTAGTTTTTGTTTAGCTGTTATATCTGCCATATCGTTACCTGGTATGTTAATATGGGATGGTATCCACATAAATTCTACTTGTAAGTTATTATTGTTCAGTATTTTTAACAATAAATTGGTTTGCCTAAGATAGTTTTCTCTTGATTTGGTGTTGTTATTAAGTATTGAGTTTATGACGCTTAGCGAGTCACTTATTATTACCGCTTGGGGTATTTTGTTCTCTTTGATCCATTTGAGTGCTTCAAGTATGGCCCAGAATTCAGCTGTGTATATAGAGCAGAGGTTAGGTAGTCTTCTTCCTACTTTAATGTTAAGTTCGGGGATTACGTAAGCTGCTGCTGTTCTGGGTGGTTCTGTAATTTTGGATCCATCAGTGTAAATCTTAATGTAGTTGCAATATTTTGAGTTGATTTCTTCTGTACAGATTGTGTTTAGTTTGAGTTCCTGTTCGTTTTTATTGCCATATTTCGTAATGAGGGTGTTAACTGTGGGGTTGATATTTATCCATGGTTCTTTGTCATAGTGATTTGCAATTTCTGCTTGGAGTTTGTCTATAGGAAGTTGTTCAACTAATTGATGGACTAATTTCCCTGCTGGTATGTTTTGTGATAATTTAGTTCTAAAAGGTATGTTGCATTTATTTATAGCTAGCCGGGTGGGGTGTGTGTCGGGGTGTGTTGTTAGCCTGGCTGCATATCTGAGGGTGAGTTCTTGTCTTCTAAGGTGGAGCGGCAGTTCTCCAGTTAAGATTTGAAGTTCCACTAGTGATGTGGATGGTAGTGCACCAGTGCAAATAATTAGGGCCTTTCTTTGTATGCTATCTAGTTTTTTGAGGTTATTTTGCGGTGCCGAGTTGTAAATTTGGCATCCGTAATCTAGTTTAGATCTAATTAACGATTTATATAAAGCTAGTAAGGTTTCTTGATTGGATCCCCAGGTGGTTCCTTTAAGGGTTGTAAGGAGGTTAAGGTCTTTATTACACCTTTTGACTAGTTCGTTTATGTGGTGTCCCCAGTTTAGCTTGGAGTCATAATGCATTCCTAAAAATCGTGCTACATTTACGAATTTAATTTCTTGATTTTGGATGGTGAGTTTGGGAAACTGATTTTGTAATTTACGTTTGGTGGTGAATAATACTGCTATGGTTTTTTCATGGGATATTTTGAAACCCCATTTATCAGCCCATTTCCCTATTTTGTTTAAACTTGTTTGAATATCGCTGATTACTTTGTGGTTGGAAGGGTTTCCTGCTCTCCATAATCCACTATCATCAGCAAATTGTGAGAGTTCAATTAGTTTTGATGTTAAGTTGGTGTCCAAGTCATTAATCATGATGTTGAAAAGGGTTGGGCTGAGTACGCTCCCTTGTGGTGTACCGTTTTCAAGTGTGTGTGGTTCAGAGTAGGTGTCGCCGACTCTGGTTGATATTTTACGGTCAGCGAGGAAGTTTTCAATGAATTTAAACATTCGACCTGTGATGGCGTAGTGGTTGAGTTTGGCTAATAAGCCTTTGGTCCATACAAGGTCGAATGCCTTTTCGAGGTCAATAAATACTGCAATTAAATTCCTATCAGCTTTGCGTTTGGAGTTGAACGCCAATTTAATTGCGGTTTCTAATCGTATTAGTTGATCCGTGGTGGATCTTTTGTTTCTAAATCCGCATTGATTATCGGAGATTAAATTATTGCTCTCTAGGTGGTGTTTGAGTCGGTTGGTGACTATGGTTTCCATGATCTTACAAATGTTGTTTGTTAGGGAAATGGGTCTGTAGGAGCTAATATCGTTAGGGTCTTTTCCTTGCTTGGGTATTGGAATTACTATTGCGTGTTTCCATTTATCGGGTAGTTTGCCTGAGGTCCATATTTGGTTTAGTAATTTAATAATTGTTTGTTTAATGTTATTTGGGATATTTTTGTATATTGTGTATCCTATTTGATCTTCCCCTGGGCTAGTTTCGTTTTTGGTTGTCAATGCTAGGTCCCATTCGTAAGTTGTAATGTCTTTATTTAGGTTCGAGACTTTGGGACCGAGGTCTTTAAAGAGATTACTATGGGTTCTTTCTACTTTGTCCCTATGTAATTGAAATGCTGGGGTGTGGTTGGTGTTGCTACTCATATCTGAGAAATGCTGAGCTAGTCGGTCAGCCTTTTCTTTATTAGTAATGGCTCCAGCTATTTTTGGAGTGGTGTTAGTTGTCTTTCCTCTAATTGATCTAATCTTATCCCAGACTTGTTTGGTACTAGTTGTGATATTGATATTCGTGCAGTAATTATGCCAAGTTGATTCCTTTGCCTGTTTAATTATGTTTTTAAGGTTTTTCTCCTTTTGTTTATATATAGTGAAATCAATAGAGTTTTTAGTGCGTTTGAATTTATTGAGGGCTTTTTTCTTATCAGTGATGGCTTGTTTGCATTCATCATTCCACCATGGGACTCCTTGTTTATGTGGGTTACCACTGGTTTTGGGTATGTTAGTGGTGGCTGCCTTTAGTATGGTATCAATCAGGTCTTCGTAATATTTATTAATATTATCATTTTCTATGTTTTTGGTGTCTATTTTGCTTAGTGTTTCATTAAATGAGGTCCAATCTGCTTTTGAATATATCCATCTAGGGGTTCTTTTTAGCGAGTTGTATTGGACCGTCATCTGCAGGGTGACTATTACTGGAAAGTGGTCACTGCCCAAGGGGTCAGTTTGATCCACTCTCCAGTCCGCCATTCTTAGCGTATGTAGAGAGTATAGTTAGGGTTATATTATATGAAATGAGAAAGTAGGGGGATGTTTTCCTTCACGTCCGCGCGTTGTTGGGTCATGATCTAGGTAAGATCCATTTTACGTTTTAGGGGGATGTTTTCCTTCACGTACGCGCTTTCACTATAAGAACCCACAGTGTTCGTCGTTCAAACCATTCTGCAAAGAATAAAAAGAAGATGGCGTCAAACCAAATGGACAAAATACAAACCTTGCAAGACGTTTTAGACAACTTAGGAATAATGGAACAGATGCTAATAAGACTGGTTGAAAACCATTATTCCTATAGTCCCCATCGTGTAAAGATGGAAATTAATAACTTAAGAAAAGCAAAGGACAAGATTAGTGGTGTAATGAAAGAGATAAAGGAGGAGAAGGAGGATGAAGAGGAAAGAATAAGAATACGCAAATGGGACGAAAAAATTGAAAAAGAAGAAGAAAATGAAAAGAGGAAGAAAGAGGAGGAAGAGAAGAAAGAAGAGGAGGAGAAGAAAAAAAAAGAAAGGGAAGAAGAGTGTAGGAGATAAAATAAGAACTTAGTGGAGGAAAAGAAGAAATTAGAAGAAGAAAACCCAAAGGCCCTTTTCAGGGCCAGCCATATTTCTCGAAAAGAGATAGTCTTTCCATTGCCTACCCCTTTTTTATTTTGTTTTTTTATTTTTTTAAAAAAATAGAGACCCTCCCTGTTTCAATTTTACATAGACCCTATACAGTCCCACGATTTTTGGCCATGTTAAATATACATAGACCCTATATTGTCCCAAGGTTTTTGGCCATGTTAATTCCCATAGACCCTATATTGTCCCAGGGTTTTTGGCCATGTTAATTCCCATAGACCCTATATGTTCCCACGATTTTTGGCCATGTTAATTCCCATAGACCCTATATGTTCCCACGATTTTTCTCCATGTTAAATTTACATAGACCCTATATGTTCCCAAGGGTGTTTTTAATGATAAATCCCATAGACCCTATAATATCCCCCTTCACTACTGCTGTGGTTTGATAATTTTGTCATTTGGGACACTGGTTTATGTCCAAATTCTTCTGTGAACAGAGTTAAGTTTATTTACTTGTGTAAGTTAACATTTAAACCACAACTGTATGAAGCATGGATACAGATGACCCCCCACCCCACTCCATACACCCGCTATCAAATGAGCACTAGGCCTACCCTTCGTTTTATTTCTTATTGTTGTTCTTGTCTTGGTTTTAATTTTTTACATCTTTATCATACGACGATAGTATTATACATGACATAACAAAATCCCTGTGGATGAAAATTGGCCATATTGAAACAGACGAGACCATTCCCAATCCCATTCGTGAGTCGAGTCGAAAAATAGCCGCCAAAATGTTCAGTGGAAACAAAAATTTCAAGAAGGCTAGGTTAAAAAGGTTTTCCCACGATCGCATCCAATCAGTAAAGAGAAAATTGCACAGTAACTTCATGAACTTATTTTGGACCAATTACAGTCACATAAATGATATGTAACACTTTGTGACATAAAAAATATGAAACTGCACATACTATTGGAAAACTGTACCGACTATGTGATAAGCAGAAATTATCAATATCTTTTCTCTCATTACTTCAAGTTCGTCTCTCTAAAAATATGTTCGTACTGCAAAGCATAATTCCGATCTTTTACGAAGTAGGCCCGAATGTTAGCGAAGAGAAAACTGAAAGAAGGAAATAAAAATTTCAAAGTCTAGCGTCAATCTTTTCTGGACGTGTAAACCACTATATTTCAATAAATGAATTATTGGTTAACATCAAATAAAATTACTTTGTATAATTCCAGTCATTTACGAAGTTGCCGAATGTCAGCGAACAACACGGAAGATTAAAAGAACAAAAACCACCCAAAGCCTGGAATCGCGACATGTCACAGCACGGAGTTTTATGGGTATCGCGGGTCTTAAAATTAGCGATCGGCGAATAAATAAAGACACTAGTGTGCTCTCAACAATCCCGATATTACTCCAAAATCAAATGGCGATGCAGAACTAGTAACTTATGGTCATCCAGTTCTATATAAGTTAAGCAAACGATAGATGGCGGCTTGGTAAACACCGCTAAGAACTACTAAGAAGTACTAGATGGCGCTGTGCAGACAAATACCGAAAACTTCGAATACCGCGATACCATGGCACCCGCACACAAACTATCGTAAGATTTGTTTGACAGTGTTTGTTTGGTTAGTAATCGCAGAGGCAGAAAACAACTTTGAATAACGTATATCATATGTACAGTCTAGAAGTTAATCGTCAAACATAATACAGTTATAACCTGGACGAAGTGTTCACTTTCGTTTAGTCGACTCCATTTTGAAGGTATTTTGGTCATGGTGCATCCAGGTCAAGTCGCACGCAAACAAATGTTATGTAGCACCGAGTGATAAAGTCATGTCGCATCCAATGATAAAGTCATGTGCCTTCTTATCACATCGCTGCTAAATTTCAGTATGTAGTTAACGATGTTACTGGCCGAAAATGCCTTACAACAGCCTCATATAAAGTCACTCTGTCGTAAAGATTATAGTCTGACTCTACATCCCCGTTTGTTTGTACCCCACTACCTACTTCAAAAACGAGAACGTTTGATATGATAAATAGTGCACAGAACTAAGTCAGTTGAATCATTGATTTATAATTTCTAACCTGACTGTGACCAGAATGGCACTAATGCTGCCATCCCCTGCACCATTTCATGCGTAACGGACTTAACATACTAACACGGCGCCATATTGCGTACGCTATAGGCTAGTTTGTATCCTACAGACAACATAATGACGCAGTTCATCCTGTTCGGCAAATGCTGAATAATTGTGTAAATTTCACAACATTGAGAGTTTGGAATTATATCCCTCTGCATACATGAACATAAAAATTAAAGCGCTTGTTAAATCCACATGAAAAGCATAGTTGTCATTTTCCTTTGCTTGATTCGACATTGTACATATTGGAAGCAGACGACTTATGTATGTACATCTGTAGTCGTGATACACCTCTTTGCTGAAAATGGACTTGTCCAGAAACTGGAAATGGATCAGAGCATGTCTGTCTATTGCACTGAAAACTTCCGTTAAGCATGAAACATGCATAAGATGACGGTGTTAGGGCCACTCTACTCAGAGTCAGGTTAGAGACTATAAATCAATGAATGAATTGACTAAGTTCCTTGCAATTTTTATCACATTAAACGTTTCCATTATTTAAATCGGTAGGGGGGTACAAACAAACGGTTTGTATTATCAAACTATAGTTATTTTAGCAAATTGTGGATAACAGATGACAGTGATATATTCCATCATACTCTTCATAATGGGCTTTCATCCAGACGACTCCTTATCATAAAGGTCAAGTAGTATGTCACCCATTTTGACGCACCTCTCAGAACTCTATTTTTTCCAGTGACACTATTTCACACAAGCTTCAAAATTATAATATATTTCAAAGCAACATAGAAAACTCAAGTTTACAGGAGAAATGACGTTAAAAAACTAATTTTGAATTTCTGAAGTTTTTCCTGCATTTATCATAATCTTAATTTTGGAACAAATTTTGTCGCAGAAGCTAAAATAATCTAATTGGGGAAAATTATGTTTGTATTATGATAAATATGTTCATTTATGATTAAAACATAAGATTTAGTGTTTGATTGTTTTCTACTACTTAATTGGCATTTTGAACGTACAGAACCTCAATCTTTGAATGTACCAGTTTTAAAAAAAAAACTTGAAAACTGGTTTGCATCCTTCATAACTTGCATCTCTGAAAGTTCAAATAATCAGAGGCAGATGACATAATGTTACGAGAGGTTTTATTTTCATTCATTGTAATTCCTACCATTATCAAACCAATTTATAAATAATACATTGGTTAAAATATAAGTTATATATCGAGATTCTGTAAAAGGCTGATTGAAAATTTACTGTTGAAGTGATTAATATTAGATAGAAAATAACACAAATTGTTAAATATACAAAATAATATATAGGATGCTGATTTACAAAGCTGTTGGACATTTATGCGCACTTAAGGTTTCCGTCTCCAATATTGAAGCAAAACATGTACCGAATTTGACCGATTGACCAACACAAAATACAGCAGTGCTTACCATTTGAAAAGAAGCAATTGTCACCAGAATATTCTGTTCAAAATAATATTAATTTTGGATACAGGAGATACCACCCCTGTGTTTTCCTGACTCGCAGTATGTCAGCCTGTTCTGTGCACAGCTTTGAAAAGATGTAATCTTTATCCATCAGGCTATAGAAATGAAATACATTACTTTGGACTGTTTCTGTCAGCAGTTCAGTTGAGTAATTAGGTTTATAGCTAGTTTTACAAAATTTAACGTAACAATGCCAATAAATGGCAAGAGATATAAAGCAAACTAAACTGATTTGGTAAAAGTAAAGTTAGAACTAGCTGACATGGTGGTAGCTAATCAAATTGTATTAACAAAAGAAACACTTCAGGTTATCAGTAATGACAGCTCCATAGAAAACTTTATAACATTGTACATTGTTCTAAATGGTGTTACTGATGCAGTCATCAGCTGTAGGACACGTAGCCAATGCATGTTGAGTAGCAGACTGGATGCTTATTATGGCATGAAGTTGATTTGCCCTGTCAGAATAAATGATAAGGATTTTTATGAGGACTCGGTGATTAGATAAAAGAGAATAAGTGAAATGCAGTTTTTTTCTGATATGTATCTTTGTATCATTTCACAAATGATAATAATATGATTTTTGACAAATGTTTCTCTCAGCATGACTAGAAATTAATAATTGTAAACAAATGTTGTGTTTGTGATTTCAGTGAGAGTCGTACTCTCTTGAGAACTGTGAGTATAGGACACATCATCAGAATAGGAGATTGTCACCTTAGGGTGTAGGACAGCATAAGTGTCAGATGCTAAACAACATAAAACAGAATTTGTTCCATAGTGTCTTTTTCGTATGGTGGCCATGCAGAAAATTTTGCAAAGACCATTTGCATGTCCGCCATTGGCTAACATTATTAGCAATGTGAACTATGTCTCTCTCGCAGTTTAGATTATAATAATTACTGTATAATATGTTGTGCAAACAATGGGGTGCTAGTCCATGAATTAGTGGTTTTCCCAAGTGAAACAATTTTAATAATTCAGTTTTACTTCATCAAGAATATTGTTTTCAATAGACAGCTGTAACATAAGCCAAAACTATCTTCCGGTGCATCGGTAACTATAATCAAGTGGAAAATATGTTGAACTGTCGCACAAAAGATCTAAAATCGAATCCTACTCTATGCATTTTTTTCCATCCAGTTTTAGGATATGCTTGGTTATCTTGTGTGACTTCTATTATAGAAGTCCCACCCAGGCTCTATTTTGTTGGAAGTTAAATTTAGGAAAAGGTAGATGTAAAGCTCCGAGCCCCCAGCCAGCCATGCCGATGGTTAGATGGTTAAATGTACAAAAAAGGTTGAAATTCAGTGAACAACAATTCAGTAATCAAATGACTCAAATTTCTAATTATACTTCTTCCGCTCGACCCTTTAAAAAGCCTATTGCATCACTTTATTAGCAGTGTGAGATTGATTTCCACCTATCCTTGTATTTCTACTCATCTTTTGTATCCTTTCCCTCTCCTGTTTCTCCCAATTCCTTCTCCTCTTCCTCCCCGACCTTTCTCCAGATTCCTTCTCCTCTTCCTCCTCCACTTTCTATAGACTGCTTCTCCTCCTCTTCCACTTTCTCTTGACTCCTCCACTTTCTCCCCTACATGACTACACTCCTGTTAACTTGACTGTCTCGACTGTCGTAGCTACAGTCTGAATTCCATCTCCAACTCTAGAAGACTTGGACCCAATGGAACTGGAAGTTCTCTGTCCCGTAAAAAGTTTCCTTTTCGAAGCTTTGTGTTTCCTTAGAATCTGCCTCTTAAGTTCTGCCACCAGGTTACTAGTGGCTTCTTTTCTCGGAGTAAACCCTATTGATCTGCAATTCTTTCAGGTGAATACTGAATTAATCTTACAAGTTCAGAAGGTATCATTTAGGTCTGAATTGTAATCATGCCCTCTATCTCAATTTTTGATTGGATATCACTGTGAACTGATCCAATCAAACTTAGTGGACAATGTCCCTCTTGCTGTCCATCAACGTGGGGACAAATAAGAACATGCCTCATTCACTCATTTTGATGCTTGAATTAACCTTTAACATATAGGTGTGATAACGGCAAGCCTTTGTTAAGTGATGCGACCATTGCCTTCGCCAACTCAAGTTTCTGGTCTCTGGCTGGTCATGGTAGCCTTGTATAAGATTTCAGTACTAACCAGCATTCTTTACAGATCAAACAAAAAGCTGCGGTAATATTCCCAAGACAGGTAGATTATAGCTTATACATGACTATAGCTGGGGCTTAGCAAATGTGACATCTTGAATGAAGAAAAAATTATATTAGATATACTGTGTGAATGTACACAAAAGACTGCAGAATATAAACTGTAAACAGCTTATATTATCTGAGAAATATGCTACTTTCAAAGTTTTAATGCACCTTAGTGTGCCAAAATAAAATTGAAAGAACACTTTTGTTTTGAGTTAATAATGGAAAAATTTCATTGATTGGATGACAGTACTTGAGAATTTCACCCATGGGATTCACTAAATATTTATTAAATAATTTGTGCTTTTGCTGAGGTGTAGATTATAGCATGGTACAAATTTAAACAACAATGGCTTGCAAATATAGAATTAGAGATACATGTAGTCAGTTGCAAAAATGAGTATATTTCATAGATAAAGTACATGACAGCCATAATAATATATTTACATAAATTATACACACAGTGGCCATTTAAATAGTTTTTTCCAGATAAAGTACAGCAGCCATTTGAATAGTCTTTCTGGAGCCATTTGAATAGTCTTTCTGGAAAAAATACATGACAGCCATTTGAATAGTCTTTCTGGAGCCATTTGAATAGTCTTTCTGGAAAAAATACATGTCTCACATTGTTATTGAGAGCAATCTGAGACTGTCAATTTTACAAGGATATAACCTTGTATCAGTATACCACAGCAATTATGGACAGGCCAGTTTGACACTTTGGGGGTGGGGACAAGGATTTTATTGGAAAAAAGAACCAGCTCTCAGGTAGCATATATGTATAGTAGCTTTATTTTTAGTGCATAAGTCATTTCTCTACACAACACACACTCACACATATGAGGGTAGGATTTGGGGATTGTAAAGATCATATATATATATATATATATATATATATATATATATATATATATATATATATATTTGTGCAACTAGCATTGGTTCTTGAATCTTTATGTAGCAACCTTGGGCCATTATATCATAGCCCAACCAAAATATGGATTATGCACTGGCCTGTCATGACAAGGGACATTAACTTGCACTGCAAATATTTCATGGTTTCTGAGTCTGTCCATATTCCCTGGGGCTAAGTCTTTGGTACATAGAAACCCTAATTAAGCTTCCTAGACCTGCAACATATACATTTTCATTGTGTGATCAGACAAAGCCACTAACCCAGCCAACATTTTGTCCCAGGGTCACTCCCTACCCATTGTGACTAGCTTCTGAATCATAATTTGAAACCTATGTAGAACAGCACCCTATGTCATGATAACTCTGATTATCATCCTTCTACATTTAACAAACTCAGAGTTGGAGCTGGGGATGGCTTGTACTTGAGGTAAGAAAAAACCATATCAATTTAGGGGTCAACATCTCAAAAGTTCAAAGTTATTAAAAAGAATAAAATTGCTTTCTGTGTATAAATAACTTAATTAGTCTACTATTTACAGTTACAAAACTTTACAGTTGGCTTCCACTGGGGGTAAGGAAGAACCCTGCCAATGTTGGGTTCAAGGTCATTTAATGCAGAAAAATGATTTCCAGATAATAACTTAAGTTCTCCATCATGTAAGGTTATCAATTTTTTTAAATATAAATGTCTTGTGCATGTTATAAGGAAGAAATCTATTGATTTTGGTGTTGAGGTCAAAGGTCAGGGTCACTGACTTAAATCAGAAAAATGGTTTGTGCATAGAAACATTCTGCATGGCATACTTTGCAAATGGTTTGCACTTAAGGAAGAAGGCTATTGATTTGGAGTCGGTGTGTTAAAGGTCATCACTCATGGTTACAAACTAAAACAAGAAATGGTTTAACATTTGTTCTACACCATAAACATGGACCAAACTTTTGTTATCCGCACAGAGGACTATGTAACATATTATAGGCCTATAATGTTCCACTAACACTAGACTTGTTCAGTGGTTATATATCTGTTCATGTAGTACAACTACTTTGGAGAATTCTCAACACAGGATTTTTTAGCAATAACATTATCTGGACTGCATGTATACCATGCAAATATGTTGTTGTTGTTGTTATAGGTTTAACGCCATTTTTCAGCACACGATAGGCTATACATGGCGTCCAGTATTAATGGTGGAGGAAGAACCCGGAAAGAACCACCCACCCGCGAGAAGCTACTGGCAAGCTTTCTCACATATCCACATTAGCCGAATCCAAGACTCGAACCCATGCAGACAGAGGTGAGATGGCAGTGATCCATAACCAAGAGCGGTTTAGACCACTCGGGGCCCCGCAAATATGTAAATAACACTAAAATTTTACTTGATCTACATTTATAGTTTCTATGTTTTTTTAATATTGTACTGTTTAACTACAATAAAATATTATAATTTATACCTAATGAAATGTACCAAGTACTTGATTTTAGAGTCAGAAGTGACTTTTAAAACTAGTTATATGAAGAAAGAAAACAAACAATCCCTCTTCCTGGTATGTAGGATTCAGAAGAATAGTGTCACAGTGAGCTACTATTCCAGAAAATATTATCACAAAATATGTTCACCAGCTCTGTTAACATGTATACTCACTATTCTCCCTTTCAGCAAAGTTAAAATAATCATGTCTCATTAGACTTCTGAAATGACGCATGTGGAATTTGCCATTGTAACAGTTACTAACAATTTATAGCTTTTGACAAAATACAGCTTATAAACATACCAAAAACCAAATACATGTTCAATGCCTAATAAGCAGAAATAAATAAAATGTTAAAAGAAGATACCTAATGAATTTTAATAAAATTAAAAACATGATTGAATTTATTATTTAACTGTAGAGTCAGTGACATGTATGCTATAAACCTTAGTGTAGGATTAAAAATAGTTGCTGTTGTTGTGGGGTTTAATGCCATTTTTCAGCACATGAAAGGCTATGCATGGTAGCCAGTATTAATGGTGGAGGAAGAACCCGGGAAAATCCCGGGAAGAACCACCAACCCACAAGAAGCTACTGGCAAGCTTTCTCACATACCCACATTGGCCAAATCCTAGACTCGAACCCATGCAGACAGATGTGGGATGGCAGTGATCTGTAATGGAGGGTGCTTTAGACCACTCTCAGCAGCCATTCGGCTGAACTAAGTGAAAAAAGGAACATGATATTCTCAGGCCTTGCCCTAGGATGTATGGGGCTCAAGGCAGCAAGCAATGTACCCGGGCCCCCAAGCAAAAGAATAGCATTGCCTGAAAGCACAGGGCCCAAGGCGGTTGCCTCATTCGCCTTTCCCTAGGGCCAGGCCTGGATATTCTTTTTTTTTAAAATGGAAATGTATGTTTGGAAATTTTACTACTGTAGTTGTATAAAATTGCTATCATGTATGGAAGGAATTAAAGGCCTGCAAGTACTAAGTCAAAGAAAGAATGACAATGATATTTATATACATTAACAGATTTGCATATACCCCATGCTTCAACCATGTTAATCAGAATGTAGCTTTTGTATGTTGCAAACAATATCAGGACCTGCATAAATATTACATAAAGAAAAGCTGAATTATAAAAATTTGCCATTTCAAAAGTGTTACAAAAGTTGTCCAAAGGATGTGCCATAGGAAACTGATATTCTCAGTTAATACAAAATATTGTATAATTATGCAGATTCTGCAACTATAACACAGGATATGCTCTGATTGTGTATATTATTGACACAGAAATCAAACCAGAATATATATGTTGGCAACATGAGTTTTAAGTTTTTCCCAGCTTTGCCAATCATCATGTGAACTTAAGTTTACTTCATGTTCCGTTGCCACATTATAGCTAGTACCCTACTTCACTGTTTGGTCAGTTGCCAACATCACTATAGGTGAAGTATTATAGAACAAACGCATGATGGTGTACAATTTTTAGCAACCCTACTATACTTTGACACTGGACAACTAATGGAGAAAACCATGTTTTATTAAATTTATTTTCTGGATATAATTAACTCTCACTAATATTCTCTTCAAGGTCAGGTTCTTTGATGCTTTGAAGTGAATGGCATAGACCAACGACAGTGTATTATGTGAATGGCATAGACCAGCGACAGTGTATTATGTAAATGGCATAGACATGTTACAGTTCATTATGTGAATGGCATAACCATTGACAGTGCATTATGTGAATGGCATAGATCAGTGACAGTGCATTATGTGAATGACATAGACCAGTGACAGTGTATTATGTGAATGGCATAGACCAGTGACAGTGTATTATGTGAATGACATAGACCAGTGACAATGTATTATGTGAATGACATAGACATGTGACAGTGTATTGTGTGAATGGCATAGACCAGTGACAGTGTATTATGTGAATGACATAGACCAGTGACAGTGTATTATGTGAATGACATAGACCAGTGACAGTGTATTATGTGAATGGCATAGACCAGTGACAGTGTATTATGTGCTGACACTGTTGATCTTACCATTAGTTAAGAATGAATGGTTTGTGCAGTCATACATTTTTTGCCATGTATCTTGACTAGCCTTTGTAGATGGCTTGCACTCAGGAGAAAAACTCAGGTCACAATACCCCAGCTAAAGAGAGCTGCAGTTTTTGTCTGGAGTATTCCAAGTCATTCATTCCCAGTGTGTGTCTACATGTGATATAAATGTACTGTACAGAACTATTTGAACATGGAAAGTAGGTATATTGATTATTGTTGGTACTGTACAGAATTATTTGAACATGGGAAGTAAGTATATTGATCATACCTCAGACACTGTACATAACTATTTGAATATGGCAAGTAGCTATATTGATTGTTTCATTGCAGATCTGTTTAATCACTAGTTCATAAAATAGATATGCATTTGTTTATTTTCAGTTCATAACTTCAGGAAATATTACACCCATCTGGATCATATGATGGCCTGAGTATGCTTTGGAAATTCAAACAAGACAGACTGTGGCCTTTGCGTAAGAAACAAAAATGTAAGTTGGGGAATTATGGAATGAATCTCTGCTTGAGTATTATTAAAGTGTGAATAGAGATCTGTAAAAAGGCTTGGTATAGTAGTATTAAAATGTAAATATAGATCTGTAATAAGGCTTGATAAAGTAGTATTAGAATGTGAATAGAGATTTGTAATAAGGCTTGATATAGTAGTATTAGAATGTGAATAGAGATATGCAATAAGGCATGTGAATAGAGATATGCAATAAGGCTTGATTTAGTAGTATTAGAATGTGAATAGAGATTTGCAGTAAGGCTTGATATAATAGTATTAGAATGTGAATAGAGATGTGTAATAAGGCTTGATATAGTAGTATTAGAATGTGAATAGAGATTTGCAGTAAGGCTTGATATAGTAGTATTAGAATGTGAATAGAGATATGCAATAAGGCATGTGAATAGAGATATGCAATAAGGTTTGATATAGTAGTATTAGAATGTGAATAGAGATCTGCAGTAAGGCATCATGTAGTAGCATTAGAATGTGAATAGAGATCTGCAATAAGGCTTGATATAGTAGTATTATAATGTGAACATAGATTTGTAATACAGCTTGATATAGTAGTGTTCGAATGTGAATAGAGATATGCAATAAGGCATGTGAATAGAGATCTGCAATAAGGCTTGATATAGTAGTATTAGAATGTGAATAGAGATCTGCAGTAAGGCATCATGTAGTAGCATTAGAATGTGAATTGAGATCTGCAATAAGGCTTGATATAGTAGTATTATAATGTGAATATAGATTTGTAATACAGCTTGATATAGTAGTGTTCGAATGTGAATAGAGATATGCAATAAGGCATGTGAATAGAGATCTGCAATAAGGCTCGATATAGTAGTATTAGAATGTGAATAGAGATCTGTAATAAGGCTTGATATAGTAGTATCAGAATGCGATTAGAGATTTGTAACAAGGCTTGATATAGTAGTATTAGAATATGAATAGATTTGTAATAAGGCTTGATATAGTAGTATTAGAATGTGAATAGAGATATGCAATAAGGCATGTGAATAGAGATCTGCAATAAGGCTCGATATAGTAGTATTAGAATGTGAATAGAGATCTGTAATAAGGCTTGATATAGTAGTATCAGAATGCGATTAGAGATTTGTAACAAGGCTTGATATAGTAGTATTAGAATATGAATAGATTTGTAATAAGGCTTGATATAGTAGTATTAGAATGTGAATAGAGATTTGCAATAAGGCTTGATATAGTAGTATTAGAATATAAATAGAGATCTGTAATAAGGCTTGATATAGTAGTATTAGAATGTGAATGGAGATCTGCAGTAAGGCTTGACTATTGTTGTTGTGGGGTTTAACGCCATTTTTCAGCACACGATAGGCCATATATGGCGGCCAGTATTAATGGTGGAGGAAGAACCCGGGAAAACCCAGGAAAGAACCACCGACCCACGAGAAGCTACTGGCATGCTTTCTCACATATCTACATTGGCTGAATCTGAGACTCGAACTGGCGCAGACAGAGGTGAGATGGCAGTGATCCGTAACGGCGAACGCTTTAGACCACTCGGCCACTCGGGGCCCCGCAATACGGCTTGATATAGTAGTATTAGAATGTGAATAGAGATCTGCAGTAAGGCTTGATATAATAGTATTAGAATGTGAATAGAGATCTGCAACAAGGCCTGACATATTAGTATTATAATGTGAATATAGATTTGTAACAAAGCTTGATATAGTAGTGTTCAAATAATGGTATTAGAATGTGAATAGAGATATGTAATAAGCTTGATATGATAGTATTAGAATGTAAATAGAGATCTGTAATAAGGATTGATATAGTAGTATTAGAATGTGAATAGAGATCTGTAATAAGGCTTGATATAGTAGTATTAGCATGTGAATA
The DNA here is from genome assembly GCA_028554795.2 of Sinohyriopsis cumingii. Classification (NCBI taxonomy): domain Eukaryota; kingdom Metazoa; phylum Mollusca; class Bivalvia; order Unionida; family Unionidae; genus Sinohyriopsis; species Sinohyriopsis cumingii. The sequence continues at coordinate 84,491,975 of CM068832.1, forward strand.
AAGATCTGTAATAAGGCTTGATATAGTATTATTAGAATGAATAGAGATCTGTAATAAGGCTTGATATAGTAGTATTATAATGTGAATAGAGATATATAATAAGGCATGTGACTAGAGATCTGCAATAAGGCTTGATATAGTAGTATTAGCATGTGAATAAAGATCTGTAATAAGGCTTGATATAGTATTATTAGAATGAATAGAGATCTGTAATAAGGCTTGATATAGTAGTATTATAATGTGAATAGAGATATGTAATAAGGCATGTGACTAGAGATCTTCAATAAGGCTTGATATAGTAGTATTAGAATGTAAATAGAGATCTGTAATAAGTTTTGATATAGTAGTATTAGGATATGAATAGATATTTGTAATAAGGCTTGCTATAGTAGTATTAGAATGTGAATAGAGATATGCAATAAGGCGTGTGAATAGAGATCTGCAATAAGGTTTGATATAGTAGTATTAGAATGTGAATAGAGATCTGCAATAAGGCTTGATATAGTAGTATTAGAATGTGAATAGAGATCTGTAATAAGGCTTGATATAGTAGCATTAGAATGTGAATGGAGATTTGTAATAAGGCTTGATATAGTAGTATTAGAATGTGAATAGAGATTTGTAATAAGGTTTGATATAGTAGTATTAGAATGTGAATAGAGATATGCAGTAAGGCATGTGAATAGAGATATGCAATAAGGCTTGATATAGTAGTATTAGAATGTGAATAGAGATCTGCAGTAATGCTTGATATAGTAGTATTAGAATGTGAATTGAGATCTGCAATACGGCTTGATATAGTAGTATTAGAATGTGAATAGAGATTTGTAATAAGGCTTGATATAGTAGTATTAGAATGTGAATAGAGATATGCAATAAGGCATTTGAATAGAGATATGCAATAAGGCATGTGAATAGAGATCTGTATTAAGGCTTGATATAGTAGTATTAGAATGTAAATAGAGGTCTGCAATAAGGCTTGTAATATTAGTATTAGAAAGTGAATAGAGATCTGCAATAAGGCTTGATATAGTTGTATTAGAATGTGAATAGAGATATGTAATAACTTGAGATATATGTAACAAGGCTTGATAGAGTAGAATTAGAATGTGAATATAGATCTGTAATAAGGCTTGATATAGTAATATTAGAATGTGAATAGAGATCTGTAATATGGCTTGATATAATATTATTAGAATGTGAATAGAGATATGCAATAAGGCTTGATATAGTAGTATTATAATGTGAATAGAGATCTGCAGTAAGGCTTGATATAATAGTATTAGAATGTGAATAGAGATCTGCAATCAGGCTTGATATATTAGTATTATAATGTGAATAGAGATTTGTAATAAAGGTTGATATAGTAGTGTTCGAATAATGGTATTGGAATGTGAATAGAGATATGTAATAAGCTTGATATAATAGTTTTAGAATGTAAATAGAGGTCTGCAATAAGGCTTGTAATATTAGTATTAGAAAGTGAATAGAGATCTGCAATAAGGCTTGATATAGTTGTATTAGAATGTGAATAGAGATATGTAATAACTTGAGATATATGTAACAAGGCTTGATAGAGTAGAATTAGAATGTGAATATAGATCTGTAATAAGGCTTGATATAGTAATATTAGAATGTGAATAGAGATCTGTAATATGGCTTGATATAATATTATTAGAATGTGAATAGAGATATGCAATAAGGCTTGATATAGTAGTATTATAATGTGAATAGAGATCTGCAGTAAGGCTTGATATAATAGTATTAGAATGTGAATAGAGATCTGCAATCAGGCTTGATATATTAGTATTATAATGTGAATAGAGATTTGTAATAAAGGTTGATATAGTAGTGTTCGAATAATGGTATTGGAATGTGAATAGAGATATGTAATAAGCTTGATATAATAGTTTTAGAATGTAAATAGAGATCTGTAATAAGGATTGATATAGTAGTATTAGAATGTGAATAGAGATTTGTAATAAGGTTTGATATAGTAGTATTAGAATGTGAATAGAGATATGCAGTAAGGCATGTGAATAGAGATATGCAATAAGGCTTGATATAGTAGTATTAGAATGTGAATAGAGATCTGCAGTAATGCTTGATATAGTAGTATTAGAATGTGAATTGAGATTTGTAATAAGGCTTGATATAGTAGTATTAGAATGTGAATAGAGATATGCAATAAGGCATGTGAATAGAGATCTGTATTAAGGCTTGATATAGTAGTATTAGAATGTAAATAGAGGTCTGTAATAAGGTTTGATATAGTAGTATTAGAATGTCAATAAGAGATATGCAATAAGGCATTTGAATAGAGATATGCAATAAGGCTTGATATAGTAGTATTATAATGTGAATAGAGATCTGCAATAAGGCTTGTAATATTAGTATTAGAAAGTGAATAGAGATCTGCAATAAGGCTTGATATAGTTGTATTAGAATGTGAATAGAGATATGTAATAACTTGAGATATATGTAACAAGGCTTGATAGAGTAGAATTAGAATGTGAATATAGATCTGTAATAAGGCTTGATATAGTAATATTAGAATGTGAATAGAGATCTGTAATATGGTTTGATATAATATTATTAGAATGTGAATAGAGATATGCAATAAGGCTTGATATAGTAGTATTATAATGTGAATAGAGATCTGCAGTAAGGCTTGATATAATAGTATTAGAATGTGAATAGAGATCTGCAATCAGGCTTGATATATTAGTATTATAATGTGAATAGAGATTTGTAATAAAGGTTGATATAGTAGTGTTCGAATAATGGTATTGGAATGTGAATAGAGATATGTAATAAGCTTGATATAATAGTTTTAGAATGTAAATAGAGATCTGTAATAAGGATTGATATAGTAGTATTAGAATGTGAATAGAGCTCTGTAATAAGGCTTGATATAGTAGTATTAGAATGTGAATAGAGATATGTAATAAGGCATGTGACTAGAGATCTGCAATAAGGCATGATATACTAGTATTAGAATGTAAATAGAGATACGTAATAAGGCTTGATATAGTAGTAATAGGATATGAATAGAGATTTGTAATAAGGCTTGATATAGTAGTATTAGCATGTGAATAGAGATATGCAATGAGGCATGTGAATAGAGATCTGTAGTAAGGCCTGCTATAGGAGTGTTAGAATGTGAATAGAGATCTGCAATAAGGCTTGATATAGTAGTATTAGGATGTGAATAGAGATTTGTAATAAGGCTTGATATAGTAGTGTTAGAATGTGAATAGAGATATGCAATAAGGCATCTGAATAGAGATCTGCAATAAGGCTTGATAAAGTAGTATTAGAATGTGAATAGAGATCTGTAATAAGGCTTAATATAGTAGTATTAGAATGTGTATAGAGATTTGTAATAAGACTTGATATAGTAATATTAGAATATGAATAAAGATATGCAATAAGGCACGTGAATAGAGATCTGTAATAAGGCTTGATATAGTAGTATTAGAGTGTAAATAGAGATCTGTAATAAGGCTTGATATAGTAGTATTAGAATGTGAATAAGAGATATGCAATAAGGCATGTGAATAGAGATATGCAATAAGGCTTGATGTAGTACTAGAATGTGAATAGAGATATGTAATAACTTGAGATATATGTAATAAGGCTTGATAGAGTAGTATTAGAATGTGATTATAGATCTGTAATAAGGCTTGATATAGTAGTATTAGAATGTGAATAGAGATTTGTAATAAGGCTTGATATAGTATTATTAGAATGTGAATAGAGATCTGCAATAAGGCTTGACATAGTAGTATTATAATGTGAATAGAGATATGTAATAAGGCATGTGACTAGAGACCTGCAATAATGCTTGATATAGTAGTATTAGAATGTAAATAGAGATCTGTAATAAGGCTTGATATAGTAGGATTAGGATATGAATAGAGATTTGTAATAAGGCTTGATATAGTAGTATTAGAATGTGAATAGAGATATGCAATAAGGCATGTGAATAGAGATCTGCAATAAGGCTTGATATAGTAGTATTATAATGTGAATAGAGATACGTAAAAAGGCTTGATATAGTAGTAATAGGATATGAATGGAGATTTGTAATAAGGCTTGATATAGTAGTATTAGAATGTGAATAGAGATATGCAGTAAGGCATGTGAATAGAGATATGCAATAAGGCTTGATATAGTAGTATTGGAATGTGAATAGAGATCTGCAATAATGCTTGATATAGTAGTATTATAATGTGAATAGAGATTTGCAATAAGGCTTGATATAGTAGTATTAGAATGTGAATAGAGATTTGTAATAAGGCATGTGACTAGAGATCTGCAATAAGGCTTGATATAGTAGTATTAGAATGTAAATAGAGATCTGTAATAAGGCTTGATATAGTAGTATTAGGATATGAATAGAGATTTGTAATAAGGCTTGATATAGTAGTATTAGAATGTGAAAAGAGATATGCAATAAGGCTTGATATAGTAGTATTAGAATATAAATATAGATCTGTAATAAGGCTTGATATAGTAGTATTAGAATGTGAATAGAGATCTGCAATAAGGCTTGATATAGTAGTATTAAAATGTAAATAGATATTTGTAATAAGGCTTGATATAGTTGTATTAGAATGTGAATAGAGATATGCAGTAAGGCATGTGAATAGAGATATGCAATAAGGCTTGATATAGTAGTATTAGAATGTGAATAGAGATCTGCAATAAGGCTTGATATAGTAGTATTAGAATGTGAATAGAGATCTGCAATAAGGCTTGATATAGTAGTATTAGAATGTGAATAGAGATCTGTAATAAGGCTTGATATAGTAGTATGAGAATGTGAATGGAGATCTGTAATAAGGCTTGATATAGTAGTATTAGAATGTGAATAGAGATTTGTAATAAGGTTTGATATAGTAGTATTAGAATGTGAATAGAGATATGCAGTAAGGCATGTGAATAGAGATATGCAATAAGGCTTGATATAGTAGTATTAGAATGTGAATAGAGATCTGCAATAATGCTTGATATAGTAGTATTAGAATGTGAATAGAGATTTGTAATAAGGCTTGATATAGTAGTATTAGAATGTGAATAGAGATATGCAATAAGGCTTGACATAGTAGTATTATAATGTGAATAGAGATATGTAATAAGGCATGTGACTAGAGACCTGCAATAATGCTTGATATAGTAGTATTAGAATGTAAATAGAGATCTGTAATAAGGCTTGATATAGTAGGATTAGGATATGAATAGAGATTTGTAATAAGGCTTGATATAGTAGTATTAGAATGTGAATAGAGATATGCAATAGGGCATGTGAATAGAGATCTGCAATAAGGCTTGATATAGTAGTATTATAATGTGAATAGAGATACGTAATAAGGCTTGATATAGTAGTAATAGGATATGAATGGAGATTTGTAATAAGGCTTGATATAGTAGTATTAGAATGTGAATAGAGATATGCAGTAAGGCATGTGAATAGAGATATGCAATAAGGCTTGATATAGTAGTATTGGAATGTGAATAGAGATCTGCAATAATGCTTGATATAGTAGTATTATAATGTGAATAGAGATTTGCAATAAGGCTTGATATAGTAGTATTAGAATGTGAATAGAGATTTGTAATAAGGCTTGATATAGTAGTGTTAGAATGTGAATAGAGATATGTAATAAGGCATGTGAATAGAGATCTGCAATAAGGCTTGATATAGTATTATTAGAATGTGAATAGAGATCTGTATTAAGGCTTGATATAGTAGTATTAGAATGTAAATAGAAGTCTGTAATAAGGTTTGATATAGTAGTATTAAAATGTGAATAGAGATTTGCAATAAGGCTTGATATAGTAGTATTAGAATGTGAATAGAGATTTGTAATAAGGCTTGATATAGTAGTGTTAGAATGTGAATAGAGATATGTAATAAGGCATGTGAATAGAGATCTGCAATAAGGCTTGATATAGTATTATTAGAATGTGAATAGAGATCTGTATTAAGGCTTGATATAGTAGTATTAGAATGTAAATAGAAGTCTGTAATAAGGTTTGATATAGTAGTATTAAAATGTGAATAGAGATTTGCAATAAGGCTTGATATAGTAGTATTAGAATGTGAATAGAGATTTGTAATAAGGCTTGATATAGTAGTGTTAGAATGTGAATAGAGATCTGTAATAACTTGAGATATATGTAATAAGGCTTGATATAGTAGTGTTAGAATGTGAATTGAGATCTGCAATAAGGCTTGATATAGTAGTATTAGAATGTGAATAGAGATCTGGAATAAGGCTTTATATAATAGTATTAGAATGTGAATGGAGATCTGCAATAAGGCTTGATATAGTAGTATTAGAATGGGAATAGAGATATGTAATAACTTGAGATATATGTAACCAGGCTTGATAGAGTAGCATTAGATTGTGAATATAGATCTTTAATAAGGCTTGATATAGTAATATTAGAATGTGAATAGAGATCTGTAATAAGGCTTGATATAGTATTATTAGAATGTGAATGGAGATATGTAATAAGGCTTGATATAGTATTATTAGAATGTGAATAGAGATCTGTAATAATTCTTGATATAATGGTATTAGAATGTGAATAGAGATCTGTAATAAGGCTTGATATAGTAGTATTAAAATGTGAATGGAGATCTGTAATAAGGCTTGATATTTTTATATACCACCATAGATAGGGTCTTATAGTGGTACCTTGTAAGTCTGGTTATGTTTTATTCATTGATCCATTTCTCGAGCACAAACATTGTTGCTCTGGTCCATTTGGTTATGTTTTGTATATAGCTTGGTTAATTTTTTTGGCATGTATAGTGTTACATATTGTCCATCTGTCCATTTGGTTATATTTTGTATATAGCATGGTCCATTTCTGTGTGTTGAGTCTAATATAAAGTTTATACAGGTACTCTGTAATTGGTGCTTAAGATTTCTTTCAACTTTGTTTACTAATTTGTTTGTTTGGAGTCTGGGCTGGAATGATCATCACTGGCAGGTCATTTATTGAAACTGAGACAGAAAAGAAAATGTACTTCTTTTTGTCATTGTAATTAATTAATATGTGCCAGTGTTTAACAATTCAATGGAGTAGTAAGAGGTGTACATTTGGTTGTTCACTGCCAAGAGTTTTAAAAATAAAATCTATAAGCATTTTTGGTTTCAGTTACGAGACTGGTTACCTCAGATGACATTAGCTATGATTATTAAGTTTCACACTTAGCAGGTTGTCTGTAGTTTCTTGGCCCAGATGTTCCCTTGATTAATATTTTTTTTGAAGAATGGAGAATGCCTTTTCTGTATCAGCATTAGAATGTGGCAATGACAAATGAATCACACTCAGCCTGCATCTAGGAGCAGATTTCACTTTTTCTCTGAATGGGTTTTCAAAGTAGCTGACTGCTCTCCAAGAGAGAAAGTTTTAGATTTGGACATCAGATGTATTCCCAAGTTTCATATTTCTTCGTCAATGGAGTTTTTTAGATTTGGGAGTTTATATTCTGGCATTTTGACAGAATTTGAGCTAAACCATGTATCAGCTGCCCTTTTATGTTTCTCTATAAACATCTTGAGCAATGCAAGAACAATTCAACAATACAAAAAAATTAAAGGTCACCCGATTTGTAATAAAAAACTTGAGAGACATCATGAAACACCTTTGATCCCTTTATTACTTATAATACCTTCATACAGTATTCCACATTTAGCCTTAAACTTTCCAGATTATGTCAATAAGGTAATCAGTTAACAGCTTGTTGCACATACATCAGTCTTCTTAACCTGATTACCACACATCACTGAACTGCTGTAACACTTTCAGTCTGCATTAGACTGGTTCCAACTGGTTACTGTAATCTGGGGGAGAATACATGCAAATAAACTGATTCTTTTTGTCTAAAAAGAATGGGTTAATAAATAATAATTATTTACTTTACAAAAGTAATAGATTGTAACTTTAAAATGACATATGTGGTAGGCATTCTTTAAAATGGTAATTTTATCCTACCACAGGTAGAATTACATGTATGTTGATCGGCAATGAAACAAATCTCAATATTTGATTCAAAACTTAATCCAATCAATTCATAATTGATTCCATTGTCCTCTGTCATAAACGTCACAAGGTAATCTGTCCTTGATTCAGTTATGTCCACATGAGTATGACATCAGTGACCTATTTGGTTCTGCCCAATTTGTATTGATTTCGCATAGGGGCTGATAAAGTCTGAACAGTAGTTAAGTAAATGTTGATCCCATGAGCATGCAGTCAATTTGTTAGAAATTATGGCTATGGTGAATCAAGGGAAATTGAGACTGATGCTCTGACCCAAATCATTGCATCTTAAAAATGCACAGGTTGGAATTTCCATGCGTTAAGAATGGTTAAAATTTAAATTCCACTCATCAGAACTCGAGGGTACATGTCTGGTGAGAACCTTGTATATAGAACCATTTCTCAGACCTTGAGGTATAAAATTCCTGTTCAGTGAAAATATTTATTGTTAGTTTGCCACTGTCACCAGGTCATGATCTCAGATAAAGTTCGGTATAACCCTGTGTTTGCTCCTCATTAGTCAACATTTGGTCCTCATTAGTCAACATTTGGTTTCCAGCTGCTTCTCAAGAACCATCTAACAAATTTTAAGTTAGCACATATGATGCCAATCAACTATCAATCATGGCCACTATTACTGATAATTATAAAAGATTTAAACATATCCACAAATCAAAAATAAATAGAATTTGATCAAATATAACCCGACGACTGAGAACATCCTAGAATGGAGCTCTTTCAGATTTTTAGCACTATTGGTCATATACCAGTAGAGTCAATGGGGTGACCTATTGTCCGATGTCCACTGTTTGTTATAGATACTTCAGAAATTACTTGGAAGATTGGTATGAAACTATAAACACACATTAATCATCTGGTCTAGTTGGTGGAACATGATAATGAAATTGGTACTGCTCCAACGTCCAGTTTCCAGACATCTTGATATTTTATTATCACTAGTTTTCCTGAATGGATGGTCATATCAGTATGGGGTTTTCACTAAAAGACTTCTTAAAAGTCAAGGGTCTGACCTGTACAGGTGATTTGGAAATCACTTCTGTGGCTTTTTTGGGTGGGTGGGGTGAAAATGCAAGATTTGTCTCCCTTAGTATGTCAGATCAGTTAAAATGGTGATTTTGACTGAGCTTATTACAGGACAGTTGTTTAGGGGAAGTAATCAAAAAAGTTCATTGACTTGGTCTCACCATAAACTGTGTCCCATTTTTAACTGGAAAATAAGAAGGATTTTGAGTATTTTGCATTAATGAGTTTCATAGTATTTGTAGTTTCATAATTCAATGACTGTTTACTAAAACAGAATAGATAATCAGATGGTCTAACAAGACAAGTTGTCATCCCTCAGTGAAAATCCACTTGAAACAAATGCAAAGATGTTATTGTCACAATCCCCATTTTTGTACTTGATCCAAAGAATCTGTATTGTGTTGCCTTACATTGATTTGATCAATTTATCATATTTTATCAAATAATCTTTTTCTCTCAATTTAGCAGTTTAAATAGTGGATTGTTTTGTGAATATCAACATATTTCCCCATTGGAAATAAAGTCATGTAAACATGCTGTGGAAAGTAACTCTTGTAAGTGATTTGTATATGAATCCCCATTGTTCATGTTGTCCATCATTCTGGATATCTAAGTAGTCTTTCCATGACTTGTAAATTTGTAGGTTATATATATGACAGAGATTTCAGTAGTGTTAAATTTGTTTGGTAGTGGTGGTGGGAGTGGAGGGGGCAAGGGGACTTGGATTCTTTTTTCAACGAGGATATTACTTTCTCTTTTTATCACACTATTATTTTCAACTAATATGATGGATAGCATTACTTGAATTAGTTCTTTCTTCTACAAAATCAAAGCAAGAATATTTATTTTAATATTTTTTAAAGTAAAATTTGTTTTTAACTATTGATCCCACCACCACCAACCCATTAAATGGTCCATCTATTAGAGCATGGTTCATAGTGTACAGTAATAACTCAAACATTCGCGAGGTTAGGTTCTAGAACCAGTCGTGGATCAGGAGGAATCGCGAATGTTTGGTACGGGTCACTAAAAATGCTAATAAATGCTTATTTCTAGGGTTTAAACCCTAAATATGACCCAAATCATGCTCCCAAAGCACTTTAATTTCATTTAAAAGTTAGCTTAATACATTACCCTTAAAAAGAGAAATAAATGGTTGACATAAAAATAGAGTACAGTATCGCCTAATGGGTATTTGCCACACTAGCGCATTTACAGTACGGTACATGTATACATGTACTAATATTACCCCTATACTAATTCATTGGCTGCCGTTTTCTTTTGCACTCACAGTAAGGTAAAACCAAGTAACGAATGGGACTGCAAACTTAATGACTGACGTTTTCTTTGTCATTATCAGGAAGGTAAACTAGGTAAACTTCATATGTCACAGAAGTCATAGAACGAAGGTACAGTTCAATAAAATAAAGAAAACGTACGTAGAGGGTACCAATGAAAATTTTGCAAATCCAGAAACGCGAATGCAAAAGGTATTACTGTACGTAAATCCATGGCCTGTGCTCATATTGAAGCTTTAATAATGTTGGACACATCTTCTGATAATGACAATCACAAGGGTTTTATTCTCAATCTAAAATGCTGTTGGAGATGTTGCCTGGCATTATACTTGTAAATACACAAACCAGAAGCATAGGGAAGATGGACATAAATATTTTAGCATGATCTGGGTTATATCCTTTTCTATCAAGGAGATACCTTTCCCCAGTAGGTATTTACATTACAAATGCATAGTAAAAACATTAACTTTAGTAATTTTTTCATGATAATAGTTTTCACAAAAAGGACCATAAAAAAATGATTAAAACAAACCCACTATATGGTTCTATTATATGCAAATGGACACTTTTTTATATAAATTCATTTAAAACTACTTCCATACAATCAGTTTAAAATAATGGAAGTGTTCATTCAGCTATTCATATATATATATATATATATATATATTCATATATATATATATATATATATATATATATATATATATATATATATATATATATATATATATGTATGTATTAGTAAAATATCTCCTTTGGGGAGGCACTCCTTTACATTAAGCGAGGTAAATAATACAATCCTCAGATACTGAATTATCAGTTTCCTTAAACCAGAGGCACACTGCTTCAGACAATTAACTGGAGTACAGTTACCATAGAGACATATAGAAATATCAGTATGCCCTGCCTGTACATGTACATACTGTAACTATATTGATTGAGAAGGTTTAAAAATAGAATTGTGATTAAAAACATGTTATGTCCAACAACAGGGTTCTAAATGAATTAAAGGCAAGAATAACAATGGTATGTTGGACAGACCAATTAGGTAATGCTTTCTGTCAGAGCAAAAAAATAAAAATACTTGCATTATTTTCCAAGGACAAATTTGATTTCGCTAATCAAGAATTTATCCTCAACAATACTGAAAAATATAATAAACAGGCTTCTTTTTACCTGTAGATGTTTTAAAAAATTAAAGAAGGTGTATTTGGTTTTTGATCAGTTTATAAAATTTGAGGGATCTCTTACAAAGGTGCAAAAAAATATATTTAGTTCATAAAATGTAAGGGGTCACTTACAAAGGTGCAAAAAATGTATTTAGTTCATAAAATTTGAGGGGTTACTTACAAAGGTGCAAAAAATGTATTTAGTTCATAAAATTTTAGGGGTCACTTAAAAAGGTGCAAAAAATGTATTTAAGCATGTTTTGTCATCAGGTCATCTGCTGCAAAATTATTGAACTGAAGATATTATCCACTATGATGTCATTATTGAAATATCACAGTTTGTTATTTCAAGTGGAAGTATAGTTTGCAATACCTTAGATGAAAAGATACATTTTTGTATGCTTTTCTAAACTCTCATGATAAATTTAAATGCTTCTTGTATAATTTTTGGTCATGTTAGATAATTACATCTGGATTTATGGTTATTTTAGTTAAATATGGTGTGCTTGTCTCATGTGGGACATGTTACAGTGTTAGCCTCTTAAACTCAGTGAAGCAAAGAAACCCATTCTAGGTGGTAATGGTGTGTTTGTAGGCTAACATTAATTCACTGATTGCAAGTTCCTCTTTGTAGCCAAACATTGTGTTGTGATCATTTTATTGTGTTATGTGTAGCTATTTCTGAATCAGTTCAGTATAAAGTGCTTGTAATATACTTAAGTAGTTACAGTGTAAATTAAGAAAAGGCCTCATGGGATACCCACATTGACTGCCTCAAATGTTCTAAGTGTACATGAAAAATATCATTGCACTCTTTGTGAAGTATGTCCCCCAAGCACTTGTAATCTCATTGATTCTAGGCAAACTTCCCAACACTGGAAGAACATTCATTTCCCTTCAAAATTTTCTGGCTTGTTTCCCAGGTCTCACATGTTGGGACACACATCCTTGGCAACCACTGAAGCCTCTCCAGAAAAAGGCCCTAGATGTTTGAGAAGTTGTTCGACTTCACCCTTTGGGAAGATGTCGAACACTGCTCCTGTCTTTAACAGCATGCATGCTTAATGTAATGGGTTGCTCCCCCCCACTGGGGAGGTAGAGCATTGTGACAGCGGATTACACTGTACTGTTAGGGACATTGAGCACCATGATAGTGGGTTGCGCCCTTCCATTAGGGATGTAGATCATGGCGACAGCAGGTTGCGCCCTTCCTTGCGGAAGTTGAGAGCCACAACACCAGGTTGCGCCCTCCTATTAGGGAGGTCGAGCAATACCTCAGCAGGTTTCTCCCTCCCATCAGGGAGGTTGACCACAATAATACTTATCTTGCTTCTAGTAGGACAATTTGCCACCTTCTGTTAGGGTGGCAGGACTGTGCTTTCCTCTTTCCCCTCTGTACCATTCCATCCTGTGCAGGACTCACAATCCTACACAGGACTCTGGCTAAGGACGGGGACCACTTCGATGTCTTCCCTTCCCAGTTATACCTATGAACCCTTATGGCATGTGGGCTTCACACCTCGGAGTCCTTAGTCCATTATCTCCCATGGGCAACTGTACCTTGCCCTCATAGTTGAAGTGATGCTGCAGCTCATGTCCCACCATCACTTACTCTCCAGGTGGCTTCTTTTCAGAAGGCTCAAGGTGTTACATCTTGTAGGGTTGACAGACATTCTTGTCTCTCCTCTGCCCCTCATGATGAACCAGGGATGGCAACAAAGAGTGCTCCTATCCCCTCTCCTTATAAGGACACAGTGATCTGCAGCCACACTCCTACCTAGAGCATCCTTGATGATGATGATGATGATGCATTCTCCCTACTTATCAACTGCTATGAGTTTGAGGTAGAAGCTGCAGCATTAACATCCTCTCTTGTACTCACCCCTTCCTCACAGATGGATGAGGAGGAAGAGGTCTGGTCCTTTGATATGGCGGTAAACAAGGTTTATCGTCTGTTACCTCTGGACTTGTGCCCCAAACCATCAGGTATACAGTCCAATAAGATTCTTTCCAGTTTCGAAAGATCTCTGGGGTACCAACTCAACTAGATCTCTTTCTTCTCCCACATTCATCCACGATTGAAGAAATATCATGGAGGTTTTTGCAAGGTCAAAATATCTCTTGACAGTGTAGAGGGTGGTCTGTTCCTCCAACAATGTTGCGACCCCTTTTTTTTCTTCCAGCTACCGGGTACATTCCCCAAAATGGCCTATCAAACCTCCCCCTTTGGACGACAATGCAGTCAAAGTGTGTATCTCTATGGGAACCCGGGCATGCCTTACTATCAGAACAATTGATACCATGGAGCAGAAAACTCGGTTACTTGTAACAATAGCTTTGCATGCTAATGTATTCTCAGCAACTTCTTCTAGTATGTTGAGAGAGGTCTCCCTGAATCCAGCCTCAACACATGCTGAAAGCTGTGGCTAAGACTTCTTGGCATGCACTCTTGGTTGCCATGGCACTATGAGTTGAATATCTGCAGTGACACTGGATTGGACTTGTAGAAGGTCTTCTTGCATAACGACAGTAAAGACCTTCTAATGGCTGATCCTTTAGAAGCCAAGACCCTCTTTGAGGGCCTCATCCCTACTGTGGCTTCTCAAGAACTGCTGGATCACCAACATTGATCTTTTACCTCTGCTCCCGGTCCATCGTAGTCATCCAGGAAACTAGGTCAGGCTAGTTGCCCGCATGGGTCATCTGTGAAATTTTTCAGGCAGGTGTAGCCCCAGCCCAATTTCCAAATGCCTGCTAGGCTATCTTCTTCATCAGGTCCACGGCACCCATGTCACTGCAGGCCAAAAAGGAAGTTCTCTAACCATCCTTCCTTTCCTACCACAGGAATGGGAGGGGGGAGGAGGGCATAATTTATAGTTCTTGGACTCAGGCTGAATTGTTCCTGCACATCAACAACCTAGAAATGAAAGCAGTATTTCTAGCATTGCAAAGGTACATCAACATAAGGGTTCGTTGCCTCATGGTTTCCTCAGACAACATGTCTGTAGCAGCTTACCTATGACACCAAAGAGGTACACATGTGCCTCCTCTTTGCATGGAGGTCTGGAACCTCTTCATCAGAAAATCCTCAGAGAATATCACAATCTAAGTCCGTCACATTCCGGGCAAGATGAACGTAATAGATGAACATACTAGTGGACAGCCTAATATCCAGAACAGACTGAGCTGTCCTCACAGACTGGTCTTTTCACCACTTTGTGACAGAGTCCCTGCTTTCCATCTGGGGAAGACCTCTAGTAGACCTATTTGCAACCAAGCTCAACAACAAAGTCCCCTTTTACGTGCCTCCTGCCTTGGATCAGGGAGCATGGGCAGTCAATGCATTCAGCTTACAGTGGGATTGCCTATTTACATGTAATTTCCTACCCTTCCAACTGTTATCACTAGTTCTAAAAAGAGCCAGAATATACACTCCTGGGATGATCCTCATCACCCCACTGTGGCCCCATTGACCATGCTTCAATGATCTCCAAAACCTCTCAATCAATTGACCCATTTCAAATGATCTCTCCACTACAACAAGTTTTTGGGCCAACTTAACAGTTGCATCATTCAAGCCAGGAGAGGTTTTACATCCAAGGTCTATGATGTCAGGTAGAGAACCTTCTGTAGGAAACACGTTGATCCTGTCCGCCGGCTTATAACTTCCATTGCTGATTTCCTTTTGTTCCTCTTTGAGACCGAAAGATATTAAGTATCCACTATCAAAGGCTATCGGGCTGCCATCTCCAACTCATTTAAAGTCTCTCAGGGCACAGACATCAGTTCAGATCTGCACCTTGCCAATTCTATAAAGTACTTAAAGCTTCAGAGACCTGTCTCCCACTCTCTTATGCCCAGATGAAATCTGTCTTGTGTTTATGGACATTAATCAAAGCCCTGTATGAACCAATGAGTGAAGCTTCCTTTCAAGATCTCACACTCAAAATGGTTTTCCTACTTGCTCTTGCCTCAGTGAAACAAAGAAGCAAAATTCATGCCTTGTCCAAATGACACTGGCTGTCTCTGGTTCAATAGAAATTATGACTCTGTTTCCCATCTCTGCCAAGTTGGCTTTCTTGCAAAAAATCAGTTACCTTTGTTAGTTTCCTTACCCATGGAGATTCCCAGTCTTAGTAAAATCTGTGCAGGGGATGATCAAGATAGACTCTTATGCCAAGTGCATGCTCTTTGCTTCTATCATAATGCCTCTAAAGCAAAAAGAAAGGGTAGGATTCATCTCTTTCTTCCTCTTAAGGGCTCTGTAGACATTTTGGCTGCCACTTTCTCCTGGCTGATTGTCACAAAAATCAAAAGAGCCTGCGAGTCCCTCACTAATAGAAAACTACGGTCACTGGAAATTCTCAATTTGTGACAGTTTTACCATGAAATCAAAGTTTACCATGTCCTTAATATTCTGTCTGGCTGCTGTATAAACAAATGCTTAATTAAGAATAAAATTCTCCCCTTGAAAAGACATTACCAGTCATGGCAGTATGGCAATT
Organism: Sinohyriopsis cumingii; assembly: GCA_028554795.2. Lineage (NCBI taxonomy): Eukaryota > Metazoa > Mollusca > Bivalvia > Unionida > Unionidae > Sinohyriopsis > Sinohyriopsis cumingii. The sequence goes on from CM068832.1 coordinate 84,508,055, forward strand.
TGATACGCACCTGTCCCCATAAATCTAATTAATTGTTAGCTGGTCTCAAACTAATGTGTTCTTCATAGATCACTAGAAATTTGCCCCTTCATAGAAATTTGCCCCTTCACAGTATGTATGTATGTATGTATGTATGTATGTACTTTCATCCAGGTGGGCCCTGAGTGGCCGAGTGGTCTAAAGTGTTCACCACTACAGATCACTGCCATCTCACCTCTGTCTGCGTGGGTTCGAGTCTCAGGTTCAGCAAATGTGGTTACTTGAGAGAGCTTGCCAGAGTAAGCTTCTCATGGGTCAGTGGTTCTTTCCTGGGTTCTTCCTCCACCATTTATACTGGCTGCCATGCATAGCCTATTGTGTGCTGAAAAATGGCATTAAACCTGCTACAGCTACAACTTTCACACAGAAAAAGGAGTTGCAGTAGCTCAGTTGACAGGGAATCACTCTAATCCTAATATTCACACTTTGATACTTACTTAGGCCAAATCTGGGTCAACTGCTTCGGTGTGTCCTTGGGAAAAGTATTTCACTCACATTTTCTTGGCATGATAAAGCCAGTAATGTGTTAAAAAGTGCTGACAAAACCAAAAATAAAAATAAAAAATAGAATAAAAAATCATCCACTAAAATCTGGCTTCTCGGGGTCAATAAGTTAATAGCTGCTGAAGCAGACTTTAATAACAGTTAAAATCATAAGGAAAGCAAAATTTACAGCTGGTTTTTATCAACTCATTATAGTATCTAACTTTGATATCATAAAAAGAAAGTTCTCTTATGCCATGTCTTATAAATGTGGCCATTATTTTATTGTCAAGATCACTTATATCTGAATTTATTTTCTGCTTGATAATTCTTGTTCACAATGGCTTTTAGAGACTATGTTTCAAAAAAATTTTCAGTCAAATCTTATGTCACAGTGGACCCATGTCATAATGATCTGATATTGAAAAACGTCTATTCTTACATGCAAATGTGTGACTGTCACTTTGTATATACAGAACCAAACAGGACAAATGAAGAAAGTATAGATCATGCGTCAGGTATCAAATTACCCCAGATACATTTATGTTTTGGGAAAAAGCGAAAAATATTGCATGAACAGTACATAATATTAATATAAACCTTTTTGCAGTCAGTTAGCTTATCATAGAAACTACATGTAAGATCTGTACAACAGATGGATATTGTATATTATCTTCTTATTGTGTTTATGTAAATAATCAAGGTGATGAAAAGAAATCTCTCAAGTCTAAAAACAATACATTGCATACTACCTAAATGTCTGAAAATCAATCCTCTGATCAAAATTGTCATGTATTTGGCCTCCTCAAAAGTAATCAACCTAAATATTCAACACATCCTTCCAAAACTGAATGAGATAAAGTTAATATTACAGCAAACTAAATCAGTCAATATTCTAGGTCTATGTGAAACCTTTCTTTTTGATGATACTGATGATTTGGCTCTCCAAATACAGGGTTTCATCTTTGAAAGAAAAAATAGGGAATTCCTGGGGGACTGTGGGTATTCTTTTTTATGCAGATAGTTCCATTAGTAACAGACGTGTTGATCTAGAGACTATATGGGTAGAGAGTATCAGGATCGAAGTAACAATTGCCTAATCAAAGACAATACTCTTATGTTCAGTTTACAGGCACCTAGTTCCACAGCTGATTGGATTGATAAATTTGAGGTGTAAATTCAAAAAGCATTACTAAAGGAACTAAGATTTAGAAATTATCATATTAGGTGATTTTAACATTGACTACATGAAAACTCCACCATTAACATCGATAAGGAACTTTGAAACTTACAACTTTACTCAATTAATTAACACCCCAACTAGAGTAACAGATAAAAGTGCTACTATCATTGATCATGTCTATACTAATGAACCTGAAAAAATTTAACATAAGTGAAATGAATGTGCCAGTATATACACTGAGTGACCACTACCCAGTCTTTATAATTAGACATGTTCCAAAATCATCTAAAAATCGTCAACACATTGAAATACAATACACAGACTTTAAACAGTTTGATGAGGAAATGTTCTTGAATGATTTAGTTTGTAAACCCTTCCAGTCAGTCTGCAATATAGCTGATGTTAACACTGCCTTGGACAAATGGTATCGGATATTCAATGCAGCCTTAGACAAGCGTGCCCCAATTAAAACAAAAAGGGTTAAACACTGAATTACACCTAAGTGGATTACCCCTGAGATCAATGAGGCTAGGCATCTAAGAGATAATTTCCACAAGAAAAAAGACATGAAAAGCTATAGAAAGTGGAGGAATGAAACTAAGCACCTGATAGATAAGGCAAAAGAGAACTACTATAAATAGACTATTGATGAAAGCAAGAGTACCAAGACATTGTGGAGGCATCTAAAAGAGATGAACCCACCCAAGAACAGTTGTCGTCCCCCTAGACTTGAGCAAAATGATGATACAGCAACATCTTTACAAGACATTGTGGAAATGTTCAACAATTTCTTCATAAGCATCTCAAGTAACAGTATTCAGAACCAGACTAACATCCCAATTGAACTTGATGCTTTTCTATGAGAGCTCAAATTCATGATGATAATTAAATTTCAGTAGCTAATGTTAGTGAAGCTGATGTTTTTGATATGCTAATTGAGGTGAATATTAATAAATCCTCTGGATTGGATGGTATTGGTCCACAAATTCTTAAAATTGCTGCACCAGTAATAACAAAATCACTAATGCATATCATAAACTTAAGTATAATGAGTGGTAATTTTCCAGAAACACTGAAGTGTGCAACGGTTACGCCTGTATTTAAGAAAGGATAAAAGGAAGATCCAGGGAATTACAGACCAATATCAAATCTACCTGTATTGTCAAAATTATCTGAAAAGTATGTAGCCATTCAGGTCTATAAATTTTTGAAACATACTCTCTATTTCATAAAATGCAATCAGATTTAGAAAGAGCCACTTGTGCCAAACAGAACTTGCCAAATTAATTGATCTTTGGCTGAAGGAAATGGATAATGGACATATGACTGGGATTGTTTTCCTTGACTTCAAGAAATCCTTTGATCTTGTTGATCATGAAATTCTGCTGCAAAAGTTGAAATATTACAGGTTCCACACTCCTTCTTTAAACTGGTTTAGATCATACCGAAAACCAAAGGTCACAACAAGTAAGCATTGGCAATATTAGTTCTCAAACTCACACTATTCATTAAGGGGTCCCTCAAGGTTCAGTTTTAAGCCCTCTCCTCTTCCTTTTCTATATCAGTGATCTACCATTAAATAATGAATCCACAAATACAGATTTGTTTGCAGATGATGCAACCTTGTATACATCTAGTTCTGATAATGGAGTTATCTAAATGAGATTAAACTCGGACCTTATTAGAGTCCAAAATTGGGCACAACAAAATAAGATGGTAATTAATGAAGGGAAAACAAAATGTATGATTTTGGGAACATCACAAAAGCTACACAAGTTAGGGAATCCAGAACTATCTCTTGCAATAAATAATCATCCATTAGAAAATGTCGAACAAGAAAGGCTTGTAGGTGTGTCCGTAGATAATAATTTATTATCGAATGACCACATTGATAAACTTTGTAAAGCACTGTCATCCAAAATTGCCATACTCAGCAGAATCAAGAAATGTTTACCTATGGAAACTCACAGTCTATACTACAAGTCATATATTCTTCCAACAATGGACTATTGTTCAAATGTATGGAGAAACTGTGCTAAATTTACAGAACTCAAATGGTTCACATTATATGACAGGATAGGTTTTAATAAAGCAGTTCTTTTATATAAATGTCTACATGGAACTGCACCAAAGTATCTTCGGTACTTTAAATTCAGGCCTTTTTCAACATAGTACCAGTTGAGATCAATATTACATGGAAACCTTCTAGCACCAAAACCAAGAACAGAACAATTTAAAAAGAGTTTCAACAATACTCTGGTACAGTTCTGTGGAACAAACTTCATGTAAAATCTGCTGAAAATATTAGAGTATTTAAGAAAAGATATCATAAGCATGTATATGTTTCTAGTAGATAATGGAATTTAGTATTTTAATACTAAACATGTAAAAATAAACAGTAATTATTGCTATCTTCATATACTGTGCATTGTTATACTCTCCTTAAGAGGGCCTCAAGGGAGAATAGTCCTTGACTAATGAGTCACCATCTTTAAATAAAGCATTATTATTATTATTATTAGTGTTTATTTTATAAGTTGTATATTTTTCACTGCATATCATTGCGTTCTTGTCTTCAATATCTGTATTTTCGTAGGACATTGGACAATATTGTTTGTGAGGATTAAATGAACATTTATGACTTTTTATTAATGCATGGTTATTTTATAGCTTGGCAGTATTAATAAAGTCTGTGGGGATTGTTATGGTTGGGGTTGGGGTGCTCCCAATATTTTATTTAAACTATTATATATGTCCCACCCAGGCTCGAGTTTGGTTGGATGTTTAATTAGTGAAAGGTAGATGTAAAGCTCCAAGCCCCCAGTCAGCATTGCTGATGGTTAAATTGTTAAATATACAACAAGGTTAAAAAATCCAATGAATAACAGTTTAATAACAATTCAGTAATCAAATGCTTCAAATTTCCAATTACACTCCTTCTGCTCGACCCTTTAATAAGCATATTGCATCACTTGATAAGCAGTGTGAAATCAATTTCCATCTGTCCATGTATTCTACTCATCTGTGTTATTCTTCCCTTTCCTGTTTCTCCCAATTCCTTCTCCTCTTCCTCCCTGACTTTCTCCATACACCTTCTTCTCCTCCTCCTCAACTTCTCTCTACTCCATCTCCTTCTCCTTAACTTTATCCACCAGACTCGTTTTCCTCCTCCTCCTTGACTCTCTCCAGATTCCTTCTCCTACTCCACTGCTCTAACCCAATATGCCATCAAAGCAGTTCAATACAGATGGAAAACCTGCCATTGACTAAAAAGGAAGGAGACCTGCCTATACTAGTCCCCCAAACAAGTTCACAAATTGAAATCTATAGAGATAAGTTCTGTGGGAAAACTTAAACACTGTATTGCTATATGGAGTAATTTTACTCGTGATCTGTAGATTATGCAAACACTTTTGTGGTACAAAATAGAGTTTGATTCCATGCTTTTCCAGTCCTTTTTTCCAAAAGAAATTTCCTTTTCAGATGAGCAGAGAACCATTATATCCGATGAAATCACTGAACTTCTACACAAAGGAGATACAGTTCCACATGTGAGAGTAATTAATTTCTTTTGAACATTTTTATTGTTCCTAAAGCTAATGAAAAATGTCAGCCAGTTATTAACTTGAAACAGTCGAATAAATTTGTTATTTATGAACATTTTAAGCTAATAACATTTCAAATTGTTTTAGATCTCATATATAAGAATTGATCTAAAGGATGCTTATTTTAGTATTCCAATGCATATAGATAATCAAAAGTTTCTAAAGTTTATTTGGAAAGGTTCACTTTTTCAGTTTGTATGTTTACCTTTTGGGTTTTCCTCTGTTCCAAGAGTTTCACTAAGATCCTAAGATGCATTAGGTGTTCCTATTATATTGATGACTCATTGAATTGGGATGTTGATGGTCACAATTGCTTGCAAAACATGTGGACTATGATTGAGACATTAAAATCTTTTAGTTTCTCTATCGGTCTAGAAAAATCAGTGCTTATTCCATCTCAACAAATTCCTTTTTTAGACTCTGTGCAGTTTAAGGTTTTTCTTACTGAGGAGAAAGTGGAAAAGGTCCATGTTTTTACCAAGAAGCTCATTGATTGAAAGTATGTTAGAGTACGAGAGTTGGCATCATTTATTGGTATGCTTAATAATGCCTTTTATGCAATCCTGGAAGCCCATGAATGCACTACAGGGTATTTGGGTCATGATAAAATAAAAGGCCTTATTAAAAACAAAAATACTGATAATACAGTTATCTCCACAAAGTATCCAGGAACTTAAATGGTGGTATCTAAATGTGGTAGACAGGAATGGAAAATCTATCAGACAATACAAGATTGCTCTTACTATTCAAACTGATGAATCACTCTCAGGGTGGGGAGCTTATGCACTTGATTCGAACAGATCAATCTCTGGTAGATGGGAAAAGAGTGAGACCATTTTTGCTATAAATTACCTTGAGTTGTTAGCAATTTCTTGTCTTGACAAGCTTTTCATTCAGATCACAAAAATATCCATATTGAGATTCAGTCTGACAACATATGTGCTACCTATCTCGTATATTAATACTATGGGTGTAATGGCATTGATTCAATTGGATCAGCTAGCCAGGCAGATTTGGGAATTGTGCTTGGAAAGGGAAATATTTATATCTGCTATCCATATTGCTGGCAGACATAATATACAGGTAGATTTTCTATCCAGGAACTTTTCTGACTCCACTGAATGGATGCTAATGAAAGAAAATTTTCAAAGATTGTGTGTACAGACTTTTGTTCCAGACATAGATCTGTTTGCATCTAGATTAAACTGTTAGTTAAAGAAGTTCATTTCATGGTTTCCAGAACCAGGTGCTTTGAAAATTGATGCCTTTTCTCTCCCCTGGCATGATTTAATCCTATACATTTCCCTCCCTTTTAATATTGTTGGGAAATTATTGAATAAAATTATTGCTGATAATGTAGGTAAAGCACTCCTAATTGTTCCACATTGGACATCACAATCCTGGTTTCCTTTACTCTTGTCATATTTACTTTCTCTTCCAATTAGACTTCCAAGGTACACATATATACTGACTCTTCCACACAAAGGTCAAACATCCTCTAGGGAAGACCCTGTCTTTAATTGCAGTGACTGTATCAGGAGATTGCTCCAAAACCAAGGACTTCCAACAACAGCTGTGGACATCATTAACAATTTATGGAGACCAGGAACAACTAAATATAATTTGGCGTGGGAAAAATGGATCTTTTGGTGTAAGATCGGGGAAATTAATCCCATTTGTGTTGCTGAGGTAACAGATATTTTATACTTAGATTCTTTGGTAACTGAAGGTATTAGTCTTATAGTGTCATCAGTACTAACATGGCAGTGTTACTTACTACTTTGAGGATGTTTGATAATGCATGGTGCTTCAACCCTTTGTTGATTAATATATACTTGAAAGGACTGTTTAATAAAAGTCCACCAAAACCAAGATATGTTGACACTTGGGATATAAACCTAGTCTTAAAATATCTGTGTACCCTTTTTCCTTTGAAAACTATATATTTAAGGTTATTAACAATGAAGCTGGTTGTTCTTATTGCTTTATCTACAGCTCCAAGAGCACAAACTTTAAAATCTTTGAATTTACATAACATGACTTGTACGGCAGATAAAATAGTATTAAGTTTATCAGATTTGTTGACAAGGTAAGAATTTCCAGTTGGAGCTACTACATTATAAGGATGAGATGCTTTGTGCTATGTATACTTTGTTGCATTATCTTTACAGGACTAAAAATCTTTGGAAGTTCTGGTATCCTATTGTTCCTATTGAGCTGTGACGTCTAGTACTATTGCAAGATCTTTAATGATTTTAGAACAATCAAGGATTGGTATGTCTAAATTCAAAGCTCATTCTTACAGAACTGCTGTTGCATCAGCTGCTTTCAGACAAGGCTGTTCCTTGCACAATATATTGAAAACAGCAGACTGGACATCAGTGAAGACTTTCCACAAATTTTATCTAAGAGATATTCAGGCTAATAGTAAGGGCTTTGCTGAAGCTGTTATTAATAGCATATAAATAATATTTTTTGTCTGATTATGATTTACAGGTTAACCTGTGTTCCCTTTTTCCTTTTGTTATTTTTTAGCATTTGATTTGCTGTCAGTCTTTAAAGATGCTGTGTATACATATGAAGCCAAAGGTTTACAGAAAATAATGAACCCCTCATCCAAACAGTTGTGAAGGATGAGGGGCATTATTACAGTAAAGCTGGAGGCTGAGCATGTATACTTCCACCCATTCTTTGTTGCAAGCTGAGGTTTTACTACAGTGGGGATTTCCCTCCCTGTCTTATACAGAAAACAAAACACTTCACTTTAAACTATGAGATACCTCATGTGGGTGGCTTGTTTATATAGGATACTCAGGTGACACATCATGCGACTGATAAAAAGTTTCATTTTCAAATGCTTGGATGAGGGATTCGTTTTTTATCAGTTTGTAGTTTTTAGTTCTAGCATGCATTGCAAGCCTAAAAAATGAGGAATGTGGACACAATGCATATGATACATTTATCGACTTAACTGTTCTTTTCATCATCATATAAAAAGGTATGATGTCAGCTATTGTTGATATATTAACAGTTCTCAAAAATTTCTTCATGTAATTCCTGCAGTAGCCATATTAAAAATGGTAGAAGAAAGTATAATAATAATGTAGACTTAGTACAGGGCCTAATATTTTTAAGCTTTTGAGTATTAGATAACACATACACATATACAACAACCAGCTTACAAAAACAAACACCATAAATTTACAAAAGAAAAACATGCTGACTATAATCAAGGAAGTAAATATTATTAACTAAGTCTTCAAGTCTTTTCTTCTAGTCAAAATAGATGAGTTTTTTTTAATGAGAACACCGTGTCCTTGTGTCAAAGATCTATGGGCAATTCATTCCATATAGCTGGGCCCTGGTACACAAAAGAAAGTTCATATCACTTCATTTTAGCAGGGGGAAACAATGAGAATACAAGTGTCGGAAGGGGGGCCTCTGAGTGGTAAAGTAATCTAAAGCTCTCACCATTATGGATCACTGCCATATCATCTCTGTCTGCATGGATTCAAGTCTCGGGATCGACAAATGTGGGTATGTGAGAAAGCTTGCCAGTAGCTTCTCGTGGGTCGGTGTGTCTTCCTCCAGCGTTTATACTGGCTGCCATGTATAACCTATATTGTGCTGAAAATGGCGTTAAACCCTATAACAACAACAACAAGTGTCGGAAGAGGAGTTTAAGTTTCTAGATGTGGAGTACGCTGTGTGAGCTCAGACAGGCATACTGGACTGTAGCTACTACATGTAGCAGAGTGAACCGATTTTGTTTTTTATTTGGATTGAATGGGTAGCCAATGAACTCTACGGAGTACGAGGGAGTGTGCTCAGTTTTTTGTATTATGTTTTAACTCTTTCAAGTTTCAAGTGTCTGTAGTAGATAATGAGATGAACCATATAGAAGTGAATTACAATAGTCCATTCTTGAAAGTACTAAAGAAAACAAGTGCTTTAATATCATCATCTGAAAGAAAACTGAATAGAGCTGATGCATATCATCTCCAGATATGCAGCCTTGCATGTCTTCATTATATATTGGTGCAATGAGAGTGTACTGTCAAGATTTATATCTAGGTTTCATACTTACTGTGTGAATTTAATGTTGGTAATTTCGATGCTTTTTGTTTGAGTTAAAGGATCTGAATGAGATCATTTTACAAATATGGTGCAACACTAGAAGTCGATTCATGACACTTGAGAGCATATGAGTGTATAGAATGAAGAGAACTGGGCAGAGAAAGAAATCTTTGTGGAATGCCAAAACATAGATCAACTGGGCTGGAATGTTTTCCATTGATGGACATAAATTGTGTCCTGCGACTAATTAGGACTTGAACCATATTAAGACTGTATTATGAATACCAAATACCTGCTGGAGATGGTGATTAAGCAATATGTCAGAGTCTGTTGCACTGCAGACAAGTCAAGGAGGATGAGGACTCACAGTAATCTTTCCACTACCCAGAGCAGAGATGTCATTAACTATTCTCCCTGGTGAAGTTTCATTACTATGGTGAGGGCGATATGCAGATTGTACATTGATAAAAAGACTGTTTGCATTCAGATGCGATACAAATTGGGATAGAACATATAAAACATTGACCTGGCAAGAATATTTTAAAAATAACTTTTTGCAAAATTTTTAATGGCTTTTCAAACTGACATTAATACATTGATCTCAAGTACTCTCCGAGTTAATCTAGTATAATGATAATATCATGATTATGGTAATTCAAATGAGATACATGCTGGGATAGAATAGCTTTTTCTAAGATTTTTTAATGACTCTGAGAGGTTAAAAACAGGGTTGTGGTTCTTTAAATTGTTAGGGTCAAGTGGTAATTTTTTAACAGGTTTTACAATGGCAGTTTTGAAAAATGATGATAATTTCCTGGATGAGCGAGAATTATTGATAGCAGCAATTAGTGAAGGCAATTTTGAATCTAAGCACTCAAGCATCAGTGATGTCAGAGTCTGATTGAGTTCACATGACTTTGGCGTACTCTTCATCACAAGGCTTTGGGATGCTCTTCATTGCAAGGTCAAGAAATAAAAATGTGTTTCTGGTCAGGTGCTAGAGTGCTAGAATGTACACTCAGGAAGCGCAAATTTGGACTGAAGACAATCGTACTAGAATATACACTGAAGCGCAAATTTGGACTGAAGACAACCTGACACAGTGTTATGTTAGCTTGCTATGTTTACAATGGCGACATCAAATCTTGTCTCATAGCTTGAGACTAAAATTGGTAAAAAGTCATGGGCGTCGCAGATTTACATCAGATTAATTTGTACACATGTAAAAACACAGCGGGTTTTTCAGTTTGAGGAAGAAATTACATGGCTCATAATGAGATGAAACATCGATATTATTTTGTTTAATGGAACCCAATTTTTGAGATTTTGTATAATTTCGAAGATTCAGCATACATGACTTTTCTGCAAGTAAAGGCGGCATTGGGCCTTTAAGCATTCGAGTTTGAACGTATCCTTTCAACGTAGATTTAAAGCAACCTTGGGAGTTTAGTGGACTCCCTCCAGCACACATCATACATTTTTGTAAACTATATCCCCAGTTTTGCACAATACATATTTTCTTGTTTGCATTGTTATATTCATGCAGCTTTTAATGTAATTTAAAAATGAATGCTGTTAGTCTTTTTATTTAGCCATCATCCTGCATACTCAGTACAATTTATTTGCAAAGTACGATAAGTTGTATCTTAATTTTTCATAGACATTATCTCAAACACACTGCATGATGTCCCTTTCTCTGACTTTCTCTCGCAGCTATATAGTCTGAGTTTAAAATCTGTCTGGTCCAGTCAGCATTATGGTTCTTCCTTTCTGAGCTTTGCACAAAGAGATAACAGTACTACTAAATGTGTGCATAATCATTCCAATACATAGTATTGTTACAGTGTCCATTCTGAATGGTTAAATGTTAAAATCTGCTGCAGGTAATCTCCACAATTTATTGTGACAAGCATTTACACTATTTTTAGATCTTCCATCTTCCTGTGAGGTTTTGCCACACTGTGACATTTTCAGGGTTTCGGAACACTTTTCCTAAGTATATTAGGAAAGGGATAACAAGAGTTTGTTTTGATATCTGACATGTTTAAATGTGATTTGTCTTTTGTTTCAGCCGGACCGTTATTAGTTAACTGGAAAATTTTGAAACGATTTTGTAGAATGTTATTTTCATCTTTTTCAGAAAGATCTTTTGCAATGAGTTCCCCTGACAGATTCTCAGATAATAGGTACAAGAACTGGCTGAAATGTGGTCTCGCTCTGATTATAATGAAAGAAGATCTACACCAGCATATGGACAATCAAGTGCAGACTCTCCACAATTACTTAATAAGCAAGGTGTCTCCATTGATATGTGGTGCATCAGTTAACATTCATTGTGGAGTTTGTACATGGCGGGATATCAAATACAACAAACATAAGAAATTGTGGCACATGAACTGCAGCAAGAATATTTGTAATGTATGGCTTCAAGAGATTATTGCAGTGCACAAAACTCCCGATAACCCCCAAATCAACTGGCAGAACTGTGATGTCAGCCATTGGCCTTCTGATCCATACCAGGTGGCCAAGGCCTTTATGCCGAAAGGACAGGCCAATGTAACCAAGCTACCAGAAGATTTGGATCCTCCTGCTATACTCTCCTGTCTTTATTACTGCTCTTTTCTTTGCAAGAATGTTCCTAATGCTCAGATTCTCCATGATGTAAGTAATCTGCATTGAATTTCTGTCTCTTTCTCTCACTAGATCTCTAACATTCCTTTCAGTATTATTACTTACTTACTTGCAGCCTGTCCTACCTAAAATAAGTTTATTATGCAGCATCCATATAATTAATGCACATTACAACAATTTGTCTTTTACTCTTCACACTTATTATTAATTTTTGTAGACTATAAATAAAGTCTGTTGAATTTGATGCAGACTCATTGTTAGATTTGCTGAATAAGATCCTCTCTCCAATCTGTCTATCTATCTGTCTATATCTATCTATCTATCTATATCTATCTATATATCTATATCTATCTGTCTGTCTATCTATATATCTATGTGTATATCTGTCTATCTATCTATCTATCTATCTGACTGATGTTGTATTTATTTCAGCTAGATGATAATATGTGCACAATACATGTTAAAGTGCATTTATCATTGGTATTCATTAATGATTAAATTGTGGAAAGTGAAATTTTACACACAAATGTACCTAAATAAACCTCGACCTAAAACACTATCATTTATATTGAACATGCTGTGTTAAACTGGCTAAAATGTGACTTCAGAGCAGTAAGTATAACTTTTCATGTGACTGTAAAGTCAATTGTTTTTATAAATGTAAATCTGGCCTGGACCAGATAGCAACATATTCTGGACTTGGTCAGTTTGAAATTGGTCTAGTCATTACTACAGTCACAATCTGGAATAGTACTGATTAAAATTTAATCAAACCAAATCTAGTTTCCAATTGGATTACATATTGATCATGTGATATCTATCTATGCATGTGCATGTGTCTGTTAGAAATGAATGCTTGGCTAAAACTTCATGATGTTTGGTACATATGCCAAAGCAAAAAGGGTTAGCTTAAAAAAAAAAACTCGTATAAAAGTTGAGGAGTTGTTTTGAGCTTAAATGTTTTGCTTTTGGTGTTAAGCATTTCATATGTAGAACAGTTCATATTGGAAGTAATATTTGTATTCTTTTAAGATGTCTATGCATTTATATTTTGATACCATGCTATACATGTTCACTTTCTTTGTATCTGTCCACCTCTCTATCTGTCTCTTATGTATCTGTCTATGCTTTTCTATATTTTGTTTTCATTGTGTATGTCCTAAGGCATATTTAGTCTATAAAAATTCAGAAGAATTTGCCCCTCCTTTCCAAATGATAAGCAGCGTGTTAAAACCCTTTTCAGTTAAATTAGTATTTTAACAAGATAATGTAGGCCATATTATTAAATCTTAACAATCCCATGCTGATACCTGTATTTATTTTATTTTTTAAGCTAATTGAAGTTCGTAATTTGCTGTTCCATTCCTGCAACTTCTTTGTGGAAGATGTAGAAAAAGACACCTGGATCAACAACATGTTGCAGCTGTTACAAGACTTAAAATTGAATGGAAAAGAAATTGAAAAGGTAAATTTCATTTTTGGATTAGAACAAAGGCTGTCATTATATTACATTACCCATAATAATAATAATAATAATAATAATAATAATGCTTTATTTATAGAGGGTGACTCATTAGTCAAGGACTATTCTCCCTTGAGGCCCTCTTAAGGAGAGTATAACAATGCACATTATATGAAGATGGCAATAATTACTGTTTATTTTAACATGTTTAGTATTAAAATACTAAATTCCATTATCTGTTAGAAACACATACATGCTCATGATATCTTTTCTTAAATATTCTAATATTTTCAGCAGATTTTACATGTAGTGGAAGCTTATTCCACAGAACTGTGCCAGAGTATTGAAAACTCTTTTTAAATTGCTCTGTTCTTGGTTTTGGTATTAGAATGTTTCCATGTGATATTGATCTCAACTGGTATTGTGCTGAAAAAGGCCTGAATAAGTCTTGAAGATACTCTGTTGCAGTTCCATGTAGACATTTATATAAAAGAACTGCCTTGTGAAAATCTATCCTGTCATATATTGTGATACAGGCATGCTTGGTGACCGTGTTTGGACGGAGGAACCTAAGGTACACAGGTTTGGATCTGGATGTGCAATACAATCCTGATGACATACTGCACTTGCTCTTTAAAAAACGAATAGTAGTACAAAGGTCATCTTTTAAGGTAACTCATAATGTTAGAAATGTCTGTATATAATTATCTTCAAGTGTCCATATACATGTATAACAAATTTGTTTTCTTCCAGATTAAAAGGGAAGACCTCGATATAAATTTTCGGGAGACGGAGATCAAAGTATTTGAAGCCCTTGTGTCTACTCTAAATTCTGATTTTAAGACTATGTATGCGGCTTTGATTACAAAGATCAATTCTTTAGAAGATTACCAGAAAGAGCAAGAAGAGAAAATAGAAAAATTGCAGGCCTGCTGCTCTGAAAGTACTGTCGAAGTTGTTACCATGGAAACTTTCGAGAAGGTAAACAAATTTTCCAGTGATGTCCCCGTGCACATTATTAAATAATAAGTCAAAAGAAGGCTTTGCACTGATGTTTCTCTTTCTTAAATGTTCTTTTCTGAAGTACATACTCACCATATTTATACATAATACTTCTTGTGTGTAATTTTAAAATAAATATTTCCAACCTGTAATTTGTTGATGTTTAATTTTAACCAGTGCCCCAACATCCCCAAGCACCTTAACACTCTTACTCTGTCTTCAAAGTGATCATTATGATATCATGTGATTCATACTTTTTTTAACTCTTAAAATGTTTGAATTTTTGTAATGAATGCACAGTGTGTTACTAAATGGCTTTTTATTGTGTAATTATTAACTTGTGACAACCATATCGTTATGATCATTTTACGGTGGTGAAGTGCTGTACATGTGGCAAGTTTCTTTACCTAACACAGGATTTATATATTGATAAAAAGTACATATGTTAGGCCCTATATGTATTTCAAGTATTTAGGAGTTGTTGCTATGACGAATTAACTATACTTGTTTATTTTGTTTAGATACAATGTTTGTGTTTGAGTCTTGATACAGTATCTTTTTTTATCCAGTACTGACTGGAGGGTAATTCAGCAAAATAAAAATAGATGCCAGGTTATAAATAGGTGTAATAAATACATTTTTTTTCTGGTGTATGTATCCATGTATCCTTACATGGTACATTATTGTAATTAAGTTTTGTTATCCAAGCAGCATATTTACCAATGCATTTATTCTAAAGCATTTATGCTAAAATTGTGAATCCTGTAAAATATATTATGAGCTTTAAATAGGCATTTTGACATTGATTGTTTGACATTGATTGTTTGACATTGATTGTTTCTGATGTTTGCCCATACCCACATTTACAACTGGAAAGTCAGCGTATTTCAATTACTTAAATAGACTTTTTTACCTCTTCAGTATATTGTAAATTTAGAATGTTTTCATGGACCCACCACAGTCCCTGAACTGACCTTAGTGCAACACTTCATCTGTATATGATGAATAGACTTACATTCATACAGATAGGGGGTAATGCTGTCATTGTGGCTCATGTATAATTACTTTCCTGCTTTGATTTGAGTGTTAATTAATATGCCTTTCATTGCTCCCTTATTTAGTTGGGGTACAAATCTGTGTATCCATTCTCTTTTTGTCCAGGAATGACCCTTTCTAGCACTAAACAATTTGTAATAGGAATATTATTGGCAGGCAGATAATGAGGAAATGAATACTTATACAGATATCTTCCAGTTTAAATCTAATCTAAGATTTTCACCAGCATTAAGAACGGAGTTAAATGTATCACACTTTGAAGTGGAATTTTAGTGTAATATAATTTGCATATAAGCATTACATTGAAACATTAGAGTGTGAATTTTGCAGGATTGCAGCCAAATTATTAAGCAATGATTAAGTCTTACTTGGCAGCTTGGATGTAGAAGTACAGTGGCATTCCAGTTGGACTGTTTCAAGTGTTGCAGATTTTCAGCAGTGACGACTCCTTAGTCCAGGTCATTTGCTGTAATATAGCGGCATTTTGTTCGTGTTCTGTGTTTTGAAGTTGTTGGATAAATTTAGCAGAATTACAGCAAATGTTGTATTAGATGAAGTGAAGCTACAGATTGTTTTTTATTTAGCAGGAGGGCATGATTTTCATTACTTTTAGATGTTCTTTCACTGTGAGCAATCAACAAAAGTTTATACCTACATTTTCTGAGAAGATATAGCCTTCGTTCAGCGAATTGATGTAACAGTCATGCAGAGGCACACAAATTTGTTATGCAGACCATTTCATCATAGCTTCAAATTTTAAAAAAATATGTGCATTTTGACACAGCAAATTACTCAGTTGTGTATTGGTCGAAGATGCAAATCTAATCAGAAGCATGCTACATGAAATGTTCTTGAGATTGTGACATACAATTTACAAATTACAGGTCCTCACATAACAAATATAACAAAAATGTAAATAGTAAATTGTGAATTTTGCATTTACATGATTAAAGCAACATGTATCAGTGCATATATGCATAATAAGAGTACATATCATAAATGTGATAAATAACTCCTGACTCCGCCTCAAGAGCAAATGTTAACTCCCTCATACGAACAGAAACCAAGCAGATGCAATCATAAAATGCATGCATTCTTCTCCCATCTTTGTGAAAGATGTACTTACATCCTTCTCCCGCATATATATATATATATATATATATATATATATCAAGAATGTAATATGGCTTTATAGTGACCATCTTTCAGAGATAAGAAGTTCAAAAAGTAAATAATTATCAAACATAATCTTACCAATGTTTTCTTGGTGTAAATGAATTAACTCATAATGTATACTTATTTCAGCTAACCCAGGATTTTATTCAGGTAAAAACCTTCTTTGACAACAAGATTGACATATTTGATCACGACCTTATAAACAGGAATACAAAGACTATGAGTAAACTCCAGGATTGCTTTGAAATTCTGAAGACTAAACTGGAAAGCATCGATGCAGAAATGACAAGCATCAAGTCAAGGGTAGAAGGAGTGGAGGATCTAGATAGGAAAGTCTCAGGCTATAGAGTTGATCTTGAGAACATTTTGAGAAACCTTGAAATATTAAGTGGTGAGTTTGTAAAAATCCAACCAGTCATAGATAAATCGAACAGAAACAAAATTGCAGAGGAGAAAAACATGAAATCTACTGACCAGACATTGGAAGACCAAGAGCAGCGATCATTCCAAAAGGAAGGTAAGTAATTTTACATAATGCTGTTGAACTATGAACATATTTACTAGTGCTGTACCTAGTTCACACATATTTCAACAATGCAAACTGTGTGAAAATTACCATTCTCTTTCTGCCCAAATTCTTTGCAAGTTTTTTCATTCAGTGGTAATATTATTCAAGGGTGTATAAATTATCAGTGCATAATTACTTTTTCTCTTTAGCTGGAAGACCAAGGGTATTGTTATGTGTCACTCATTTGACATCCTGTTGTCAAAATTTGATTGGCTATTTTGAACTCTTATGTCTATTAAATCTGGTAATCGAAACACAATGAAATAAGTTTCCTGGATCATAGAACCCTACCCCAAACCATCAGGAAACTGATAGGTTCCTGTACAGATTCAGACTGGAAACTAAAGTTTCAAGTGCAAACAAAAACCCAATCTTGCCCATGAGTCTGGAAGAGTCCATTAAATTATTCAGCATATACTGCTAAAATCAGGTAGTTTTAAAACAATTTTTTTTATATATAAGTTTAGATTTCTTGTAGTTCATATGGGTTATGGCAGATTTTGTTCAGAAGAAAATTGTGGTTTTAAGGTGAGGGGTGGGTTCTTGAATGAAAATGAATGGAAACGTACAGTTTACAACACTTAGAGTACAGTCCATAAAACCATGCATCAATTCTGCTTTATGTTGCTTTTTGGCATTTACCATAACACATCAACTACTAGAGTTTAATTCATTCCAAAGTTTTCTGGCAATTTCAGTAGCATAGATTGTTTGGAACTTGCTTGAGAATTGTCTTAATCTTTTAGATAGATAAAAGAAGAAAGCAAAGTATTTTTGACATAGTTTCTCTTTTCTGTTTATTAGTTCCACATAATTCTGTGTCTTGCCTTTTCTTGCCTGCTCTACCGAGACATATTCATTCTGTCGAGTAAAACATGAAAATGTGATCAGTGTGACCTTGTTTTGATTGTGATGAATAACCATATTATTAGGTTGTAATGAAATCTACCTTGTGCTAAAAATAGATCATGATTACTCTGTGCCTGGCTGCCACCATATTGTTTTCGGACTAAGCACTGAGGCACGCTTAGTAACCCATATTAATTTGTGATATCTATGCAAAATTAAAGTTGCTTTATTTTGCACTTCCCTCACTATGTCATGTTTTGTTATAATCAGCTATGATATGAGTGTACAGTAATAATTTTGTACATTTTATCTCTTTGCCATCCTTTTGTGGACCACTTCGGTGGCTAGAGTGTGTGCCCCAGATGCGGGAGGTTGTGGGTTCAATCCTGTCCGAGTCATACCAGAGACTTACAAAAATGGTACTAACAGTTGCCTCGCTTGGTGCTCAGCAAAAATGGTACTAACAGTTGCCTCGCTTGGTGCTCAGCATTAAGAGGTTAGTGTTAGGACTGGTTGGCCTGGTGTCAGGATAATGTGACTGGGTGGGACATCATGCTACATATCTGCAGCATGATGCACCAGTGCTAGACATCACTATAAACTGCCACACTGCAGACATCGTAACAGTATGACTGAAAAATTGTTAAAGCTACGTAAAAAATCCAAATCACACATAACATACTGTTGTATTGCTTTCAAATCAGCGTTGAGTAAAACTCTTATGTACACATTAAAGGAATATATGTGTGTGTGTATGTGTTTCCCAAATGAATGTGTTGAAACCAATACGATTCATATATCTATTTTGTTTCCCTTTTAGTTTTTGTTTGTAAAATGTGTATCATTTTAAGGTGGCTGTTATCATTAGGGACAACAGTTTTTGTATTGCTATTGCCATCAATTCATTCATGCACTTCCTGACCAAATGTAATTGTATATATCTTTTAATTAAGGAAATGTATTATCCACATAACATAAATATAATCAACCAGTGCTGCTCTTTTCAACACCACAACTGTAGTGAACATAATGCATTCCTATCTGTTCTAAACTGTCATTCAAAATTATGATTTGTTTGTAACTGACATTGAAATAAACATAAATTTTCTCTCCACTTTTCTTAACATTGTTACCGATTAACACATCAGAATCAGAAAAGGTAATAAAATCACTAATGCATAATACAAAAAAACAACAAACAAAAAAAACCTAACAAACAATGATATATATTTTTAAATATATGGAATACATATACAGCATTTCTAGATTCTACATGCATAACATCACATAAACTAAGCAGAGTGTAATTTTATGCACTAAGCAAAATAGAAGTAATAATTATTTTCCTACATACATCCCATTCTATTAAAATGTTAAAAGATGAATCACATATAAGAATATTTCATCAACATTATTTACTGGGGTGGGGGGCTGGGCAGTTCCCATAGAGTTTTCATCTAAAAATATTCAGGATATATTTATCAGTAATGAAATGCAGGCAATTTGTGTATTATAATGTGCTAGAAAGAGTCATCAAATTTTATTATATGATTTATACAGTCTGCAGGCTTAACCACCAATGTAACCAAATATTGGAATGCACATCTGTATTCAGATGAACAAATTTAGCACCTAGTACATGGTTTTCAGTAAGAACAATAACATGAAAAGAGCACTGAACGCCATTATGCCAGTTCCCCTCTTTCCTAATGGCTATTTTTAGAAACTGATATCACTTGCATGTGAAATTTCACAGAGGTAAAACGTACAAGCGCCATTCAACAGTGTAAGAAGAACTATACTTAATACAAAAACGTAACATTGATACCCATGCCAACAATGACAAAGCCATAGCAACAGTTAAATATATATATGTGTGTGTGTGTGTGTGTGTGTGTCCTTTGCTTTGCAAGCATGACAACACTACATAATATGAATCATTATTATGCAACCTATACAAATAATCCATTGTTGCTAAAGAAAAGACTTAAAGATAAATCTGCCATGTTCAGTTATTACCCTTATGAATGAATAGTCTGCTAAAAATAACTAAGTGTACATGAAGTCACATTTCCACTCGAAAAGCATATGCTTATATGGCAAACAGCATACATTCCCTCTATATTAAGTGCCTTATGGGAATGAAAAATTAGAAGGTTTCTGACACACACTGTAAATATCCAGCAAGAATATTGAATAGGTTTACATGAATGCTAAATAAATATTAAAGCTGAATTTTTAATATTCTCACTGTTCAGTATTTTTTCATACAATGTTTTAATAGTGAATCAGAGCTGTAAAGTAAAACCATAATGCAAATCTACACTAAATAAATACCTAGCTCTCAAGTCTCAACACATTCCTTCATGCATGGTGCAAAGAAAAGCCATAAAAAGCGTTACTTTCAAGATATCCCTTTTGTTGATACTTTTCTCAAGAAATGTCCCCAAAAGGGGAGCTGGGGAGAAGAAAATAATATCTTTATTGCTATTATCTACACCAGCCACATATTTAACTTGAAAACTTGTGTTTCAATTTAGCCAACAAGTGTTGGACAATAAACAATAACTGTAGAAGAGATGAACATACACATTAAATGGTTTAATAGATTGACAGACCCTCATACATGCACAAGTGTTTCCACTCTTCACTGAAGTGGTGGGATATAAATTATTCAATCAGTTTAAGATGAACATTTCAATGATTTGTCCGTCAAATCTGCCAATTAGTGAGGAAAAACAATGAGAAACTGAATTCCCCAAATATCCATTTACAGAATAAACATTAATCAAGCTTATCTTCAGAATATAGTTCGTATGTTTATTAAGAAACTTATTACTAACATAACATTCAAGATAAGCTTGCAGTTTGTTTGGAGTTAATACAAATATAATATATATCGCACATTTGGTCCCTTGAATTTATGGAATAAAGACATATTCTATAAAAGAAATTTAAGTTAATTTGTTCAAACATGTTGGAAACACTTCCACTAAAGAAGTGTGAAGCCAATTATGGTCTGTACTGGTAACAGTCTCAAAGATAATACATGTTACCCTGTAAAATTCATCTCACAATTTTTTTTTCAACAGTTCTTGAAAAAGTGTTGTAGTGATATCTTTTTAAATTGGAATTGTTTATAAAGAATCATTCTAACATCCCTAGTTTTATTTCAGGTGTCTGACATTGGAGAAAAGTTTAATTGTTTTTATTTTATAGTCCATTATTATTAGCAAATAATAAATAAATACATACACTCTGGAATAGCGAAGCTTAGAGCAGTTTGATGGATAGTTGCTTTTTCAAGTGCTTTGTAGAATTTTCATGGGAAAAATCAAGTAAAACTGAAATTAAAATAAAATTCAGTGTGTTGGAGAAAAAAATACTAAACAGAAACCTGGGAATCGAGAACATAAATGGGTCATTTTGTGCAGCAAATTTCAAACTCCTGTCTGCATAGGGCAATGTGATTGCAAAATAAAAGCGAGTTAGGTATCGTATTTTGAAATGGTAAAATAAGATTGTGAACTAATGGAGTTTTGGTTATGCAAGTTGATATTTGGAACAATATAAATTAATCACACAGAACTGTGAAATAATGGGAACTCCCTATCTTGTGTCTGAAAATCTGCCATATAACCTCGTTAATCAGTAACTTTGACAACTGTCCCTGAAAAATGTTAACTAATGCTGAAGGCAAATCAAGTCATCCATCCTGTGTTTCAGGCATGCATCATACTTGGATCATGCTGTTTACCTATATTTAAACGATGCTCCAAGAACATTGCAAACAAGAGTAGTGCTTTAATGATTGCAGTGCCCAGTTATGTGCTAAGTAGAACTGATGAATGACCCCAAGTAAATGTGTTGACAATATTGCAAAACTCCATTTTCATATTTGCTATGACTGGGTCTGATCTATGATTGAAGTTGTGGTGTGGGTGAGTGGAATGAGGTTGTGCTCAGGCGATTCAGGACAAATATTAGTTTTAATTCATGTCATTTAGCTGCAATATGAACAAAATTTGAAGTTGGTTTTGTATTATTGTTTTCAAGGATTATTTCCATCAACATGAATAAACATGTCAGCTGTAAAATGAAAATATTGAAAGCTTTATATTCTAAATGGAATTATGTGAAGAACATTTACAGATATAGTGAGTTGTATAGTCATTATTGTTGCTTAGACAGACAGCTGTTAGTGAGCAGGAGCATATCAGGGACACATCTTTAAGTGTGGTCAATTAAGTGCAAAATATTGGATACAACAACCCAGTTTATATGTGCGATTAGAACCTAATTACCATGTACATTTAGTGGTAGCAGGTTGAAAGGTGTGGAAAGTTCAGGAATTACACCATCTTTAAGAAGTGTTCGAAATCCTGAAGAAAGAAGTCACAGTGATCAAGTTTTAATGGATGAAATGCAGTTATTATATGATGCAGTCTAAGAGTCTGGTAACAATAAATGAAGAGGTATTTGAATTTGAGCCCCACAGTTAATATAATCACTTTTTATGTTTAAAGGAGATCACAGTGACCAAGTTTTTGTGTGTGTTGCATGTGCTACCAAAATCGGCACACAACGTGTGAGCATTATATTATTAGGTATCAAAGTATAGTGGTTACAGTCAGGAAAGGAGCACTAAGGAATTTTAAATACAGTTTAGAAAGTTGACCACATATTATTGTACCCAGTTTTTGTATGCATAAATGTCCATTCAAGTTAAACTCTCTGTAAATTTGGCAACAAGAGTTAAAATGATTTTCAGAGTTATACTGTAATAATAAAGCATTGAAAATAGGTCACAGTGACCCACTTTTAGTGCCTGACACATCTTCATGTTTAGATGCACTGGCTGCCAAAGATTTATGTCATTAGGTGAAGTTGAAAGGACTTACTGCCCTTTTAAGGAAGACTGATCCAAGGATGCATACAATGACTGACAGATAAAACGAAGCCTATATGCCATCCACATCTCAATTTGGTGATATTAAAAAAAAATTCTTTTTTAAAGGATGAACCCTTGGCTCAAAGACATGATGCAGGCCAGGACTTATACAGAAAAAGATATGTCATAATTTTGTGGGTAATTATTTAATTGATGAATGAAAAGACCAACATAGTTATGATATCACCTACCAGACTCACATTAAACTGAAATACAAATATAATAACAACTGTGTGATTGAAGTAGATTTAAAACAATTTCAACCTGTTGGCACTGAAGGTAGCAAACACATTCTGTTCACCATCAAAATAATTGTAGTACAGCAGAAAGAAAAAAATTCCAAGTTAAATTTAATTCCATACTGGGTTTAACATGATGTCAAAAATGAGTTTCCCACCTTGGAGAAATGCCAATCCTTAGAGTTTTGCCTTAAGTCTTGCAAAAATGACTTTTAAAATACAAACATATGGAATAAAAGCAAAAACTACAGAAATATGATAACATTGTTGTTGTAAAATAGATAATGTGCTATTCCTTGTTTGAATTGAATCCAGGTTTTATTATTAGGTTTGGTGGAGTTTGTCAGGAAACCAAACAGTCTTTACAGTAGCATATCAGACACTAATAAACTGCACATTTTGTTCATGCAAAACATCTGCATGATCAAATTGTTGATTATAAAATTGTCAAAAAAATGGCTTCCAGCAAGCGATAGGTGGCAGAGGACAGTTTTGTTAATTGGTTTCATGTAAATTTCTTAACGTAAGGCTATGATGTGACCATTTATTTAGCTATTATTGTTTAATAATTAAAGATATGGATATATTTGTGAATTAAGGGTTTCAGGCATGTGTTCTTCTTGAAATTCATGAGGCATATACACCACCCATAGTCATTTCGCAGTGTAACCAGTGAAATACCAATAGTCGGCTAGGAAGTAGAGCTAGCTACTCATAGCACTAGACATGTGAATTCAAGGAAAATAGAATATCTCAAAAATGTCATGAATGACAACTATTATCAATTGCATGAAGCTTTTAAGTACACAGTGTAGCTCAAAATTATCACCCATGGAAAGGGCTTGCATTTGAATTGTGAGCATCACATGCTTACAAAAAATGTCTTTCGGAAGTGAAAAATGCATGTATATATTTGTGGTTGGTGTGCATAATTTTTTTTATTATATGCACTTCCATTGACTTTAGGTGAATGCTATTCTTAAATTTTGGTTTATTAAAGCAGTCTACAGATATGGACCTTTTTAACCTCACTTGTGTATTTTATTTTTTATGAATTTTTATATTAGGTAGTTGTATGCAGCATTATATTGGTGCATAAAAACTCCCTTGCACACATAGATATCAAGATGAGAGGAAAAATAAGCTTCTTAAAAAGTGTTAATAGTCAGAACAGAAGAATAAAGAGGAATATTAAGATTCTTTTGAATAAAAGCAGGTAACAATTATGTTTATTGGACATGTCGATATGAGTCTCTTGGTGAGACATGTGACTGGTGTCATTATTTGAAATTAAAAAAATATTCTAAGAATTAACTCGTTTGAGAGATATGAACTAGCCACTACGCTCTATACAGTTCAGAACTGAAGTTTGTCCAGCTGTACTATAGGTAAATAAGGTCTATGTGTATTTTACAAACATTGTAGTTGAATATAATGTTACCATTGCTGCATCGGTTTCAAATAATGAGCTTTTTAAATGCATGTTTTGCAACTTTTCAATAGCAGTTCATGGCAGTTTGTTACACCTTACTGAAAACTGTTCAAACTTTCAGAAGGAAATCAACTGCCTTACTGAGATGGTCTTGATAGGTTGTCAAGGAAGTGTGACCTGGTTGCTGTAAAAACTAAATGGTTGCTTCAGAGGCCATAAACAACACGAAGTTGACCAGAACACATGATAAAGAAAATTTGCACACATATCAACAAATGAGATAATTTTGGAGATAATGTCAAAATATGTCAAATATGATGTCATAATATTTTCCATAAAGTGTGATTAATGTTGTTTTGGAGATGTGAAACACATCCAGTGTTAATTCAAGTTAAAATACCTTAGTGTCTTCTAACACAAGGCAATGAAAAAAATAAGATTCAAAATTTCATTAAAAAAAACATTGTCAGTAGATGAAGTAAATAAGATTAAGTCTCTCTGTCTCTTTATTAATGTCTGCATGCTATCCCAATTATGTGTGTAGCATAACCATCAATATCAACACTAATTTATGTGCACCACATACTCTATTCACATTTCAGGAACTCTTGTTTACTGCAGGTAAGGAATGGTAGGCATAATTGAAAGCATTGGACATTTCCTGATTTGTTAGTAGTACATTGTTCATGTATTTGCCTAAATACCTGGGGAACACTTGTTTACATCATGTTCCTTATTGTGTTCATCTTGCATTAACATGTATAGAAAATGATTGATCTTCTATCTCCATGTCTTGCTATTATTTTCCATAATATAGATGTCATCATATGTGAAAGGTAGCCTTAGCTTTATCAGCAATATTTCATCATGTGAAATTTTAACATTATTTCATTCCTTTATAAAAAGAAATACATTAGATAATTGGGGAGTGATACAATTCATCCATTTTTGTCACATTATATACGTATTCTTTACATATATTTTTTAGGAATGCCAGCTGCTTGGACTTTTACAAAGGAAGAAATTGATAAGGCTTGGGTACCTATGGAGAAAGAGCTTATAGAAGATCTTGCACCAAGTTACATTTTGTCTAGTTTGACTTTTCTTTCTGATAATGAATGTCAAGCCATACGTCAGATGGAATCTAGAGGTGAAATGGTAATGGCGCTGTTATGTAGAATAAAGAAACAACTACCTGATGCTTTTTGTATTCTCCTCAACGCTCTGAAGGAAAAGGGCCCAGAGCAGCTTGTTAAAAAATTGGTTAAGATCATCAAAGGAACCTGTACTTTCAACTATGGTATGTTATTTCAGATTACACAAGTGAAAATGGTTTTAGGTCTTTAAGTCTATTTTAGATTCCCATTTATAAACTCTTGGTTTTATGTATCCGCCAAAAATAAATACCATGTTTCTCCCAGATGATTTTTTGACAGGCATGAGGCTCAAATGATGTGTGTAATGAATACTGATCTGAAAGACAAATTTAGTCTCAGAGCAACAGTTTTTTAGTGGATTAAGCTGACAATGAATGCATTTAAGCATGACATGTTATGTAACATAGAGTTGGTTCATGTTCTGTTTCAAAATTTTCTCTGGTTGATGTGCATGCAAAATATTCTTATTTAGATTCAAACATTGTACATGCAATTGATGTTGCTGTTCTCTTCCTGAAAGTTAAGGAAGGACTATCAGTTTTTATCATATCCATACCCGATTTGGTCATATCCATCCATTTCCATCATCCTAGATTATGTTGTGAGGGTGAATCCTCAAAACTGCTTGACAAAGACAAATTAAATTTCATAGGATTGTTTATTTTTATTCATATGTACTTGATTGGTATAGTTTGTACATACACATTTTCATTCAAAATATTCACATGTTGAGTGCAAAAATGGCTTGGTCTAGACAGTTTTTAATGTTTATAGTCAAATCCAGCTAGCTGTATATTTGACAGCATTTTTATTGATCTTTGTGCACTGTTGCCTAAATATTTTTCTTTAGCGACAGACCTGTTGGAACCACTATTCAGAACAGCCTATACTACTCAAGTTAATATTAATCCTTTTTTTATACAATTGCTGGAGGTTATAGTTCTGAAGACATATTGGTGATATCTATGCATCACACGGGTGTTCTAGAAGCTAGACTTGCTACTTACTGCTTTAGAGGCCATATATTTTACCAGACTCTGATCATTGGATATATATGCTTATAGCATCCAGATCTCATACTAGTCCAATTTTGTGTGAGATCTATAGGTACAATGGTGATGAAGTATCATACAGTTGGCTGAGTTTTTAAAAACTATAGAAGCTGTATAATCTTGGTACATTGAAATTGGATTAGTTTGAATATAAGTGCTATTCTTAGACATTCAGTGAAGTGTCCATGGATTGTATAGGCAGAATTGACAACACTCATTCTGAACTTGTGCTGGATGCACTTGTATGTACATACGAAATGATGGTTGATAATGTTAGACATGTACACAACCTTTATATAGATGTGTTTATATATCAAATGATGGTATATATGGCTAGTCATTACGCATGTCAATATGTACCTGGGTACTCACCTGTTGATAATAATCATGGTATTAAAATTAGCCACTGGGTACCTGTTTAACAGATACAAGTTTTTTCTGTGGCCCCATAAGCCATTGGTTTGAATAAGCAGTACTCGCTTTATTTTTAAATTGACAATCCTGTTGATTGAGCCACAAATTTAATACATGTACTTGTTCAGTACCAAGTAGAGTAACTATCTATTCCTTCCAGTAACTGTTTGACCGTAACTCTTTAACTTGTTTTCAACATAAGAACCTTTAGATTGAGCCACAAGCATGAAACTCACTCAGTCGCAAGTAACAGAGGATGGTTATAACATTTTGCCACACAATTGACACATGTTCAGTTAAAACCTTTAATAGATTTCAAACACTGCATGATCAGTGTTACTTACAGAGCCCAAACTCATTTACTACACAAGCACCCGCATATGACAGTGGGGCCAAGGAAAGGGAGTTAAATGATATTTGGAATAAATAGACCACAATGATTTATTAGACAATGATGGAGGATCTCAAAACTTGATCAGATAATGAGGATTATTTCTTGGACTTTGTACCAGATTAGGTAGTGATATTTATAGGGTACTGAGAATTTTAAAAAATATGGACTTCACTTTCCTTATTTATTTGTAAGACGTGTGGAATTTACATATTACAGGATATTGTGAATCTGATCATTGTGAACTATTTTTACACTGTCATGTGACCTATAATTGAATTAATGGATTCTGATAAATAGATTCAAAATATCAAGCATTGTGGATTTTAGTGGATTTACTTTGAAGAAACTGCAAGTTGTCAATTTACTTGTGACATATTTCACATGATTTTATACATAGTTTTGATACATTTTTTATTTCTTGACTGAAATTCAGTTTGAGGAACCACATTGACAATTATCAAACAACATTAATACTGCAATATTAAAATCTGACTTGCATTGACTTTCAGCCCCAGAATCCAACATGTCATCACTTACCATGAAATTGAATGTGAAGAAAGAGGATGGAACCATAGTTTCAAAAGCTGAAATTGAAATCGCAGGGAGCATAAATAGGGTTTCATCAGTTTTTTCAGAAGATTTGCAGTTGATGGTTACAGACGTGATAGTAGGTAGTGTCATCATACATCTTCAGCCATGTAGCGAACATGCACAGGCGATACTGGCATTTTTTTGCAAACATGGTGGAATAAAAGACTTCATATTAAATCTGTTACGGAAAAAGGATATATACGCTTCTCTCCCCATTGGTGAAGTCTTGATTGAGGTGGAAGTATGTCAAGTTTCCAAAGGTGAGGCCAATATAAAAGAAGCATCTATTGTTTGTGAGCATGTTATATTTTTAGGAGCCAGAACTTGTGAATGATGCTTATTGGTATCCTGTACTTCATGAAAAGAGCATTATGTTAGCGTTTTAATTTTTTAAGACATCATTGGAATAATATCATACTATGAGGCCATTTTTACTTATTTATTTTGATAATTTCTTTCAAAGTTTGTCTCTAGGAAAAACAACTGTGGTAAATTCAAATTTTGTAAATAACTGTTGACTCTGGCTTATTACTTGAAAGCTTACAAGTGAGCAAAACCAGACGACAATTGCTAAACATATAGTAACTGATATTTGAATGTCAATTTTGCCTAAAAATAGCATTTTACGTTACTGCGAAGTGACAAACTAATTGCATCCTGACAAGAATGGCAGCTGCATATTTTGCCTTCTGTTTTACTTTGCTTGTTAGTGATAAGTGCAAATAAGAACATGAATAAAAATTTTATAATGTTGACATGTTACAAAAGTCTCATCTGTCAAAAACTCAAATGTTGTCTCGAATGTGCTGTTAGTTTTTGGGGAGTTCAGAGTGGCGGTAATGTGGCAAATTTGAATTTTTGATTGAACACAGGCCTATTTAGGGACAAATTTAACTGTTAATTCATGTGTACGTAGATTGCGGTTGATATATAATGGATATGATATAACCATAACAAATACAGTTACAAATGCTTGAAGTTTTCACTAATGTGGGCTTTGTCTGACATTGGCCTTGATTCTGTTTTCTTACAGTTTAGACAAATATCTTAGCTTAATTTTGCTGCTTTGTTATTTAAATATCTGAACAATGTACTTTCCATTTAGATGCAAGTGAACCTTGGAGAGACTTTGCAAGTGAGAGTTTTGAAGTTGTCAGTACCGATCATGTGATCAAGGAGAACATACTTCTTCAGTATGGAAGACTATTAGATGAAATTGAACCATTACATTTGAAAAAGACATTCACTGACAAAGGAATTCTTGACAGATGTTTCTTGGAGTTGAGAGATTTAGAAAGAAGACGAGAGAGAGCAGCATATTTCTTGGATAAATTGTTGGCTATAGGCAGTGATGAAGCTCTCGTAACTCTTATAGATGCTCTGAAAGAAAGCGGAAGAGAGAATCTTGCAACAAGCCTTGTTGCAAAAAGGACTCCATATCTCAGTGACACAGGTAGCTATATTTGAAATTTTAATGTTTGGAACATATGTTGGCTAATTTGCTTACTTTGTGATCCCTATGTTAGATATTTATAAGGCATAAACTTTGTAACAAACATGCTTTGCTTATATGTGACACTGGTGATTTTTCTTGCATTTAGTTTTGCTTCTCTGTATTTATCTCACTATATTCTTGATGATAGTTGGTTTCAGAAATAGTCTGTGTTATTTAGATGGCCCAGAAGAACCCACTGCTACAGGATCAAGTATATTGGTTGTAGTTTTTAATTCATGGAAGACTAGACAATACATTTTAGATTTATTTTGTACAAAGACTACATTGTGGGCAATCATGAATGAATAATTGAAAAGTGTTTTCTGTTGGTGATGGGATGTTTTTGATAAGGCAGCAGCAGAGGGGGCAAACAGACCACTTGTCTGAGACATCATTTGCTTAAAATATAAGCTTCTTCTGAAATAAAAAATAAGGTCGCTGAACCAAAGTGTCTAACCTGACCGAGAGTTTTTATCAAAATTTTTGTTTACCTACCGGACGTCTCATTGAGGTCTCGCCCCCTCTGCTGCTATAATTAAATCATCATCATATTAATAAATGCCACCGGCTAGTAAATCTCACACCGCTAGATTAACTAGATTAGCTCGAAAAAGACTAGAAGCAATAAAGAAATTCCTTCCTGTTAGAGATTCATTTAGAAAAAACCTACAAGTGCAGCAGGAAGCACAAGTTGAGTACGAAGAAGACACCAAAAAGTTATTTAAACCCGTCACTACAGCTACTGAAAAAGCTGCAGCATCTGCTGAAAAAACTATATGGGGAGATATTGAGGAGGATGATAAGGAGAGATAAAAGGGTATTTTTCCAGTATTAAAACAAACCGCTGAGCAAACTGAAAAAAGTAGCGGTGAGAACTAAGAAAACAAAAAAGATTTTACGAGATCTTCCAACTGATATAGCTGCAGCTCAACATCTACCCGTCGGCAAAGAAATACTTGAAGGTATTGGTAAAATTCGTACTGAATTTGCCGACATGAAAAAGAACTTGCATCTAAACCAATAAAAGAAAATATTAGACTGATTGCAAAATTTAGGGAGGGTTTTGTCGAAGATATTAGAAATCCTAAAAAAGAAAAATTACCTGAAAAAATATTAATTAGTATACTTAATAAATCTAGTATCTTAAAACCCGGTTTTGAAAAAGTAAATGATGATAATCTCATTAAATATATATATCGCATATATAAAAACAAAAAACAGGCCAGAGATGATGATTTAGAATACAGAGGTCTTTTTGACGAAGTACAAAGACTTTATAGAGAGAGATTGAAACAAGCAGAACAACAAGAATCTTCTCCACCGCAATCCCCCATAGCAAGAGCCTTCCTATCAGTTTCCTCTACCTCTGCAACAGATAGAACAACAAGTGCATTTTTCCTCACCACAACAATCTCCTTCATCACAAAAGTAAAAAATTCCTCGATTAGTAAAACAACCTCCAGAAGAAGAATTTCATGATGCACCAGGTGCTACTGGAAGTGGCCTGGGAAGTGGTCTTATTGCCTGTCCTGACAATGTTCTTTCTGATGTAGAACGACTAGAAATACTGATTGAAGGTAAACGAGCTGGAAACAATTCTTCAGAAATTGTTAATGAAATATCTGATATTTGTTGAAGATTATTTACTGGCGGTATTATGGATCGCAGCATTTATTGTTCCCTTATTGATGAAATTGCTGATGATTATCACAGCGACTAAACAATTAATTAATCAGTATATAAAAATGATTGTACACACTGCTCAACATGGACCGATCATTGTCAGGGTAGTAAACTCACGACTGCCAAATTACAAAACAATTTACGGAGATGGACTTGGTGATGTTGTTCAGGGTCTATTTAGAAGGATGGCTCCAAAAGCAATACCGATTGCAAAACAATTA
Organism: Sinohyriopsis cumingii; assembly: GCA_028554795.2. NCBI lineage: Eukaryota > Metazoa > Mollusca > Bivalvia > Unionida > Unionidae > Sinohyriopsis > Sinohyriopsis cumingii. The sequence continues at coordinate 84,539,815 of CM068832.1, forward strand.
AGGATGAAGGCTATAGAGGTTGTTTGTGATAAAATTCTTGGCACTATTGGTAATCTTGTCAGTAAAGCGTTCTCAACAGTCAAGAATAGACTATCTCGATTAGTACGAAGAAAACAGCAGCAATCAATGAAACTGGCCAGCACTGAAGTTATGCCCACAAATGTCAGTAAAATAATAAATCAAGCCGCAAATCAAAAACTAGCGGAATTATCTGAAGAAGCAGAAAGAAATATAACTGCAAATTTAATGGCAGGAAGTGGTCTTCATGTCAGACAATGATAATTTAGATCACCATTTGGAAAAATGGGTAATTATAATAAAGTGTTCAAGCGTATACCTGACCCAGCATTTGACATGGATGCACCGGTCCTCAAAGATGAATCAGCATGTGATTATCAATTTTATTCCTATGACGCAAAACAACCAGAACAGCGGGGCAGAATCGAATTACAGGTTCATGATACAAGTAGATATTTCTTGCCCGCTGAGGCATTTATTGAAGTAGAAGGCAAACTTGTAACGAATGTTGATGCTAATACACCATATAATGCCAATTTGCTCGTTGGTTTTGTCAACAACGGGATTATGGCACTGTTTAGTAGTGCCACATATATGCTTGATGGAAAAAATATTGAATCGCTTCAGAATGATGTTGATGTTGCTACAACAGTAATTGGTCTAGTGAGATATTCTGATGATTACACAAGATCAGCTGGTCCAACAATGATGTTTGCTAAGGATATTACTAACCATGCTGATCATGTTCAGTATACTAAAATACGGACAGCACAGGGTACTGCAACCGATCCACAACCAGTTGATTCTGAACATGAAGCTAGACCAGGTGCTGCTTTTGATATTATGGGAAAAGTTAATACAACTTACAACTTAGGATTTGCAACATGCCGAGCAGCGTTGTCAGGAGATGATAGAAATTTTTCATGTGCAATTCCACTGTCTCACATCTTTGAATTTTCAGAAATGTTAGAAAGGTCATCTTTGGAGCTAAACACACAGTTGTGCTCGTAAGAAAAGGTGATGATAATGATGCAGTCTGATGAAGTGCTGGTGTTGCTGATGCTGGTGAAGTAAATATAACGAAGCTTTCATTGTGGATGCCTGTAGTGATTCCATCTATTGCTGAAGAACAAAAATTACTCTCTTTTACGGATCAAGGCGGTAAATCATTGCTAACAGTAACCACAGATGCTGCTCAAAGTACCGTTGGAGGTATATTTACATGGCATATAGCATCACAGCAAGGTGTTTCTGCGCCACGATATATTTTTATTGCGCTGCAGAATAGTAATCGGTTGAATAATCAAGAATGTTCACATACGATATTTGACAAACTTGGAGTTGATGAAGTTTCCTTGCGGATAAATGGACATCAAGAACCAGCTGAAGATATATTGTTAAATTTTGGTCAAAATCACGTAGCGTGTGCGTATCATCGTTTGATGTCATTTATGGGATGTGATCAAAATGTGGATTCTGGGCTGCAAATATCAGAGATTTTATAAATATATATCCTATTTATTACCTTTCGCTAGAGCATCTTGATTTATCCAAGCAATCTGTCGTTGATATACACTTTCGAGCTTGTGTTAATGACCCGCCAGGTGGTGGTGTTCATTATAGAGTAACCACGGTCATACTAAGCGATAAAGCAATGTTACTTGAAGGTGGTAGTGGTCGAATGAGAGTCGTTGATGCACCAGTGGAAAATCTTTAATCATATTGTTTAAAAACACGAGTATTATCATAAAATGCCATATCATCACGTTAGTGTCAGTCTGACTCCTGGTCAGATTAAAAACCTTCAATCAAATTCAGCAAAAAACTGCGGAATGAAAATATCACTAAAGCGAGATCAGATCATGGGTGGTCAAAATAAATTATCATTTTTAGAATGTCAACTTAAACATTTCAACTGCTCTAAACAATCAAAGACAGGTGTCAAACTTAATCTCTCTGCGGTTGCAGTTAAAGACTCATTTAAATCAGGTATTTTTCCACTTCTTGCGGCTATTCCAGCATTAATTGCTGCAGCCGCACCTACCGTAGCAAAAGCAGCTGCATTAGGTGCTGTTGGAACCGCTGCTGGAATGGCATTAAAGAAAGCAACAGGGCGAGGATTAAAAAACAGAGGGACCGGATTAAGATTACTGGGATCTTGTTGGGAAAGAGGTCTGAGACTTCCAGGAACACTTCCTTTATTCCAGCATCAAATTTTGATTTGCTTGATGCTGCTAAACAACTAAAAATAAAAAAACTTCAGAGGTGTTTTTATGCAAGATCAATTGCCGGACCGACCAAACAGCGCAGAAATGGGTATTATTAATCTTGATGATAATTCAGGACACGGTACTCATTGGGTATCATACGCGGTTGATCCATGTGGAATCGTTTATTTCGATTAGTACGGGTTAGCTCCACCTCATGAGTTTATCAAGTATGTGGCACCATTTTGCGCAGCGGTTTGGTATTCAACGCTACCAACACAATGACGGATCCGCCAATACGCAGCAGTGAAGTAATTAATGTACTCGACGCTATATCAAAGTCTTCCATGGCACCTTATAAAGTCGTGCATGATTATACAAGTAACCGCTTCGTTTTGAATGGATCTTAAATTATAATGGTTGATATTTACGGAAGATCTTCTTCTACCACTAAGAAAAAATCCGATGATATTGATTTGTCGAAGTATGCGACTAAAGATGAACTTGCTGATATTATGAACCTGGAGTTGACCGAGATGAAGTTGTTGTTTTTCAGGACCAATATGGAAAACTAAAAACTAGCAATATCAAGTGGAATGATATAGTTCGACGAGTACTTGGTGCAGTCATGGATAACATTTCTGTGTTTACTGACGGTGGTAGAATCAGGAATTCAAGTATATCGTTTATAACTATCAGAGATGAAATTGCAAGAAGCATTGCTAATCGTGTAAGAAACACCGGTGATACAATGACAGGTGAACTCAGCATCAACGGAAACAAGATAACAGTGTTAAGAGATCCAACATCCGACGAAGATGCTGCGACGAAAAAATATGTAGATGTTAACTATGGCACCGTTGACGGTAAATTATCCACACTGCGGGCCAAGTATGATGTGCACGTAGGCGCTTTTGGAAGATTTTGAAGAAATTTTCAAAAAACCGACGTAGGCGCTTTTGGAAGATTTTGAAGAAATTTTCAAAAAACCGATGAATCCATAGATAAATTCTTTGGCACTCCGCACGCCGTTGACATAAAACTTTCTGATATCAAAACTAACCTAGACGCAACTAAAAAAAACACTCAAAGATGTCGTAAGTGGAATTCCTGATATCGTTAACAAAATTAGTGTGATTAAAATTCCAGCCGGAATAACTCCCAGGCATATTACCAATATCATATGCACAGTATCATCTGGATTCGCAACATGGTTGCAGCAAAATAAAACTATTAAATATACCGCAACAGTCACTGGCATGTACAGGCTGTCTGTGTTCAGTGCTGCAAAATTCAAGATATTTACAACGTACCCATGGCGTCATTCCACCGAGTTGTTTCTATCATATTAAATAGCGGAAATGAAGAAATATTTATTCTGGAAGCAGCTGATAAGAAATTAACAGCAACATCTTTTTGGTAGTGTCTAGAATTTGAGCTGAAACACCTCACTTGGTTACTGCATAAAATATAATGAGTACCTCAATTGACGTTCAAAAGTTCAGGTACAATCAAGCACATGAATGGCAAATGAACTTAAAAGATCGAGTCGAACAATACATGGTAAAAGTAAAGAAATATCGACAACAACTAGTTATTGTCGACGTAATCGTTTATTCAGCATCTGCTGTTGTTGTGTCCACCGACGTATTATTATCAATGATAACATTGATGGCGCCAGTAGCTGTAACAATTTGTATTTCGGCTACAACATCAATTGCAGGTGTGCTCAATATCATTGCAAAAAAAATATGCACGTGCATGAATGAAAAAATTATCTGATTACATGATAAAGTTGCACACGGCGACGGTAGCATACCCGAAGTTATCTTCATTGTTATCAACAGGTCTTAATGATGGAATTATATATGATTTTGAGATTACAGAAATGATTAAAATATACAACTGTGCTGGTATTAAAGGCACGAATATATTAAATAATGACATCACTAGAGCTACTGCAGCAGATCGTGACAAACACAACTCCACCAAAAACAACGATGATCTCAGTAAGTTCGACTAATCCTGAATTTAACATCAGTTTTCCAACTGCGATTCCAGCAAAAGAAATTGCACTGGCAGAATTATTACAGTTGGCCAAATATCAGATCGATCATGGTATACCAGCAAATCAAATTATAATTATGTTAATGAAATTTTCATTAAGGAAGTACATAATCATGCATAAGTAGAGTTTGCTGCTCGTGCTCTTTCTTTTCCCTGCCCTAGAAAGCCATTTATAAATTATTATAGAATAACAGAAAAGGAATATGATGGGAAAGGCAATTTTACATTTCAAGTACCAACATTTAAAAAAGATGAACTAAAAAAAATTATTGATATAAATTTTCCTAAAATCATTGAATCATGGAGAAGAATAGCACCACCTCCGCTTGTTCTCAGACATGACAACGATCCATATGGCGGTGGCAGACATATTTCACCAGGAATCGTCAGTATAACATCAACAATCGTGGTTAATCACGTTTGTGATGTGATCTATGGTAGCTATCAAATAGATCATGGAAAGTCAAATCAGGCTTAACAAGGATACATTTTATACACGTGAATTAATTGTGAGTCTGTATGTGAAATCGTAGATTTTTCAAAAATATTTTATTCTGAAATATTTTATTATTATTGGGGTAAATGGTACTCAAAATCGTGTAAATGAATCAGTTTGTTAATTTTGACGGGGCAAATGGTACTCAAAATCTTGTAAATTAATCAAATTGTTTGTTTTGATGGGGTAAATGGTGCTCAAAATCGTGTAAATCAATCAGATTGTTGATTCTGATGGGGTACTTAAAATTGTGGAAATCAGTCAGTTTTGCAATAATTATTATAATCTGAAATATTTTGTTCAGAAATATTTTATTATTATTGGGGCAAATGGTACTCAAAATCGTGTAAATCAATCAGTTTGTTAATTTTGATGGGGTAAATGGTACTCAGAATTGTGCAAATCAATCCAATCAGTTTTGCAATAATTATTATAATCTGAAATATTTTATTCTTAAATAATTATTATAATCTGAAATATTTTATTCAGAAATATTTTATTATTATTGTGGTAAATGGTACTCAAAATCGTGGAAATCAATCAGTTTGTTGATTTTGATGGGGTGGTTGGTACTCAAATCGATCAGATTTTATGATAAATAAAAAATATTTCAGAATTTAAAAAAATATATCAGAATAAATATATCTTTAAAATAAATTTAAAAAAAATAAACAGTAGCATGAAGAGCGGTTATCAATTTCATGGGTTCCTGCACTGGCCTGTGTGTCTCCATGGGATCCTTTGTTTGAGACTTTTGTCTTCATTTGAGACCTTTCTTATGGTCTTTTTTCGGCATCCCATGATCGTTTCTTTTAGCCAAACATTCTTTCTGAGTGTTTTTTTTTGTGGGTACTTAGAATTTATACATCCACGCTGCTGTTTATTTTAGGGGCGATGCGCCAGTTTCATGTACACCCCCCAGGAGAAAACCCAGGGTTGCAAAAACGCACTCACACTATGTGGTTTTCGTAGTGTGAGATGTACACGGGCTGCTGCCACCCCCACTTTATACAGGAAAAACCCTACCATAGGTACCGTCGACAATATGTCTGTTATGAGATTCGAACCGCTGACCCATTGACTGAGAATCAGCTGCACTGCCACTTGCGCCATGGTTCTAATCTGTATATGTATCAGAAGTTATTATATAGTTACCCATTCGCTGAAGAAATCAGTATTGGGTATTTTTCCCCAAATACAACTGATTTTCAGTTAGTTATTTTCCGGGATAACATGTACCTGAAAAACGATTCAAAAAACGTTCTGGCTACTTGCTATTTGTTTTAATTAATTACTATCGCAGAAGGGAATACAGATGAACCAGGAAAACCGAACGAATTTAATAAAATAAAAAGTACTGTTTCTTAAAAGTATATTGTTTGTGTTAAATATACCATAATGACAGTCACTGATATAAAATAAGGGAGATAACTGATACTCCTCCTGTAAGACAACGGAAGATAACTGATATTCTTCCCGTTAGCCAGCTCTAGACAAATCGAAATTAAATAAGTATGGTTTGTCGAACTCAACTGACTTTAGAAATACACAAAAAATATTATTTACAAGTTTATATTGATGTACAACAATTTTCCGCTTACGATCGTAAACACGTCTGCGGATCCGTGACATGGTCAAAGGGAAGTAACTTAATTACATGAGCATGCTCGACGGAGTTATCTCCCTTCTTTAGGTAAGTAGTATGCGAGCACAACACAGACCCCCAAAAAATAATAGTTAATAAATATAATTCGAGGTAATTACTTACTGGCTTGACTATTTATCTCCATTATTGATGTTGGAAGATGATTCTTTGCTCATACTTTTTAGAGAATTTGGTTCCATTTCCCGTGACAGAATGTATTGAAAACCTTTCAATATCAAAATATTTGCCAGCTGCATACATCGATTGAAATATTCTCTCTTCACCTGTCTCTAAATTTATAGATAAGACTGCTTTGGCATTCTTATAATTACAACCGGTGTTTCCAAGTGAACAATTCTGACTTTGCGGGACAATTCTCAGATCGGATAAATTATGGGTTTTTATACCATTGATATGGTCAATCACAAAACCATCTTTGATCAACCCCTTGTGACACTCGTGTGTGATTCGGTGACAGTAATAAGTTTTCTTCCCATCAACAGTAAACTTGAGATAACCATAATTATTAACAGTACCAACTGGTCTCTTCAACCTGCAATTTCTAATCACACCATCACGATTTGATTCGTAATTTGTTATTGTAGGATGCTTTATAAACTCGTTCATATTTTGCTCCATTTATATAATAATTGTATTTGTTTAAATCATAATTTGCCTGAAAACTTATTTAGTTAGTCCTCTACGGATTTTATAGATCTGTCACTGTCATTATTTTTTAAAATTATAATATCTTTTAAGCTCACGATATTTTTTTCCAAAACAATTTGCACATAATTGTGTTTTTCCTCGTACTTCAACACCACATCATAGACATGGTATTGGTCCCAAGCTTCCACGGTGAACCCTGTGCAAGTGTTGTCTGCAGAATTCGTTTTTAGAGGATTTATTACAAGGAGTCAATGAACCAATCATCAACCATTTGCATCGAGATGTATAACATAATATTTGATTTAAATATTGTTTGAAATATAATATGAACGAGTTCGATAGATTATCCAAAATCAAGCCCTGGAGCGCAGATAAATTTAATCTTGACAGAATATCTCCCGACCTACCGTAGCGAGATATGGTTGATCCGAAAAATAAAAGTTTGAGTAGTAAAATTCACGGCACCAAGAAAGAATTTCACACAGATGGTGCATCTCATGTATGGCCAACGTTCAAGATTATACACAACGGTGTCATTAACGCTACGGTGAATGATGAACGAGCAGCAACTATCTTTAACTACATTGATAATCGCAAATATCTTTTCAGAATAAAATTTGTCATGCTAACAGAAACAGGTAAATGGATTATCCGTGACAAATATGATCCTGTACACAAGGGTGAAAAAACTGTCGTACTAAGTAAAGATTCCAAACCAGGTCTATTGACTGGCATTAACAAACCGTATTATGAGTGAGCGTATCCTGTAACAGCAGTTATTTATGGAATCTATGTGATAAACTGGCGCCGATGAAATTTTCACAAATATGTGTGTCTGTTAGAGTAACAGAACATTTTACCGTTTCGTCTTGTGGAAATGGCTTAACGGATAAAAGACGTAAAATAATAAACACGTGTGGAGAAATGGTTAAAGCTACCCGGGTGTCAATCAAAGATGTGGCTGAGTTAGGAAAAAAACTAAAGTTCCCAATAACCCTAGTGATGATAACTGGAGAAATATTATATGAATCAAAATATAAATCAAAGGGAGCTTCGATTAAAATTATTAATCATAACGCGCATGCATGGACCAGCACAGTAGCAGTGTTTCCACGAAATCGAACTGTTAAATACTATCGTGGAGACATGTTTGATTTTGTTAATGAAATAAGTAAAAACGATCCTGTGTCAGTATGGTTCTAATGACGAATCATGTATGGAAGAAAAAAATAAATTTGGTCAGTTTGTACGACCTAATGGCATTATTTATCGAAAAGATCTTCTCCACAAGAAAATGAAAAATCTTGCACTGCAATATACTGATGATACTGATGAACTATTGAGCAACTGTTTTACTGTTCCGTCAGTTGCGGCTCATTTTGCTAGAAAGAAAAATTCGTGGAAACCAACTAGATTTGATTTTCTCAATGACATAATATCCAGTTGTGTTGAATATGGACATGGTGGATTATGGAATACTAAATACAATCACAGAGATGTTATTTCCGTTGATATGGTCGCGTGTTATCCCGGAAGTTTTCTCGGGATGGGAGATTGTTCTGTATACTTTAAAAGATTCGGTCATCTGACACACGAAATGAGACGAGTATCAACAAATGGACCATTACCAGATTTTGACCTGACTGGATTCGCTTGTATCGAGTCATTCGAGTTTGCTAAAGGACTTCATCAAATTTGTTATGTTTGGTTTGGAAAACATTTTTCAGAAAAAATGTGGGTACCAATAATACTATTACGGTATATGCTTGATTGTGCAATATTAATATTGTTGATTGTAAACGAAGCAATTATATCATATCGGAAACAAACCGAAGTTTGGTTACCACAACAAAAACAGTATTCTGATGATGAAAACCCGGATAAAACAGATTGCGAGAATAAAATTACGTAAGATCTTGGCAGAAAAATAATTGGGAAGTTCACTCAAGGAGGATCATACGATCATAAACGACATTGCACAAGATTGATCATGGACGATGCTGAGTTAGATTTTATAATCGCTGATACGAGTAGAAACACGTTTATAAATTGAGAAACAACTTTCTTTCCAAATGGAAATAAACTAGGTACAGTTGTGAGCTATATGGACGGTTGAGCTATATGGACGGTGAGTCACCGCAGTTTAGTCATTTAAGATCCTCAATGCTCGCATATGTTTCGATAAATCTATTATTGATGATAAATAAGGTTTCTAAATTTGCTGTCAGAGTCACCATGGATTCGTTTTATATCAGTAAAAAATACTCAGGATTGCTAGAACAACTACATATTGATACTTGTGCACAGTGGGGTTTGTGGAGAATAAAAAAAGAAAACATACCCGATTATTCCGAATCCGCTTATGTTACGATTAAAGATATTTATTGTAAAAAATATCAAACATTAAAGCTATCTTCTGCACCTTTGGTGTACAAGCCAATAACCAGAAATAAAATGGTTTATCTGAATGGACTGGGAGGTTCTGGTAAGATGATTCGATCAATCGAATTATTTCAAAACTCAGATATGATTGTTTTAACGCCTACACATAGACTTGCGCGAGAGATGAAACGAGGAGTGCAGTTGTGTACCTATCACAGCTTCTTCCGATGGAAGGGTGATGCATGGACTTCTTCGAGGATGGGTGAGAAATATATTCCAAGGATTATCGCTTGGGATGAAATATGTACAGTACCGTTAGAAACATTAAAAACATTTCTTGATTGGCTATTAACAAAAAATACTGCTGTGATAATGAGTGGCGATCACGGTCATCCACCACCTTTTGTTGGACCATCTTCACATGATTGGCTGAAAGATTTTGTTGACCACTTTGAAGAAGTGGCTGATGATCATTGAGCACTTGATCCAGAATTAAGTGAGTTAAAAAAATTAATCAGACTTCCGCCGAATAAAATTCAATGTGAAGTAATGCGTGGGATAATTTCAGAAACACCCATGAAAGACTTTCTGCAAATGTGAAGACCAAACAATCTGATAGCTGCAAGTAGAAAGATGGTCAGAGACACACTTCAGCAGCAGTTGTTTCAGTTACAACGAGAGAAGTTTCCAACGTTGCCAGTGCCATTGTGCTATCAACCAGCTGATACACGGCGCCAAAATATTGATGGTGATATACCAGGACAGATCGAGAAACAGAATTTAGTATTAAATGATATTGTCACAGTTGATGTCAATGTTGTTGAGGATGTGCTAAAAACAAATAAATCCCCGTGGACACTAGGATACGCGATGACGATTCATTCATCTCAAGGATTAACTATTACTGATACAGTTGTTTGATCGTCGATGATTGTTTCAAGTGGTCAAATTTGGTTTATCTTGTAGTATCTAGAGTTAGAAGAATATCTCAGCTACAAAGGATTATCATGAACGAGTCAGTGATCAATGATGATGATATTGACAATGATATAATAAGAAACAAATTAACTGGTTATAAACATTGTGATAAAAAAAATAAATGCGACTTTGATCTTGACACTGATTTCATCAGTGCGCTGAAACAACAGCAGAATAATCACTGTGCAAGTTGTAATTGTATAATGTTATTGCAGTATCTGAAAAATGATCCAAGACAATTTACCGTAGATAGGAAAGATAACCATCTTGGCCATACACGCGAAAACACGATGTTGACCTGTCTTGAATTTAATCGACGCAGGTGTGCTAGTTAAGTGATTGCGGTGGTAATTGTGTATCCTCAAGAATAACCACGTTGAGGAGCAGTTGAATCCAGTCTGTAGATTGCGGGTCTACCAGTAGATCTTACTATGTTAGATATCTTGTGTGTTGTAAATCTCCAAATAGGATCAGTCGCTCTTTTTTTACCACCTTCAGGTTCACCGGGTTCATATAAATATGTTACAGTAATATTACCCAGTACCGGCTGCACTGAAAAATCACGTCGTTGTACAGGTATATGTTTTTTTGTGACCGCGCTAATAGGTTTCATGTTGGTTGTTCGAGTAATTTCGTTGTTTAGCGCGGCTATCACACTTGGTAATCTTGCAACCCATTTGCGAGATCTTTTATCTTGAATGAATTCCTTCACATATTGATATCCAAATAACTGCTCAGCAAGTGTTCGATTGAATCGTTCAACAATTGCCTGATCACAATGAATTGCAGTGTGTCCTCATCTGATTTTGACATTATGTTGCTTCATTAACGATGATACTGGACCAATAAATTCTTTGCCAGGATCAACCTGTAATAGTTGTGGCCATCGTAATGGTCCTCGTTGATAAATTTGCTCAAACGCATCGGCTACTTCAGATGATGTTTTCGTTGATAATGGTTCTGCTTCTTTATATCTACTTGCAACATCAATGACAGTTAATGCGTATTTGTATGTTATTTGACGTCTACGTACTTTAATCGTATCATAAGGTAAAAACAGAATATCTGCTTGATGAACTTCATTAGGAACACTAACATCGAAATGTGCGTACTGAATTCATTTCGGTGATGGTAGTTAAATTTGCCATATTGCTTGTTTGGATAACCACGCTTTAGCAGTAGAATGTTTAACCACTGCTGCATCAGCGAGTTTATTAATTGCTGCTCTACCCCTCCAGTATCCCCTTGGACTATAATAAATTGATTCCATTTATAATTAATTGCCAGCTCCTATACGAGTTTACCTTTCATTACAGATTTTACTAACCAATTAGCTAATGATTCTCTGATATTTTTATTTTTTATGGAATCTAGCGAATGAATTAACTTCAAATCTGCAATATGCCTATGTTGTAGATCTTTATTTTTATAAGCCACATCTTGAACGTGACATGCTTTATCAATATCATTTGTGGGATACTCAGTGGTTTTGGTTGATCCTGATTGTCAAGCCTCATATCAAGTCATGTACCAGGATCACAATAATTATATCCTGGTAGATGTTTTTCTCCGGGGTATTTAGCCCATGGGGTTCCTGGGAACTTTGACATTAATGCAGCAATGTCACCACCGTCTTTTTTGTGTAAAAATGAAAACTTTTTTCTGTTACATTCTGCACATCTTCCACCATATGCTATTCTTTTATTTTTTGTTGTAACAGTAGATAGATCATTAGATGGAGTTTTAGCTCTACAACGTAAACAATATAGGTTCATATTATTTATAATATGGATATAATTGATTTCTCAGCGACACGACAACAAGAACCAGTTAAACACCATCCTGCATAGCCAAATTCGATCAGAATGATAATAATAGGTCCATCTGGATCGGGTAAGATGCAATTATTACTTAATCTGATAATGAGATGGTTAAAGTGGGATAAGTTGTATTTGGTAGCACCATCAGTTGATGATCAACGATGTTATGATGTACTTAAAGATTTTAATGAAAATACAAGATTACTGGACGAAGATAACGATGTTATCGAGTTTATAACCGATATTGATGAAACGCCGAGCATTGATGTTTTAGATGGATTTATTAATAATTTAGTTGTATACGATGATGTGATGCTGGACAAGCAATCAAATCCTGCTAGAATTTTTTCACGTGGCAGACATAAAACACTGATGTGATTTATGTTACTCAGCGATACACACAAATACCAAAAGTGATCAGAGATAACTGCAACATTTTAGTTATGTTTAATGGAGTCAATACGCACACATTGCGAAATATTCATCAAACTTGGTGTAGCTGTGACATGGATGTTATTAAATTCAAAAATTTCTTTTCACAAGCACAATCAACCCAGTACGGGTTTATAACAATAAATTTACATGATCCTAGAACAAGATATCGTATTGGACTTGATAAAATCTTTGGATAAATTTATAGCAGCAGAGGGGGCGGGACCTCAATGATATGTCCGGTGGGTAAACACAGATTTCGATAAAAACTCTCGGTCAGGTTAGACGCTTTGGTTCAGTGACCTTATTTTTTTATTTTGGAAGAAGCTTATATTTTAAGCAATTGACGTTTCAGACAAGTGGTCTGTTCGCCCCCTCTGCTGCTAAGGCTGTGTTGGTGATTGCAATTGTTGAGGAACATTTTCAGAGGCAATTCATTTCAATGAAACAAGAGATTCTTCATTCATTGATTGACAAATTGGGTGCATATACATTTTGTGTGCAAAATTTTGCTTTTAAGATGCTCTTGTCTACTGGTCTAAGTTGTTGAGTGTCCGTTTCAGATGCGTGATGTCATACCAAAGACTTATAAAAATGGTTCTAACAGCTGCCTTGCTTGGCGCTCAGCATTAAGGGTTTAGTGTAAGGACTGGCCTGCCTGATGTTAGGAAAATGTGTCTGGGTGGGACGTCATGCTACATGTATCAGCATGATACCCCAGTGCTAGACATTGCTATAAACTGCTACAATGCAGACATAGCGATATGACTGGAAAAGTGTTAAAGCTACATTAAAAATTCAAATCACACACACATATGCACATGCTCTCATCCACTTGTGCAAAGATTTTGCAGGTTGTTTAACTAATATTAAGAGATTACATGTTTGCAGCATCATGCCTGGTGTTAGGATAATGTGACTGGGTGTGACATGATGTTACATGTTTGCGGCATCATGCCGCAGTGCTAGACCTCACTATAAACTGTCATACTGCAGATGTTGTATTAATATGACTAAAAAAGTGTTAAAGCTATGTTAAAAATCCAAATCACACAAACACACTCACAAATAGATGTGTAGAAGTACATTATTTGGCAATAAATCAAACCTTCACTAATTTGAAGAAAATAATGATGGTTAGTGATGCAGAAGCATGAAAGAAACAGTAATTGGCAGTGATGAGAGCTGAATTGGAATCAGATTTAGAATGGAACAGTCTTTGGCATAACACTTTCTAACACACTAGATAATTGAAATGTCAGCAATTTTTAGCAACTTGACAGATTGTAGCAACAACCTGGCATGAGACATTGAGCTCATGCGACTTTAGCTTTCTCAAAACATTAGAGTTTCATGCACCGCTTGAGTACAGGTAATTTTATGTCATAAATATATTTATCAATTTTTGTCACTGAATTTATATACCTATACTATGGAAAATGTGAATGTACAAGGGTTGTTTATATTTTTGTTGTTGCATTCAGGAAAGACTTTTCAATCCCTGGGCTAAAACTCTTTCTTCATTGACTTTCAAATGTGAGCACATAGCTTACTATGTTTGAGCCATTATAGTCATAGATGATACATCGCTGATGATGCAGAGATGCTGCCAGGGTGTGAATTTGCATACTTATAGACCAGTGATGTATGAGAACTTCTGCAAATTATTTTAAAGTTGTGCATATGAAAATGTATTCTGTGCAGTATACAATTTTTATTCAGCCATTCATCCTGAAAGTGCATGTCATGATATCAGTCACACTGGTAGAAGAAATAAGGTAATGCTTGTCACGAGATGTCTTTTTTGTAACAGTTTACACATCAGGTTTCTTCGGCTTGACATGAATGGTTGTTAAGCTAAATTTTGATTGGCAGCTTGGGTCCCAGAATAAGCATTGTCATAGTTTGGCCCTTGCATCGTGGAAGTTTTACAAATGTGTATTTACAATGCAAGCTACACAGGAAACCCCAAATCACTGATTGTCAGCATGGTTGATCTTTAGATGATGATCTCATTCTTTAAGTACTGGTTGATGATAGTGATGAAGTTTAATATTGAAGTTAGGAAGTATATCAGATTGTTGGAGCTCGGAAAGTGTTAATGGAGTTACCAGTGTGTGATTTTGAACCAGAAAATGGTGTTAAATACGAGTCCATTGTATATGCTGGTTGGACAAAAGCAGACGGCAAGCCAGTAAACTCCTCATTTCAGCAGTATTTTCAGATTAAATGTAGAAAAGGTAAACAAACAAGCTGAGTTAAAATACAGACAATTTAAAAGTAGAGTGCACTTTTTCAAATCTCATTATAATTGAGTCCTGCTGGATCTTATGCTACAAACCATATAGCCCTATCATAAGGGTTAAGATAAATTTTAATAAATAAGGGTTAAGACAAATTTTAATAAATAAGGGTTAAGATAAATTTTAATAAATAAGGGTTAAGACAAATTTTAATAAATAAGGGTTAAGATAAATTTTAATAAATAAGGGTTAAGACAAATTTTAATAAATAAGGGTTAAGATAAATTTTAATAAATAAGGGTTAAGACAAATTTTAATAAATAAGGGTTAAGATAAATTTTAATAAATAAGGGTTAAGATAAATTTTAATAAATAAGGGTTAAGATAAATTTTAATAAATAAGGGTTAAGATAAATTTTAATAAATAAGGGTTAAGACAAATTTTAATAAATAAGGGTTAAGATAAATTTTAATAAATAAGGGTTAAGATAAATTTTAGTAAATAAGGGTTAAGACAAATTTTAATAAATAAGGGTTAAGATAAATTTTAATAAATAAGGGTTAAGACAAATTATAATAAATAAGAATCTAAAAATGAAACACAGAAGTAAAGATAATTATTTGATCAAAACATTTCTGTCTTGACAAGTAGACTATGGCATTAATGGACTTGAAATCCTAATACTGTGTAACAGCATTATGGAAAGGTAAGTTTGGCATAGTGGTCAGCAAAGTACTAATTCAAAAAAGTGAGACTTAGGCACAGCTTATGTTGGAGCAGAAGAATCCAAAAGATGGTGGAAAATTATACATAATAACCATAAAGAATGATTTTCAAATTTGTTCAGCTGGCTAAACTAGCTAAGTTTATGCCACATCAGGCAGCAGACTGTGATAGAGGGTTTCAGTACAGAATGATATTCATAATCAAGTAAGAACAGATTAAGCTTACAAACAACAAATTAATGCTTATGAAACTAGAGGCAACATCTTTCAGAGATTTTGATTTTAATAGGGCTCTTACAGAGTGAGCAGGAAGAAAGAGTTGGATATTGAAGTGTTGTAAATATTGAACTAAGCTGTTTTCCCCTCTCTCTCCATTTTGTTCTAACCCACCCACCCCCCTATTTTGACAAAGGGGGGGGGGAGCTGCCCCCTTTAGATAAAATAAATGGCAGCATCTCTGGCTGGCACAGGAAACACAATTCCGATCAGTCTGCTTCTCTCAAACATGTACATGGTTGACCAAGTATTAAACCTCTGTTTTTTGCTAGAGAGCATTTCTCTTCATTAGATTATGAAACACAAATGAAGCTACAAATCACAGATACTTATCTAAATAGATAATAAGAAGGAATGACAAAGACTTGTATTATCCTTGAACCTTTGATCATATGTTACATACACTGCCTTTTGAACAATTCATTTATTAAAACTGCGTTAAACAAATGAACCACTAGATGAGGCAGAACTTACGAAACCTTTGAACACTTTCCAAACGCTTTACAAATAAAAATAACCTTTTTTATTTTTAATGAGTCTTGTGATTTTAATCATTTTTTCTTTATTTTAGATGACATGGATGAAAGTTTGATTCAGGTTGTAAAAGTGTCGCAAAAACATGCTGAAGGGTCTGTACTGTGGTCATGCTGTTTGAAAGTCACTGTTGACAATAATGATGGTAACGTGAAACCTTCTTCTATACTTATACAGAAAATGTTGATTTTTCTTGAAAAACAATAACGAACACAACTATTATCTTGCCTTCTTGTCTATGAAGAGAAAAACAAAATATTTACTTTTCAAACAAACGATGGAGCAGATTCTCTTCAAGTGCATTGCAATAAACACATAATGACAGCTAAGATATTTTGATTTTTAACAATCTACTATTATTATAGAGAATGTTGTGGTGAACATTGTATTGAAGTCTCTGAAGTCCTATGTTGGAAATGGATGGTAGTCTCTATTACATATCAGATTCCCTGGTTTTTCTTTTTCTTTTAAGAACATAATAGTTGAATATGGAAATATGAAATGCCAGATTTGTATAGACATTGGACACATTTGCTCTCCTTTACTCAGTCATGGTTCACTGATTAAAAATCCATGAATACAAAAAGATTGTTTAACTTATTCCAAATGTATGCATATAGCTGCCAAGAAACAAGAGGTGGAAAGAAGTAAATGTTTTGCTGAGATGGACACATTTTTGATGGATTGTCTTGAAGCTTGGTAAATTGTATAATCATCACCAGAAGATGCGCATATTAACAAATCACGTTGATCCCACAAGTTTTGGTATATTTATTGCACTCTTTGTATTTTAGCTTAGTGTTGTGCCAATTTTTCTGTAGTTTTGTATGGCTTGCATAGTATTTTGTAAATATTATGGCTATTATTTAATGATGCTCAGATGTGTACAAATCACTTTGCACCCTCAATATTTATGATAGATATTGCCCATTTTTACATGTAGCATAATGCAGTACATGGTACGAGTATGGTCGTCATCTAAAGATTTGCATATCAACATATGTTCATTAGTATTTAGCCTCATTTGGATCTATAACCACCCCGTTGTAAAATCAATTGATGCGGTGATTATTTGGCCATTAAGGCAGGTGAACAAAAAGTCAGTGAAGTACTCAGCTATGTAATGCATATTTTCAAAGAAGATTCCCATGAGCATTATACATGCTGTGAATATGGTTAAGGCAAAGTTATAAATCAAGTGCAGTGTTTTATTTTGTGGTAGTTGAATGATGTTGCTTGAGTTCTGCAAGCCTCCAAGTTTTATTGATGGTGGGAACAATATGTTGACATAATGGTACTGTATGTTTCTGGACCTGCTGTATCTAAAAACACTTGAAATGAACAGAAAAATTGAATATAGAATACACACATAATTATTATTTATTTAGTTACAGTCTGTGATGAAATACAGTAGGACGAGCATAAAAAATGTTGGAACATGGGAATGTAACAACTCTGCTAAAAATGTGCATACATTTGACCCGATCAAAGTACCCACCAGCAGTATCACTCTAAATTTATAGAACTTTGGTAACCTCAAATAAATCAGTGAGTGAAAATTCTCAGAGGTCAGTTGACAAGAGTAAAAAGCATATAAGAAAAGATTATTGACAACAGAAGTGAACTGTAAATAGTTTTTGCTTAAACTTTAAAATTAAGGAATCAGAAACTTTGGCAAATGAGACTGCTGCCTCCCAAACTGATGTAAATGAGATGACTGAATGTCAACCACCCCCCCCATGTCCTCAAGACCATTAAACTTCAGTGACTTCTCCTAGGCCTAGTTTTAAAAAAATATTACAAGGCTTTTGTTTTAGAATGAAATATCTAATCCAGAAATTATATGGACTGTGCATACAATACTCATTACAAAACTTGGTAAATATTATGATCATCACCTGAATAAGTACACATCATCACATAACTTTGATCCCAAAAGTTTTATTATATTTAATGCCCATTTTGTATTGCAGTTTAAAGCAGTGTATGAGACAATATAGTTTGTTCAACAGTTCTATAGTTTTTGATGGATCACCATAAATCATGGTAAATATTATGGTTATTATGCTGATGTGAACAAATCACTCTGTGCCCTCAATATTTATTGCGCTTTTGTTGTAGCATAATTAGGTACATGATACAAGGATGGGCATTATCTGAAGATCTACATATCAAAAGATCACAATGCTCTTGCAAGCTTTGCACTGGTGCTGAATACATTGTACAACAGAATGTGATGGATATTGGCTTTTATGAATTTGCTGTGACAATTGGTAAAAATGGATACACATATTGACAATTTTTGTGATGTTTGATTTCTTGCAGGAGTTATTGTCCTTTTTTTACTTTATTCTGGATGAAATGTATGACGCTTGGTTGTGAATGTAACTATTCCTGCAGCTTTTAGTTGATTGCTATAAAACTCCATACAATGATATTAAACGTTTTACGTGCTATTTCTCGTATTAAAAATAAGAATATTTTTTCCCAGTACGAGAAATATACACATACATGTATTTAAAATTTCAGGAACCATGCCACGATCATATTAAATTCGAATTCATGCGCGATCTCTTCCTCATAATGATAATAAATTTGTTATTCACTATTTCATGTACTTTAAAAAAAAAATATTTTTTCATGTGCAAATGAATATACAGAATTTTGGGAGCCATGCCACGACCGCATTATATCTAAATTCACGTTAGAGCAGGGCACGTTATAATGGGGTAGCACTGTAGTTATTGCTCTTTTTGGATGAGAGCAGTTGTATGGCAGATTTATGGTAATTATCTGAAGATGTGCACATCAACAAATCACAGAGCCGTTTGTTAGAGTTACTGCCAGTTTTGTCCTGCGGCTGAATTCAATCTGAGACAGAATCTTTTTCCATCGATCACTACAAAAATGGACATTATCTAACAAAATTGAATGCATATATTGTCAAATATTTGCTGTGATATCTGCAAGAGTTATTGCCCTTTATGATCTATAGTTGGACGAAATATGGGCATAATATTCTGAATGTAACTATTCATGTAGTAATTAGCTCACATGGCAGTAAGGCACGGTTTGTGATATAGTCTTGTATAAACATATGGTATAGTCTTGTAGCTGTTATGTGTTATTCATTGTCAGTCTTTTGTTGTGCATCTATTCAGCAATAATTGTGTGTCACCACTCTTGAATCTGTATAGTACTGATCCATTTTTAATTGAATTTGGAATATGAACTAATATTATAAAATCTTGAATAAGTTCAGCAATGAGCAAGACTCATGCATACTAATGAGGTGACCTTAAATCTGATTGGCTAACCTTGCTGTCAGTCGGCACTATGTATTTACATCAGGATGTCAGATAGATTTGATAATGAGGAAGAGCCATGCATAATTAAAAATGATATTGCATCAGATTGGAGCTTTTTAACTTCATTGCAGGTGATATTTCTGCTTTGATTAGATAAAACTTGGAATATATGATTATATTTGTCAAGATCTCCGAGAGGATCAGTGATGTATCAAATACACCATTACGAAAGAGGTCACCTTGCATCTGGTTGACAGAGCTTGTTAATACTTTGGAGGTAATATTTTTGAACCAGTTTTAGTCATACTTGGAATATATGTTTATGTCATCAGGGTCTGGTCCCCAGTTTTGATAATGAAATGCACAGATATTAATGAGTTGATCTTGCATATGTTTGGCTGAGCTTGTTATCACTCTCGAAATCATATTTACTGATCCGATCTTTATCGGATTTGAAATACTGACTTATATCATCAAGATCTTGGATGGGTTTGATACTAAATGAGATGCACTGTATCAGTGATGCAATCTTGCCACTCTGCAAGCCATATTTGTATTTTGACATTTACAAGGGGAAATATCTTTGGAGACTAAGACAGTAACAAAACATCCAGTCACTGGCCTTCTTTTCTAGGATATTTCTGGTTCCATAAAAGGGGGAAAACTGAGGTCTTTTTCAGATCTTATCCTGCTAAAACAAACTAGTACAGGAAATGTTAAGATGGAAATTGCAAAATGTTGTTGAAAATATCTGCAATCAGCAGTCAGCAGTGGATTAGTGATATCCCATCCTCAGGGGTTACAGTTTTGATTTCACAAATTTTCTAACTTATACCTGCTCTTAAACTTTTTAAACAGTCTCCTTCTGGCTCCTGGACCCTCCTTGTCGCTCTGTTATCCTGTTATCTTCTTACAGTAAGTACTGTTAGATTTATTATATCTGTTTAGCAACTTTATTTCTCCATACTTTAAAATGTCTCATCACTTTCCATTGGCATTAAGTAATTTGACAAGTAGAAATAAGAGAAATATAATTCCACAGAATTTGAAAGCATTTTTTTCTTCAGAAAAACTGTATCGAAGTGCTCTGAATCGATGTTTGCCAGAACTATTAAGGGATTTGGATTTTAATGCTGTCTTCCATTACATTCAGGAGAAAGAACTTTTTCATGATGTGACATTGCGTGACATCACGGTAAGAAACTAACAATATGCTCTTCAGCCAATCCTGTGGGACAAATACACTAAATATTAAATGCTTCATTTTCACGTCAGATTTTTGTTATGGATCAATGGTCTAGCATCTGATCTTCTATAAAGTAACAGCAGTTTTCCTTTCCAAATATTGGTTGTCAGAGCGTTACTAACATTAATTTGTAACTCACCTTACATGACAGACAAATTAGATATTTAGCAGATGATTTCTTTTATTATCAAGATAATAATTGACATAAATCTATTACAACTACGTGAATAAAAGCAGCATCAACAGCAGCATCTGTATGGTTAAAGATGTTTATAAAATTGTTCATTTATCATGTACTCATCATCCATCAAGTAACAATTTCGGTTACATTAGGAATTTACAGAAAGTCTCATGGAATATTTTCTTAGTATTTTTTAAGATGTTAGTGACCATTTACAATTAGCACAAAACAACAAAAGATATATCATTGTTTCATGTTCCATTAATTTGGTATTAATACTTTATTAAGGTAGAAAATGTAACTCGTGTAACAGGGACAGACAAACAAAATGTTATTTCTCTGTTTAAAATTCATAAAATATTTGGGAGCCAGCAGTTGGCAGGTTTTGTGCTTGAAGTAGCTGTACCACATCTGTTGATAATATTTTATATTCAGCTTCTTTATTTCCCTTTAATTTGCCAACTTTCTTGGAAAATTTGGCTGGTAATACTGATATAATCTAAAAGCAGTAATTATTAGTTATTTAGTATGTTGGGTCTGTAATTTTATTAGTATGTACTTTCAAATATTGATATAGTCGTATAGTTATATTTTGATGCATTATTTTCATTTGCAATATATAATGATGATTCTTCATGCGCTTCTTGGCTTTTATGTATCTTCAATGGCATGCCAACATGCTTAGGGTGTCTTCTGAACTAAGCACTTGATGCCCAAGGAAACATTTTGGTCCTTATGGTTGATCTGATGCTGCTGTTGCTATAGAGTCTCTTGACAGTACTCACTCAATGTGATTGCTTTCAGAATCTGATTTTAAGAAAAGTAGTGTTATATTTGTTATGTATATTTAATTTAATTATTTGTTTGTTATTTTTTTTAAATTCTGTTACATGCTATTGTAATGTAACTTTGTTTACTGGATTTGATATTGCCTAGAATAGAATTCAGTTCTGACTGATTTTTTTATATTTTTGATGCAAATAACTAATAATAGAAACACTGTATCTAGTTTCTGACCAGGATTCAGAACCAGTGACAGTTGTAGTAAACAACTTTTTCTTTTCTTTTTCTTTCTCAGAGTAAGATTCATTAAGTTGAATCAAGGTCAGACCTTGAGTACATGATATTAAACATGTGTTTATTGTTACAAACTTCTGAATTTTCTAGAAGGTTGATCAATATCCAGGAATCTGTTTTTTGTGTCTTAGTTAGAATTATTACTGATGTATTGAGAAAGAATAGTCAGTCGTGCCTTAACATTCGAGATGTCAAGTTGTTTATGTTGTATCCAGCTTGGGCTAATTATTTTATTTTCTTCAAATTATTTTGAATTCAAGTGATTCTTTTCCCAGGAAATCCCAATGCTCTAAATTAGTTCTTGGACAAGGACATTTATTAAAATTTATACAGAATTCAAAAACTGGGATAATATTTTCTGAGATTCAACAAGACACTGTTGACACTGCAGCATTTTGCAGGTTACAACATACATCATTGTCTTCCATTTTGGATTTTGCCAGGATTCGAACTCAGTTTCATTCAGGACTTTTTATTACTTCTGTTTTTAATTCTTGGATTATTTTTGGATTTGATTCATAAAACGGTAAATTTTTTTCTCATTTTTCACTTGATAGTCTGAGGAAATAAATTATTTGTTTAATTTTACAAAGCTTGTTGTCTTCACTTTTGTCCTGTTACTTTCTGTAAGAGCTTAGACTTGTAACATATTGTGTAACTTTCCTAGACAAAAGAGAAGAATCATGTAACTATGACTGTTAATTTTGTTCCATAAATGTTACATGAGATGCACATGTTAATGAGAAGTAATCAAATTATCTACAATCCTTAATTGGAAATGTGGTATTTATTTCAGTTTAATTAGGTGCATGTGAATGTTATATTCTTAAAATAACAATACACAAGAATCACTAAACAGTAATCAGATTTTATGACTGGCTTTTTTGTTCCATGAGTGTCATGTGATTCACACACAGGTTGGTCAGAAATAAAAATGTTGATTTACTGCAAAAAGACTTAATGTCAGTATTAAGGCTACTTTCAGCTGTGTCAATAGGATAAATTGGTATAGAATTTCTGTTCTTTTTATTAACATTACAGCTGTATATGTACAACAACGTAACATGGACAACTTTTCCAGTCCCTAAATATAACTGGTTTTGTTGTCAGTCATGAATGACCATCTTGAGAATGCAGAGACAATACTGGTATTTCCTCACCGAATTCTTTCATTTTAATGGTCGTAATGTTGCCTATTTGTAATTATAGAAAAACTATTAATGTTAAGTCTATTTGTTACCCATTTAAAGAATTTTCTTATTTTGTCACATATATCGTAACTTGCCAGTTCATTTAACAGTCACATAACATCCTTATGGACATCCTTATGGTCAACTGTAACAACCTCTGCTGATTTTTGACAACAGGATAGCAGGTGTGACATGTGCAAACTAAATTTTGGTCACCTAACGGTTAAAGCAGACAGACATTGACAGTCTGTCACTAAATTCATAAATTCATCAAATGTTGACCATTTAAAAGCATTTAAGTTTTCTTTATTCAGACACAATATAAAATAACTCCACAATGCACATCATTTAATTTACTGAAAGTATTATGACAGGGCAAGTCATTGAACATCACATAACCAGTCAGCATAATGCATTACATGTAACAGTGGGGTGATAAAAATTAAAGTTTTTAACATTAGTTTTCCAACCAACAAGACAATTTTTACAGGTTAGAAATCAGAATACACAAGTTTGTACCAAACATCCCTAGCTTTAAATATTTGCAATGATAAAGAAAAGCTATTTTAATTTCTGTATGTAGACAAGTAATGTCCCATTTTGATATGTCTGAAATGTAGTATTTTCAGAAATGACAAGAAATTAATAATTTACAAACACATATTTTATGTCAAAACTCAGTCTTTATTATAACAGTAGCACATGAATTAATAAGTAATATTTATGAGTAATTAAAGTCCTAAATGCTTTTTGCAGCCTCTTTTCAACAAACACTGACATCTGACAGTAGACTCTACACACAGCCAAGAATTAATACTACTTCATTATTGGATGAAAATACATAGAAGATTTTTATCATATGATTTTGTGATGGGTTTGTGTATATTATACAACCCATCACATGTACTTTATGTGGTGGATTTAAGATTGATATACAGGGTATCACTTGGGTGATATGCAACCTATCACATGTACTTTATGTGGTGGATTTAAGATTGATATACTACCTGTTATTTGTACTTTATGTGGTGGATTTAAGATTGATATACTACCTATTACTTGGGTGATATGCAACCTATTACTTGTACTTTATGTGGTGGATTTAAGACTGATATACTACCTGTTATTTGTACTTTATGTGGTGGATTTAAGATTGATATACTACCTGTTATTTGTACTTTATGTGGTGGATTTAAGAGTTATATACAGGCTCTCACTTGGGTGATATGTAACCTATCACATGTACTTTATGTGGTGGATTTAAGATTGATATACTACCTGTTATTTGTACTTTATGTGGTGGATTTAAGACTGATATACTACCTGTTATTTGTACTTTGTGTGGTGGATTTAAGAGTTATATACAACCTATCTCCTGTACGTTATGTGGTGGATTTAAGAATGATGTTCAAGCTGTCGCTTGGGTGATATACAACCTATCACTTGTACTTTATGTGGTGGATTTAAGAGTGATATACAACCTATCACTTGTATTTTTTTGTGATGAATTTAAGAGTGATATACATCCCATCACTTGTACTTTTTGCAATGGATTTAAGGGTGATATACAGTCTATCCTGTGTACTTTTTGCAGTGGATTTAAGAGTGATATACAGTCTATCACTTGTACTTTTTGCGATGGATTTAAGAGTGATGTACAACCTTTAACTTGTACTTTTTGCAGTGGCTTTAAGAGTGATATACAACCTGTCACTTGTACTTTTTGCAATGGATTTAAGAGTGTCACAGCCTATCACTTGTATATTTTGCAATGGATTTAAGACTGATATGCATCCTATCACATGTACTTTTTGCAGTGGATTTAAGAGTGATACACATCCTATCACTTGTACTTTTGTAAATCACCTGGCCATAAGATCATGCTAGCATATAATGTTCGGACTGCATAGCTTTCCATGTGCCATAACAAAAGTATGATTTTGGGGCCTATCTAAAGTTGGTATCTTTCATCTGAACTCATTTAAGTTTCTGTTAAATATTGATGCTTCCAAAATTTAAAATATTCTTCTTAAATTGGAAACAGTGTGAATGCTTTCCAAATCTCTGCTTTTCACTGGGTTTTTTTTTCTGTATTTTTTCTGTTAATTCATTTCTTGATGTATAGATAAATTGCATAAGTTCATATAAAATGTGGCATCATTAGGACAAAGTTGAAGTTGAAGAGAATTGAATGTACCAAACAATACACAGTGCATAAAGTTAATTTAGTGATAGTGTGGGCAAAATATTTTGGACTATATTATATACCTTTGGTAAGGCTGTTCAAGGACAAATTATTCAGTGAGTATTTTGAGAGAACTTTTAAAGTTTTTCGGCTAAGCCACCACACTGTTTAGCATCACTACACACACATGCTTAGACACACAGCTGATTTGTTGCAGTAGCTTAGCTGGCCTAACTTGGTCAAGTTTACCTTAGCTTATGATACTGGGTCTACAGACTTTCCACTACCTATGGGGAACAGAGACCTAGTTGATATTAGTGCTGGTTGATTGGTCTGTTGTTTATATTACTCCCCAGTGGCCGAGTGGTCTAAAGCACTCATCGTTCCGGATCACTGCCATCTCACCTCTGCCTTTGTGGGTTCGAGTCCAAGGTTCGGCTAGCGTGAGTACGTGGGAAAGCCTGCCAGTAGCTTCTCGTGGGTCGGTGGTTCTTCCCTGGGTTTTCCAGGGTTCTTCCTCCACCAGTTATACTGGCCACCATGTATAGACTATCTTGTGCTGAAAAATGGCATTAAACCCTAGAACAACAACAAATATTACTCCCCATTTCAAAGAAAAGCATTGAACATGATATGTTTTTGTTCATCCTTCTGTACATCCGACTTTTTTCCACTCTATAACTTTAAGACCATTTGTGACAAAAGACTGAAACTTGGCACACATATTATTAGAAGGTATCAGATGTCTTATCTTTAGGGTCAAGGTATGACTTGTAGCTTAAGTCTTCTGTCAGCTTTCATTTCAGGTCCATAACGTTAAAGATATTCAAGGTTAAAGGATGAAACTTGGTAGTCATCCTTAGCAGATGTGTTGTGAAAAACTATACTGGGGGTTCTTTTTTCATGCTGAAGGTCATTGTTTAGCTGTTTTTCACACTCATTGCACATTACCTACTACTTCAATACTTCAAAAGCATTTGAAATCAAGGGATGAAATTGGTATACTTGTATTTTAATATCAGTAATATCTTACCTGCTGGTATTGCACTTTCCAGGAGGAAAGTGCCTGACTGAGTGACTGAAATTTGTCTTCCCATTTGTGTAAACCAGAATCTTCCTGAACACATAATAAGTCCCTGTGTTAGAGTTCCATACATTGGATATGCATGAAGGATGATCTCATATTTTTCAGTCGCCATGTTGTACATTTTGGTACTTTACATTTCCGTTCTGTAAGGGTGTTACTAATTCAGATTTGTTGTTTTATTTGTATTTAAATAAAATTTCTAAGCTGCAGTGGTAGGTATTTTATTTGAATTTCCCTATCCTTGCATTTTTGCCATCTATGGACTTGCTTGACAGGAGAGGGCTTTCTTGGTGTACTGTGCAACCCTGATGACCTTGTGGATTTATTAGAAGTACTTGTGGGATCAGTTCGTGTCAGTGGTTGCTTACCAGCCAAAACATAAGCTTCCATGAGTAAAGTTAGATGAAAAAATCTTGCAAAAACACCTGAGGGAAACAAAAGCATCATACACCTGCAACCTCCACCAGTAACACCAAAATGTACACAGGAAGAAGATGAACAAGTTAGCTTGATAAGAGAACAAGTACAACAGTAGCACCAGCAATTCGTGTGCTGTGTGAAATTTATGCATACATTCAATAGCTGGTTGTAAATACAACCTAGAGCATGATCTCAGTGATCACTATCTCCTTCATGAAACCAGAATTCAGTGTGATGTTTTCTGCACCTGGACTGCTGGGGACTCACGCACACTTGATATTGCACTAGCAGTGCTGCAGATGTATTATTGCTGGCCTAATATCCGGTTCCAACTGTTTGGTGTCTGGTTGCTAACAATTTGTTTGTGTTTTCAGCAGACATGGGTGCCAACTGGCATACTATCAAACTTCCTCCGCCATGTATGACATAGAATTGATAAATGAAGAAATTCAATGAAGAATTTCAATAGTGAATGGCAAATGTTAAAATAATTTCTATGCGTGCTTATGAGCCCACACTCTGTTAAGTCATTGCTATCGAATCTCAAACTTATGCTGAGGATATTACATGGTCGTTGATAAGGTCAGTGTTAGGTTGGCCTAGCCACATTCCAGACATTGTGAGAATTATGTCAACAACGCATGTTAATCTAACTTGTGATGCTGTCAGTGGCAGTTGAGAAAGCAGGTCCAACACAACAGGTGTAGTTGTACAGGGTTATATTCTGTCTGGGTTTTCACCTGCCATAGAACCAGTTGACTTGATCTCAATTATGTCTGCAGCACCTGAGTATCTTCCTTGCCATAATAATCGGTTGACCCCAATTCATTTTTCCATGGATCAAGACAGGCATGTGGTGGATCTCCATGATGCAAAATTGACGATAGAACTGTACATTAGAGATTGGCCTGACATTTTATAACCTTTTACCTCATGTAAGCGCCTTTGGACACCTGTACCTTTGGAATCCTCTACCTGCTGTAAACATCATCCATTTTGAGCTGGTTTTCATAGCACCACCTTCAGGGATAACCTCCTATTAGATACTGCATTCGTTAATGTGAATGACCATTATGTCAGATCACGTGGTCACTGTTTAAGATCTGGTTGTAATCTGCTATTTAAAGTAACTGGGTCATATTCTTCACTCTCCAAAATGGAGGCTGCAGATTTTTTTCAATACTTTCTTGAGTTTGCATGATTAGAATCACAACTATGAAAGCTTAAATAACTTAAGTAAAGGCTCTCATATTGATATAGACAGCAATTAGTTTTGATAAATTATCAAAATCAGATGATATAGTAATGTAGATGCAAGGAACATGTAAATTTTGAGTATGAGAAATGGTTGGTCACATGGCTTCACTAGCTTGACGGTTAACGATGTTCTCTCAAGATTTTAAAGTGCATAAAAACTTTTCCATGAAAAATAATTATAGAGCTACAACAATTGGATTTTACTCTTATATCTTTCTATACATAATAGATGTGTATCAAAAGTGCAAAATGGTTAAAATTGATGTTAAATGTAACATATACTACACTGCTTAACAGTTAACAGGCAGGCCTATCTGTATGGAGTCAAACAGGTAACAGGTGTTCTGTTTATAGCATAATGTAGAATGTAACTTTGATACATGTACATGAACTGGCTAAAATGCCTTACACTCTATGAGATAAAGGGATAACAGCAACAATGACATTTGTGCAAGGATGTGAAAAAGAAATTAACGCGAGAATACCTGTGTACATGACTATTGGGGAACTGGGCTTGGTGATGTTGGTGGATTATTTACCGGTGTACTAAAAGCATTCACAGCCTAAATATTATCATATGCTGCTCCCACTGGTAAGCAAGTTACAGTGCTGGTTGTGGATGGTGTTAAAAGTGCCTCTGGATCGATTAAAACGACTTGACTCGCAGGCAGCTCAGTCTCTTTGAGATCGAATACAATGATTAGCAGCGTGAGCACCATCCACAAAAGTTGCATTGCCATTGACAGAATAAATGCCACCTGCAGTTAATAAAATCATTAACGAGGCCATCCAACAGCGATTTTCAGATTCAGTGATTGCAAATCTGGCTATGGGAAGTGGATTTACATGGTATTAAAGAAAATCAATGATGTGTAAGTGAAAACCAAATGTTTATGCAATGGCTCGATCAAAGAGACATTTAATCCAGCATTTGACATGGGAGTGCCTGTGTTAGTGGGTCGAAGCAAGAGGGAGTTTCAGTATTACTGCAGAGACCCCAATCAGTTTAAAATAGAATTACAAGTGCAAGACATATCTAGATTTTTCTTTCCATATGAGGCATTCATGGAAGTTGAGGAAAAACTGGTATGCGAGAACAATGCCAATTATGATGCTAATGCCATAGTGGGATTTGTTAACAATGGCATCATGGTGTTGTCCAACAGTGCACGTAACTCAGACCTGCCATTACCCATCTGATTTTTCCATAAGTCTTTACAGAAATTGTGCTTAAAATATGTACTTGCAGAATAAAAGCACAAATTACGGTGTTACCTATATCTGAATTAATTTATATTTGATTTCATTTAATTGTTTGTTGGTTAGTTTTAAAATTTTTTATTCTGTTACATGCTATTATAGTGTGATCTTATTTATTAGATTTTCCATTTTTTTAATAGAAAATTCAGTTTGTCCTGAATTTTTTCATAAACACCTAATAATAGAAACACTGTTTCTATTTTTGACTTAGTTTCCGACCTTGGTTCAGAAATCACTCAGTGGAGTAAACAACTTTTTAAAAATTGTATTCTTAGAGTAAAACGATTGGTTTTTGTCAGGGTCATATTGGGAGTACGTGACTTTAAGATGTAAACATGATCACTTGACCCTCTATTTTGCAATCCAGGCTTTTCTGTAATTGTGCAGAATTTAGATTTAATAGAGATGTTTAGAGAGAAATTTTATAGTTTGGGCTTTTGACACTTGATGTCAAGTTGTTTTCTTCTGTTGTGACAGGTTTGAGTTTTCTTCTGATTATTTGGATTCTAAAAGATTGATTCGTTTCTCTGGAAATATTTGAGTGCTCATACAGAATTCTTGGTCAAAGACATTTCTTGAAATTTTATTCGAATTCAAACACTGGAGCGTTATTTCTTGTGGTTCTACAAGGAACTGTAGATAACAGTACTATACAGGTTACAGCATATGTCATCACCTTCCATCTTGGATATTCATCAGGACTTGAACTTGAATTCATTAGAATATTTTATTACTAGGACTTATAAAATTTAATTCTTGGATTATTCTTGGATTATTTTTGGATTTGATTCTTAAAACCGTAAGTTCTTTTTTTTAATACATTTTTACATTGTTTTCCCAGAGAAATAAATTATTTGTTAAATGTTACAAAGCTTGGTGTTTTCACTCTTTTTTTGTTACTGTTTATTAGAGCCTAAACACGTAACAATGGAAATATGTTTGTTTGCAGTATAATCCAGATACTGGCTTGTCCTTGTTTCATTCAGATCTGGGTTGCATATTAGATTCAGTAGAATTGGTCAGGGAACCATCTTTACTGGTGTACCTCAGATGTTTTAAACAGCACATATTTTCTGATTAAAAAAATCTGCATGGTCAAGCTATTGTTTTTCTCTTGTTTTGTTTTTTTAAATGGTGTCGAACAAGTGAGCAGTTAGGATGAAAGTGATCATAAACATCATAAAATTTTTTAACACCCTAAACAAACTGGAAAACTGGTGCACATGCAATGGCATGGTGGTAAATACTGGTAAAACTAAAATATTACTTATCTCAACAGGGCAAAAAAGGACAAATCTTGATAGTGATGAACTATGTCTGACGTGGAAGGATAAAAATTTGCAAATGGCCTGTCATCATAGACTACTTGGTGTTCTGGTAGATAATAACGTAGCATGGACTGAACATATCAAACATATCAATAAAAAAGTCAATTCAACTTTATGGCTTCTCAGTCGGATAAGACATTTTCTCCCTGAAAGGTAGAGAAAACTATTTGATAACAGTTACATGCAACCCCATTTAGACTACTGTAATACAGTATGGGGTAATTCAAATGATAAAAACATAGCAGAGCTGGCACATCTTCAAAAAAGCGCATTTGGGCTAATATCAATCCAGAAAGAAAGCAAAGAAAATTTAGCTGGTAAGTTAAAAATATTACCTGTTAAAGACCGAATCTGTTTGAGAAAAGCCAAATTAATGTTTGGGATATCCAATAATAGTGCTTCTGAATATTTACAATCACTATTCCAGTATAGGCTTCCTGGTAATACTCCCCACCTTCAATCCATGTCTTGTTGTTGTTGTTGTTGTGGGGTTTAACGCCATTTTTCAGCACACGATAGGCTATACATGGCGGCCAGTATTAATGGTGGAGGAAGAACCCGGGAAAACCCCGGAAAGAACCACCGACCCTCGAGAAGCTACTGGCAAGCTTTCTCACATACCCACATTGGCTGAATCTTAGACTCGAACCGCCGCAGACAGAGGTGAGATGGCAGTGATCCGTAACGAAGAGCGCTTTATACCACTCGGCCACTCGGGGCCCCTCAATCCATGTCTACCAAACAGTATAAAATTGCCAAACCAAATAAGGAGTTATTCAAAAACAGTTTCCAATACTCTAGAACTCAGCTCTGGAATAGTATTCCAGTTGAGATTAGAAAAGCCCACTCTATTTCCTTCTTCCAAACCCAGTATATCCAGTAACTTCAGAGATGCAGCTAAAATAAATAAATTCCTTTGTATGAAGGCCTTAAGTTAGATTAGTTCTTAGCTTATCGTGTTACCCTCTTTAAATAAGGTTATTATTATTATTATTATTATTATTAACAGTACAGAAGAATAAAATGTAATATTCAGATTCTTGGGGGAAGAAGAAGGAAGGGCAATAATTACTTTATGTGGAAATCATGAGTTGATTTTAGTATGTCACATGACGGGAAAGATGGTTGCTGTTGCCACAGCTTTTCTTTTTTAAAGGATTACATCAAGCTGAAAGATGTCAAGAAGCTATTTAGCTCTCTTATGGTTTGTAACTGCAGTTTGTGAAAAAACTGTGCAGGAGGTAATTAGGGTTAAAGTAAAGTTGACAAACTTATGAGCTGAACATTGGTTTATATGCCTTGTACCACACCTCTGGACTTATAAATACCATTGGTTTATATGCTTTGTACCACACCTCTGGACTTATAAATGCACATGAAGTTTACCATTGGTTTATATGCCTTGTACCACACCTCTGGACTTATAAATGCACATGAAGTTTTCCATTGGTTTATAGGCCTTATACCACACCTCTGGACTTATAAATGCACATGAAGTTTACCATTGGTTTATATGCCTTGTACCACACCTCTGGACTTATAAATGCACATGAAGTTTACCATTGGTTTATAGGCCTTATACCACACCTCTGGACTTATAAATGCACATGAAGTTTACCATTGGTTTATAGGCCTTATACCACACCTCTGGACTTATAAATGCACATGAAGTTTACCATTGGTTTATAGGCCTTATACCACACCTCTGGACTTATAAATACACATGAAGTTTACCATTGGTTTATAGGTCTTGTACCACACCTCTGGACTTATAACTGCACATTTTTTTTTTGAGCTTGACAATAGCAATACATTATATTTTGTTGCACCTTACTGAAAACTGGCCCAGATTTTGGAAAAAAATTGGCTGCCTTAATGAGAAGGTCATGTTAGAGTTGGCAGATCAGCATTACTCTTTCCATGGATAGGAAATGAAATCCATTTTGGACAACATTGACATGGCTATAATGATTCTTGAACTCGCCAGATATATCTATAATTACAAAAGAACCACTGGCCCAACCATGATGTTTGTGAAGAATGTAACTAATTATGTAGATCATAGACCAAATAAAATGAGACAGCCTCAGAATGTGCTGGCGATACTGATGCAGCTGTAGAAAATTTATCATTCCTTAATCCTGATTTTAAACTTGGATTTGTGCATTGGCAAGCACAACTTCTTGAGCCTCATTATGATTTTCATGTGGGTTTTGCAGAGATGTTCACAAGGTGATATTTGGAGCCAAACACACAGTCACTCTGTTTCATAAAAACAACTACAATGATTCCATTTGGTGCGATGCAGGTGCCCCTGCCAGTAAAATTGTAATAGATACACTGTTTTGTGGATGTCTGTGTTATCCTTTTCGTTGAGCACAGACTCACACTTGTTATCGTTCATACAGTCCGGAACCATATCAACGCTGTCATTTCTCGCACATACCACAGCCACACTCCCACCCACTGGTATTGTGGGGCTTTTTACTTGGCAAATTAGTACCCAGCATGGTCTTACTGCGCCAAAACATGTGTTCTTGGTGTTTCAACATGCAGCGTAAGATATTGACCATACAAATAATAACATGGTAATATTGATAACTTTGAATTGACTGAGGTCTGTTTACGGTTAAATGGTCATCAGGAACCTTTGGAAGAAATTCAGCTTGAATATGATTATGCCAATCATATGGAATGGGCATATCACAATCTGTGGTCATACTTGGACCGGCATCAAAATATTGACATGGGCCTGCAAATTTCTCAACAATACTTTCATACATTGTACCCAATTTATTACTTTTCACTGGAACATCTGGAGTTGTTAAGGCAGTCCATCACTGACATGTATTTTCATGCTTGTGTAGGTAACACTGGTGGTGCTAATTACAAATGCTATGATGTGATACTTTTCCAACAAGATGCTTTGGAGGTTGCTGGTGGCCGAATGACAGTAATTGATACACCTGTGGAAAATTCATAAAATTCATAACTGAATGTGTTACTTATTTGAGCATTAATATCCTATCATGAAATGAAGGTCTGTCTTACTCAGAGTCAGCTGGGAAAAATCAAACATACAATTAAAAACAAGAAATTGACTGCAGCAAAATTAACTGGAAATGTCCCTATTCTGTTGACCCAAACACAGGTTGCTCAGCCTAATGTAACCAAACACAAAAACCCTTCAGTAACATTAAAATTATCCAAGTCAGAAGTGGCATAAATGCAGTAGACCAGTGGAATATTTCCTTTCCTTGCAGCCATTCTGGCATTGTTGGCAGCAGCTGCTACAGTGGTTGCAAAAGCTTCAGTGTTAATGGCTGTCGGAAATGGATTTGAAAAGGGCAGCCAGTAGTAAAAAAAGAGGAGTCCTTCGATTGCCAGGCACGAGTCATCAAATACCCTTGGGTAAAAATCTTCAATTATCCGGTTGCAGAAGGTTGTGCTGCCTGTTGATGATGGAAGCAAAGCTTCTCAAGAGCCCATTGACTAATCTTGACTTATTTGTGATGGCAACATCCTTCAAACATATTTGTGGTGTTTTTGTGTGAGATGAACTTGCATTGGTGGTGCCACACACCCATGAAACTGGCATCATCAATTTGGCTTCATCAGCTCTGGTACTCACTGGGTTGCATGCATGGTAACACCTCATCATAGTTTGTATTTTGATTTGCATGGACTTGCACCGCCAGTCAAAGTGGTTAATTATTTATCCCAGGGCAGTGGTGGACATGGACGACAGTCGTCTGTCATTGTTTCATAAAACTATTCCAGTACAAACATGGTTGGATGACCCCATACGTGGACATCTTAAAATTGAAGCATTGCGTACATTTCAGCACTTACCGACCCTGGAAGCACTTATTGATTCACATTAAAGTAGGTGTGATAATGTTATACAACCATATCTGTAAACATTTATGGTCATTACTCTGCTCGTCGACACCGTGCTGACGTGGAACTGAGCTGATTTGCCATCAAATTGTTTTTGTCTGAGTTTACTAGTCGTGTTATTGTTGATGTTGATCCAGGTGAGTTTGTGATTTTTGAGGATAAATCTGACAAACTGAAAATGTCAAACATTGACATCCAAGATATTATTATCAAATTGAAAGGCAACTTTATGGTAAAGAATCTGGCTGAGTTTACTGACAACGGTGGAATCAGAGAGAGAGAGAGCGGCATGTCAGTTGCTCATATCAAAGGTTATGTTTATGCTAAAGCGGCAACAAGACTATACGGGGATCAGCAGATTACTTAAGTGCCAGCACCACCATGCATAGCAACTTCATGGTACCAAATGACAGGAATATTAGTCAGAGAGTGAGAAAAACCAGTTGAAAAGGCAACTTTAGCAACTGGCCGACTTGTTTTCCATTCTGAAGTAAATAACTTTGATACACCTCAACAAAGGTGCATGAGTCTGGAACATATCTGTTTATCCGAACTGGAGGTAAATGTGTGTGGCATCGAATGGGAATGTTGATAAATGGCATGCAGCATCTTGATCATGTATCACTAATATTACATATCAGGTTGCCCAGTTATAATTTAAATTTTTACACAGTTGCATTACCAGCATCAGGAGTCACCGAGATGAAATTCAGTTTGAAGCACTCAACACTTTTACCCAGACGGATGGTTAGCTGTCTTTGGCATTTGTGTTTAAGGTTAGACTTAACATAATTATACTGTATACATAATGGAATCTGAGCACGATGATGAAGTTGTGGAAATTACTACAGACAGCGGATGTTAACATCGATAACAATTTTGCTCCACTTCTTGAGGAATATCTGCTAAACCCTTGTATGAACTGTCATATAATTTTATTAAGGGTCAAGTAGAAATTGCCATTTGTAATCACCCTGATGTGCCACAGCTAACTCAAGGCCAGCCTGGAATCATCATAGGTGCATGTGAAAATGCTCATTCGCTAACTGTAGCAGCAGATGCAAAACCTCTCCAGGATTGTTTCTACATTGGTGAAGTGGCATTCACAGGTGTATCCACTCCACATTGACCAAATTAAGAAGAGGAAGGTCTTGACTATCATTAAACAAAAAGGACGCACTTGCTCAGGTCACAGTTATTGGGCCAAGATGATCATTTCACGTCAAAGGTTCTGGTGTAATTGGTGTAGTTTTAAATGAGAAGGGTACCAGACCACAGAGTGTACCATCTCTGGAGATTTAAGTATTCCCGAGGCAGAGGTATTTTATAACTGCATAGCAATTGTGCCAATCAAAAAGAGTAGCTGGTTAGAAGTGTGCATGCAATATTGCGCCTGCACGTGATGATGAGATTGGACAAGAACTGTGACGGACCCTCAGTCTTACTGATGGGAAAAATAATTGAAGTGGAACAACAGCTGTGAGATGAAATCACAAAGAGAACTGCGCTGATCATAAAATGTAAATGTGCATGTTTGGTTATTAATGTTATTTGTGGGATCATGCAGGCACCTACTGTTGGTCTTGGTGTAACTGGAATCTTGACAGCATCCACCATTGGAGGTGCACCAGTCTGAATTGTTGTTGGAGCTATATTGATAGTAATCAGTGTCTCTGTTGGTGTGAGCAAGTTATTTTGATGCGACTGCATTTCCAAGTATGTGTCAATCCCACCACATGGAGCAGTCTCAATATGATCAGTAAATTGTACTTTGTGGCAGTCAATAATAAAATAATCAGTGAAGCTCGGTTTGAGACTGTGCTGGTGGAAAATGGAAAATCACAGACTACTCCAAGCACAAATAAGAATGTATGCTGTTGCAGATTTAAAGACAGTTGAGTAAACAAAAGCTATCATAGATTTCCCTGCCTGAGTATATCATCACTCCCTCTCTTTCTGCAGGATTATATTTCATCGTTTCATCAATCGCTGCAGAATGCATTAGCTCTGTAGAGTAGTATGAAAGGTCACTATTTACCTTACTCTTTCCCACTTTGTCAGCATTGCTATCCAAACAAGCCTCTACACACCAGACTAAATCACTTGCGTCTCATGTCTGCTTGCCTGTGTGCATGATCAGAATTCAAAGTGAACAGTAGGCAATGCTCACATAGGGATTAAATTGTCATTTTGTTTACAGGAAAGGATGGGTGGAAGGGTTGCAAAGTGGACCAGGAGGCAAAACCTGTAGTTTCTTACTCTATATGAAACCTGGAAAAGGATTATCTCTTCCAAGTATTATAAACTGAGACAAAGACCCCATTCATCCCAGGCGTTACAGATTACAATGGCAGTTAGTGACATGTGTACTTTGATTTGGCTTACATTCATGTTTACACAGGCTTAAATCATGTTCAGTGTTGTTTATATCAGTTTTTTAGATTCAGTCATTCATAGTAGTGTCAAATGCATATTGCCTAAATATCCTGATTGCTGGTCATGTTTTTCAGATGTTCACTCGTGAGAGATTATGTTCAGCTATAAAGTTGGCAGATGGTTTCTTGCCATGTCTAACTTTATCCACATTTGATTCGAACTCTGTGAATATGGATTATAGAACTGGCTTATTTATTGTCAAGGTTAATAAGCTTTTCATGAGATCTGAGTTATGCATGCTGTATGTCTTTCTAGGAGCAAATTACTTTTGCTATAACACACTTTAAAATCCAACCATCATCGATTTTGTGATACTTCAGTTCCATTGATTTTGGTGTTTTGAGATTCGTATACATGTTCATCTCGATAAACTTTAAACACTGAAGTAAAACTGACCCAGTATTATGCCACTTAAGCTCATGAGTTATACAACCCTAACGAATTAACATCTTTAATCCTGTTCAAATTATGCTTGATCATACATAGTATACACTCTAATGCATCTTGACAACAAAGCAGAACATATCATGTGGAGAGAATCATAGAAGTGTTTATTGTTTTCTGCTAATTGGACACTTTAGCAACCCAAACATAGTCAATTACTATTTCATCCTTTCCAAATTACTTCTGCTTACACATTTTATAATCCACCTTGATGAACTTCAGATAATGAAATTGGCTGCTACATGGTCTTGCCCTGTTAAAGGCAGTTTAGAAATGTGATCACAGGCAGTATTTCCATCAAGATATTACAATGGAATCAGAATATGAAGAAATGAAATAAATGAAATTTTTCACTAGAATTTTGCAGACACAGGTTATTTCAGTGTGTGACGGGAGGGACAGGAGACTTCCTTAAACATGGGAGAAAACCATTGCTTCAGTATCAGGACATTGTGACAAAAAAAACATGAAGAAATCATTATTTATTTGTAAAATTGTTGTTTAAGGTTAATAGGAAATTTTAGCATGGTTTCTCTTAGCAGCAGGACTTGGTCATTGCTTCTTGTATTCACAGTCAGACCATGCAGTGACACCTCTGTTTCAGGCATCGTAGGGTAGGCACTACTTACTTGTAGAAGTTAATTAATTTTTGGCAGGGGAAACTTGAAAAATTCTTTTTTTGAATTTGGGCTTGTGTACTCCTAGTCCCAATTTTACCAACAAGACTTGAAGTTCTAGTCAAGCACTTGATTGGTCTATTTCAAGTCAGATTTATTTCCTTTATATTAGATCATGGATTTCAGACTTAAGACCAGATTTCAGTGTTGTTTGCAAAACCTTGATTTGATTTTACTTATTTAAATATCAAAGCATTGTTCATTTTTAAAATTACTAAATGTAAAACATTTAACAGTGATTCCATTGCATTATTTTGTAGGAGCAGGGAACAACATCAGAGAAGATAGAGAGACTTATACAAGAGGTTCAGCAAGGAGGTCAGAATATCTATGAAATGTTTAAAGAATGTTTGGTCCTGGCCAGACAAAAATATTTAAAAGATATGTTGGAAGAAAAGGAAGAAGGTACCATAGTTATGGATATACTTTGGTTTTTAGCTCACTGGGTTGTAAAGCAGTTTATGTTATTATCATGCATCTGTCATTTGTCATCCATTTTGTATTTGTCAACAGTTACTGTTTTGACCTTACTTCTCAAAATACCAGTAGCCAATTTCAGCTAAACTTAGCAGGTAGTATTTTGGCAAAAAGATTTTATATTTGTTGTTCTATGGTACAGCACTGCAAATAGGTTATTTAGTGTTGAGGAAATTGGAATAAAGTGCCGTATTCAAAGACATGTCACAGTAGCTGACTCAAGCCATTTCTATAAGAATGGGATCCACATTTGTCTCTTCATTTGAGCCAATTCTGGAGTTATCTGGTTACACCAAAATGAGGAATCTTTGTACTGGCATTAAATATTGTGTAAATCGGCATGGTCTATATGCTTTGCAAAATATGTAGAAGTAGAAAGTGGCATCCATCATATATTACCAGTTACATAAATGAGGTGGCATTGTGCTGATCGTGTATAAGACACTTATACCTGGTTCATGCCTACCTACTGAAAAGCAAACCTTGACCATGGTGCATACCTCCAGATGGGAAAACCTTGACCATAGTGCATACCTCCTGAAGTGAGAACCTTGACCAGAGTGCATACCTCCTGAATAGCAAATCTTGACCAGAGTGCATACCTCCTGAATAGCAAATCTTGACCTTAGTGCATAACTCCACAAGGGCAAACCTTGATCAGAGTGCATATCGAGCTGGAACTCACTGACAGTAGAACACCCCGGCTGTATATATTCCGAGGTTTCCTAGGTCAGACAAATGTTCCGAGGAAAAACCTCGGTGTATTGGTTATTGACTTTCTAAGGGAATAGTCCAAGGATAAAAATTTTTTAAATCAATGTCCAAGGTTTTTATTGTCAAATGTCCAAGGTTGACCTTGGATTTCTAAGCTTTTTTAACCAATAATCCGAGGTTTCCTAGGAATCCTCAGACATGTCCATGGTTTTCAAACATTCTGAGAATTAGTTGGACATATTGTCTAAGGATTCCATGGACATATCGTCCTTGGTGTCCTCAGACATATTGTTCTTGGTGTCCTCGGACATATTGTCTTTGGACTTATATCACCACAGATTCCTCAGACACCTCTCTGGCATAAAACATCAGACCAACAATAATGAAGCAAATATTACAGAATATAAGAATACAGTTTATTTTTAATATGCTCACCACATACAAATGAAAATTGTAAAGGGTCCAAATATCAAGAATGCCCATAAGATTCCTTTAGTGGCAAATTGTCCATTTAATTTTGAAAATCCATCCATCTATATACTGGTTTCAGGATGGTTTTAGCACTTCACTGATTTTCTTGTTTATCATCGCCTCTTTGATATTCTGCCATTTTTTTGTATCAGTTCTGTAAGAAAAAATATTGGTTGAAAATATAAAATGTGATGAATTAATAAAAGAAACAGTTTGCATATAACATAACTGTTACAAATCATGTTTGGAATCCTATAGTTCTGAAAATGATGTATTAACCTGAAAATGCTA
Source organism: Sinohyriopsis cumingii (assembly GCA_028554795.2). Classification (NCBI taxonomy): domain Eukaryota; kingdom Metazoa; phylum Mollusca; class Bivalvia; order Unionida; family Unionidae; genus Sinohyriopsis; species Sinohyriopsis cumingii. Next base: position 84,580,257 of record CM068832.1, read on the forward strand.
TATTTCTATAGCTGACTGTTCTTTGAATTTGGGACCATCATTCCAAACTTTTTATAACAAATTGTCAAGATTATATTCTGTTCCTGGCTCAATGCCTGACAGGTTCAAACTAATGCATCATTATTTCAGTGTATACTCCAACGCTGTATTATCACGGGGTCTATATTATCGTGGCAAACAGGATTTTCGGATTAATTTTGGATATGCGCTGTCTACCGGTTGTTTAAAGAGGTAAAGTTGTAGCTAGTAAGGGCACGAATATTTTTGTGTGCAATCTTCTCTAAAATGTCTATATTTTTTATAAGTTTACAATGAAAAAGAATAAACACCACTTTTTGTAAAGTGCATGCAATCACGTTGATCATACAAAACTCTAGTCGAACTTGCTATACCTGGATTGGCTTTGATTATGAAATATATTCAATGTATCATCTGATGTTTCAGGGTTCATACAAAATTCTGAATGATAAGTTCAAAGACTTTTCCCAAACTTTGAAAGACCACAAACAGAGTTTTCCAAGACCTATTTTTGTTAACATTTTGTGTACAAGTTATGTTATATTTGAAAACAACGTATGCAAAATACTACAATATTGTTTAATGATGAAATTCAGTCTTTAATTAATTTCCTAAAATTGCTTCATAATGATCTGGAAGATAGGTTAACATTCATTGTTATCTCAGAAACATGTGACTTATGCAATAGATTTAATAAAAAATAAATTGTTCTGTTAGCACTGCTAAAATATTTGGGTTTATTTCAGTTTTCAAAGACTTTTAAAGAATTCGGGGTAATCTGCTCGATTTTCACAAACTTTCAAGGCCTTGAAAATGCTACCTCATTTTTCCCAAACTGTCAAAGACCCTCAAAGACCGTATGATTTCTGTGTTTGATGATTATAAGTCATCTACTGATAGTGACACACATGTCCTTACACAGTTACGCATGTAATTTCATTCCATGGTAGCCAGTATGGACCAAAATTGACACAATGTTGCTTATGATCATACTTATCTTACACAAATAGGAAAGCAATAATAGTTAAACTGTTTTTAAAATCGGTAATATTTCAGTATTAATAATATTAATAATATATTCATATATATATATATATATATATATATATATATATATATATATATATATATATATATATATATTTATTTCTCTGCCCACATTGTGCTTAAAATGCAGACTAAGTGATATATATTTGTTCATTTTTGATTTCCTTTTGTTGTTATCATGGATTTCAACTTAATGGATATAAGTGTATTCAGTTGAGTCATTTGCATCCTTTATTTTGGTGGAAATATTCAGCCAGTACAAGCATGGACATTCCATCTAATAAATAAGTTGAATTTTATGTTTATTATAATATGTGCGTGATACCATACCCAAGTTAGGTACATACCATGATAATATAGAGTTGTTTCCCCATGGTATAGTAATCTGGGGCAACCTATATGCATGAATGTTCTGTTATATTCTTACATGTCTTTAACACTATTCATAAACCTATTCTTCTGATTTCATGCTCTATAATAATTATTTGCACAGTTATTCTAAGATACATTTTTGAGTTATTAAATATTTTTCAGATTTTGTTGTTCTTTCAACGATTTTAAGCATGACTTCATTTTCATGTTTAATAATAATAATAATTAAAACCATTAATTCTTTTCTTCTAAATTCAACTGATGTTAATGGGTTAGTTTGCTTTGCTCTTTTGAAAATGGGCATAGTTAAATAATTTTTATCATTATAATGTACTATAATCTTGTAATTCACTTCCAAAGAATTACAACTGAATCGTACAAAGTTAAAATTAGAAAAACAACAACAATAATAAGAGATTATTATTATTATTATGATTATTAGTATTATCATATAAGGATTAAACAATACATAGAAGCAGAAACAGTCCAATTTCCATACCATTGTTTCATGACAATTTTTTTTTTTAAATCCCTCTTCTACAACACACACAAGCTATAAATGAGATAAAGATGAAAACAACAATAAGATTTACTGAACGCTGTAGGCCTACATGTTTGTCTGAAAACAATATGGCTGATGGCGCAATGCCTAGTGGGTAAATGATATCATACACTATTTATAGTTCGCCACACAACCCCATTCCCATCAAAAAAAGACGTTATTAACTGAAAAACTGATGCAATGTACAGCCGGCCTATGAAACGAGAGCCACTAAATGTTCTTATATTTTTCAAATTTAATGTAATATAGTACAAAAAGAAACAAACGTACCTCCAATCCTTCTAATAATTCCATCTGTAATCCCAAAACTTGGCAACCTTGCAGACATCAAATCTCCTACTTTGTAATCTTCAAGTGCCTAACTCGGCTAAACAATATTTAGGAGGTTATGAACATTTCTGGCAATAGGACTATCATATTGCAAACAAGTTATGGAGATTGATAAATCCACTTCTTTATAATGCAAGTTTTCACAAACCAGTTTGCTTTCAACAGACCACTTTATTATTATGGTGCATACAAGATTGATTGATGAATTGGCTGCTGTAATTGGATAATTCCATGCTCTGCAACCAATGGAAGAATGCGAAAGAAATATTTTCCAGAACTTCCATAACTTAAGTATTTTTTAAATTTAAAAGCAGTAAGTAGATAAGCACCTGCTACAAGCATTATGTAGGTTCCTTCAATTTCTAAATTTTGGTCTATAAGATAAAATTATCTCCCAGATTCCTGTTGTCCACAGACTGGAAGTGCCATAACAGGCCAAACAAATAAAAGCTCCTGGTTGGCCAACTGTCACCATTTAAGCTGCCTACCCATTCACTTTTTCCTCGGGTTAAAAATTAAAAAAATGAAAATATTAAAAAGAAAAATAAAAATTCCTGACAGAACTTGAAATGCTTAGTACATTATATAAATATCGGAAATGCTATTTATTATTGGTCCATGGGTAAGGCCAGTAAGTCATCCTTGTGATTGTCTTCAATAAATTCTGTATACAATCATTGCTCAAACAATAGCCAACATTTTTTTTTTTGACTGCATACACATTCAAGCAGCAGACAATGTGGTGGTTGATAAAAGATTCTCACAATTTAATAAACATAAAAAACAAAAGCCGCCAACATGTTTGCTGGGCTTGGCGGTATTACTGGACGCAATCAGTTGACTAGTAAATAATGTCTGCTTTATTAGCTGGAAATTGAAAGGGTATGAAATTGTACATGCGTTCAGCTTTAAAAAAATGTATAAAAGTGACTCGTGACCATTGCAGGCCTACTGCACTTAGTTCTCGGGTTTTACATGTGTATGGTGTTTGTTTATGAACTCGTTATTATTTTCCTATTTTTACGCAAGTCATTCTCTGCACTTTGCGCAATGATTAGGATAGTAGTTTTCACACGCTTCTTTCAAATTCACAAAATCTGAAGTAAAAGTTATGTGCACGCTGAAAGCTTGTGTTGATTGGTAATTATTCTTGCTGTAGTCAAATAGGCGTACAAGCGTTAATTATTGGTAATTATTCTTACTGTAAATGAACAGACGTACAAGAGTTAATTATTGGAAATTTGCAATAGATAAATATACACGGAAATGCATGCGAGAATATTTTAGCAGCGTGAAATTTGTACAGACACCGTTCATAGACCCTAGAAAGTAATGAACCATGCATGTACTTCGTCTTTCTTAACCTAATTTTGCTGTTAATTTTTCTCATTGAATTCAGACACATAATGATGTGTGACAAAATTATTAAATAGTTGAAATATTTATTCAATTTTTGAAATCGAATTACATATATTATGGATTAATTTCAAGCCCCGACGGTATTATATCAGATGGCAAGTAAACAGTGTTGATACTCTGTTCATGCTGTATATTAGACGTTGAATTCAGACACAATGATCTGGGAAAAAATTATTGAATACTGTAAATCTGTGTGCAATTTTTCAATGGAATTACATGCATTATAGATGAACTGAATGCCACGACGGCACTATAGTAAACGGTGTTGATACCCTATTCATCATATGCATTAGACATGAATACATGTATATGTGCCAATGAGTTGTTCTCTTTAAAAGGTAAAATATTGTAAAACCCCGCATTAACATGACCCCAGTATTAACACAATCCAATTTTTTTTTAACCCCAATTATCACGTTCTAGTGGGGTTCCACTGTATATATGTATTCCCTTATTTTTAAAACCAGTGCAAATACACATGGGGTGGGTGGTGTGGTCTCACAAACATGTATATAAAGGAGGCCTTAACAGAGCACTGACATTATCAGTGTTTTTAAGACAAGCAAGTTCAAGAAGCAGAATTCATTGACAAATGCATTTGAAGCACAGAAATAAATTGGAGAAGAAGCTATTGAAGTTCAGATATACCTCCTCCACAGATAAACTTGCCATGTATTTGCAGTTGGCAAACTATTTGTGTCCAAAGGAAATATATGGGAAGAGTTTATCTTCAGGTGTGAGAATTTAGGTGTGTAAATTAAAATCTTTATCAACTACAAGTACACTAACACAAGCTTGTGTTTTTCACTTGATCATTTACCACTCACAATTTAGCTACAATTTCACTATTGACATACATTTTTACTTGATCATTGAAAGGATAGATGTGGCTTTGTAAACTTAAATGAGGATTACAAATGTTGCCTTTTTACTTGCAAAATGTATTTTACAGTACCTTGTTTGTCTACATTTCATGAATACTTGGATATGAACTAATTGCAAATAAAAAAAAGATTTACACCAGTTTATACTCAGAGTGAAAACATTGTTCAAATTTGTCAACAATAACTTTGGAGGTCATTTTTCATGTTATTTAAACATCAAAAGCCAACTTTCTTTGTAAAGTTGAATAGTTTTAAAATCTCCAAATGGATTATCTGGGTTTCAGAGATGGAATTAGTGTTGTACAAGCAGAGTATACAACCCCTTTTTGTTGTCAGAAAACAGAATCAAGTGTTTGGTGTATTCTTCCCAGATCATTTTGAAAGGGATTAAACTTCCATGTAACTGTGCTATTATCAGCTGTCATATTAAAAATGATAATTAAAAATAGTGCCATGCCAATCATCTATGCAATTTTTTCAGACTCAGTTGTATATTTGTAATTATTATTCTCAACAGTGTCATACAATTTTTCAGAAAACATTTTTACACAAATAATGTAATAGTTTATTATCCTTCTAAACTGGTACTTTAAATTATTATTCCTGTAACTAACACACTAGCACAAATTTTAAGAAAGATGTCATGTGACCCTTTAAGCATTGAAGACTTTACTTTAGAATCAGTTGTTAGAAAATATGTTTCCATTTGTCCTGTGTGGTTACAGGGCATTAGAATTGGGACCACTATGTTACACTAATATGATTGTATGAAGTGATCAAAAGTGTATGAATGCTAAGAATTATTCTAACTGGGGATTCCAGCATGTATATAGGTTTTGGTTCTTTATCTCATATTTTTATCTCCATGTAAATAAGATGTGAAACCAAAATCTGTTTTCCTGTTTGGCACCATCATGCCTGAACTAAGATGGTACACTGTAAAACCCATATCAATCAATCAACATTAAGTCAGTTTTTTAATTCAAATCCTAGACTTGTTAGTTGTTTTGGTAATGACAAACATTCATTTTAATAAACTGTAAAAATACGTTCTGAATAAATATAGAGAAATCTCAAAGTGTACAGTTAAAACAGACCAAGTCCATTTCCTAGCTAAAAATTTTCTAAATCAACATTTCTGAGCTATCTCCAAGTTAAAAGAGTGACTAAGTTCTTATTTCTGAGGTTTTTTCGAGCCAAAAATAAACTAAGTTTTCATGTCCAAGGCTTTGTACAAGGCATTTCCTAGGTTTTTTTAAATGTAAGAGATAATGTCCAAGGTTTGCTTATAAAACTTTGGACAATATATCGGCATTGCCCAAGGTTTCCCAGGTTTTAGGTCAAAATTCCAAGTATAACCTCAGAAAATTTACAGCCGGGACATTCTTGTTGAGTATATAAGTTTCATCTTTTGAGACCCAAGTCATTTGATGTAAATTGATTTACATAAATTTATCATAAATGTACCACAAGAGAAAATTTGGAGTTTTAGATGGAATGTAGTTTACAGAAGACATTTTAACCCTATAATGATTTTATATTTTTTTACCATTTCCTTTAATATTTATTCTAGAGAATGATAACTATCTTTCCCTTTTAACCTTTTACTTTGTTGCATTTCATGTTTACAGTTGTCTTCCTAAAGTAATTTTTAATAGCAGTAATACATTTTCTACTATTATTGCATGCTACACCTTTTCCTGGTGCTAGTCCCCAGTCTAATGACATTATTGTCTGCTCCAATTAGCAGTTTGAGATCTAGAATAAAAAATAATAGGATCCCGGTCTTATACTTTTATCCATTTTCTACAGTCAGAGTAACATTCATATTTTCCTTGGAATTCATGTATTTCTACACATCTTTTTGGTGATCAACACCTCATCAGTTTAGATGTCATTTTGGTATTTCTTGCATCATATACTTTTTTGTGTTGCATTTGTTTATTTCTCCGAGGTCCTTGATTAATTTTCATCTAGGTCCATTTTCATTGATTTTGAGCACATTGCTAGTTATGTGGTACTTGTGCTTCACCCTTCTAATTGTTCCGACCCTTTGATTGTTCTAGTTCATTGTTGTATTTATGTATTTCCTCAGAATTTAATAATGGGTCAAGATGTTGTAAAGTGGGGAGATAAGAGGGCACTCATACCTGCTGTCTTATGTGTGCATCATTTATATTCATGGATGGATGCCCTGTGCGCTGTTTGTGTCCTGATGAGGTTTGGGACTTGGTGGAGTGTGGGTCAGAAATAAGGATCATGCCTTGTCCACTTCTGAAGAATTCTACCACCTCCATTATTACGAGGGATCAACAATATTTTCCAGTGTATGGAAGTCATCTGCTGCTAAGGCATTTCCCAGTAGTTAGCAGCTTCCATAAATGTGCTTGTCCTGGTTATTTATTTGTAATAGTTTCCATTTAATTTCCATACTATATCCAGGCCCCATTTTGAACAATTATTGAAAGCAGTATTCATATAAAAATGAAAAGCCCCAGCTCATCACAAATGTACGAGACTTTCATGTAAGATAATTACAGTAAAATTCAGTGTTGAAAGATCATAGCTTTGAGAGACCACCTGTACAGAGAGATCACATTCTCAAAGCATAGGTTGATTGATTAATATCAGTCTGTGCTTTGAGAATGTGATCTCTCGATACCAAAATGTGTAAAAAAAGAACTTTATCAAAGCTTTTACTATGGTTTTAGTTTTAATACTCCTCAATGGAATTGCCTCTGGAAATCTTTGGTCTTGGGTAAGTGTCCAACAGTACTTCATCTCCTTAGTGTTAAGGTCAAGAATAATGAAGATTGGCACCAATATAATCCATGCAGTGATCTTAGAAATGCTAAATTTTCTTGTGGTACATACATTGTTTAAGGAGAATAAAAATGGCAACAAATTAATGTGAAAGGATTTGATCAGATAATGTGCACATTTTTTAATTTTAAAACAATGTAAGTTTGGTCAGTAGGTGTAACTTTGTCCATTTGCATGCTAAAAATCAGGTCGTTTTTAATCCTCCCTCTATCAAAAGTAAACATTCCCAAGTAAACATTGAAGATATTTTAAGCACTTGGTCTGATCTGTTTTTAGAATTTGTTAATAAACACGAACCTTTGAAGACAAATAGAGTTAAGTATAATCATCAACCTGACTGGGTCAACACAGAAATTTTAGATACAGGAACTATGAAAAGACGAAACCACTTGAAATCTGTAGGTGAAGAAGATGAATACAAAATCTGGAGAAATAAATTAAGCAAAATGATTAAACAAGGAAAGAGAATTCTTGCAAACATTGCCTCCAAAATTACAGAATATAAGTTAGACTCTGATCATTCAGAGCTAAAAAGTGTTTGTTCCACAAAAGTTCCAAATTGTACTAAATTTAAATCGTGAAGATGAATTCCCCGAGTTGCCAAAAAAGACATGGATGTTTCTAAATCTGTGGGACTTGATATGGTTTAGTACATCTTATGGTAGCTGCATCTGCTATTGCTGATAGTATTACCTTTCTATGTAATCACAGTTTGAGAACAATTCAGTTTCCTCACTGATGGAAAAGGGCAAGGTAACACCACTACTTAAAGTGTGATCAAAATAGGATATAAACAACTGTTGACCAATATCAATTTTTCCATCCCTTTACAAAGTACTAGAAAAGCATGTACTTGGTTATTTTATGACTTGTCTCAAAGATCACACAATCTACTTCATGAAAATCAATCTGGCCTTCAAAAAGATCATTCTTGTGAAATTACTCTTATCTCCATGTGTTCACAACTCTGGATTAAGCTTGCCATTAAAATGTGCATATATTTGCCAACAGTATTGTCAGGCAAAGTCAACAAATGACCAGGAACTAGTCCATCATTTAATTTATTTGTATCAACTGAAACCCACTAAATTATGGCACCAGGGGCCATTATAGGTCAATATGTTGTTTTGTAATGTGCATTATTGGTATCCATGCACATTAGTCATACTTTTATCATGATTCTGGATCAGGCTTTTTATATTCCTATGGGCTAAGCAAATGTGGTTTAGGATCAGATATATTATACCCGTTTTGGCAAACCAACTGTATTTGGATCAGGTCTGTTATACCCCTATGGTTTGGGATCCTATTGATTATTACCCCAATGGGTAAAACCATTTTTGCTTGCCAAAGTTCCGATGTGTAAAACCTATCTACACATTGGCAGATCGAACAGATATGTCAGTGCTCTGTCCTTGTGCCAAGTATGGGGATTCATAATCAGCTCCCTTAGTAATATGTAGTGCCAAGTAACCAGTAGCAAATTAAGTAACAGTGGTGTATTGTACATAGGCCAGAAATGGTGGAGGCAATTGAATTTAATAGGATACATTGTAAGTTTAACATTGAAAGTATGACTAAGTACCAGAGAGAAGCCATTACAGGTGTAATGGAGGGAAAGGATATATTTCTATTTTACGGCAGTGCAGAATTGCTTATTTATGAGTCCATTCCAGTTGTCTGCTCTTCTTGTCTCAATCATGTAGGAACAGTGTTCAGATTTGAACAACTTTATTTTGACTTGATGTGGTGGTTTGCCACCACATCCAATGAAATTCACAGACTCAAAGTACTGAAATATCTGTTCGATCTACCAGGGTGTAGATAGGGTTTACATATCAGAACCTTGGCTAGTGAAGATGGGGTAAAATGTGCTTGGGCTTAGCTTGGACAACATTTACATTGTTCATGGTATAGAGGACAATCTATTCATTGCAGGCGGTACTCCAATAATAGTTGTGTTGTTTATATTGATCACATGTGAATTGATGTCATCAACCCACTGCCATACCCATTTAATCTTACATCACTGATGTGGTATTCAAAACAATGTTCAGTACATACTTCTGGATCACATGGTAATACCCAGAATGGAACTATTTTAGTATCTTTTGGACGTCTACATATTGACATTTTACAATACAGTAAAGCAAACTTTTATTCTAATTTCATTCATGCTGTGAAGCTGAAAATATGCTAAAAGCATAAATTAAGGGATGCATAATAAACGCAAGACTGCATTCATGTCTTGTTCTGAGTTGAGAATAGAACTTGTTCAATATAGTTGATGATTGTCTTGTCTTAATGATTTTACACCTTATCAAACATTCTTTTCTCCTGTTGCAGCATAACATGCAAGTAGGATTGCTTTTGTGTGTGTGTGTGTGTGTGTGTGTGCATAATATATTCAAGAATTTGACACACATTAATAATGTACATAAAGTGTTCATTCTAAAAGTACAGAAGTGGAGCTTAATGGGCCCTACGAATTCAAAAAGTTGTCATTTAGGTAAAATGGTGATGCAAATTCTCTTAACTTCATCATTTTGCTTCAAAAAAGTCATACACATATCATTATCACATGTAGTCCGATTGTGGATTTATTAATTTCTGCAATAAATACAAACACCAAATTACACCCAAGTGGATTACCCCTGAGATCAATGAGGCTAGGCACCTAAGAGATAATTTCCACAAGAAAAAATACATGAAAAGCTATAGAAAGTGGAGAAATAAAACTAAGCCCCTGATAGATAAGGCAAAAGAGAACTACTATAAACAGGCTATTAAAGAAATTAAGAGTACCAAAACATTGTGGAAGCATCTAAAAGAGCTGAACCAACCCAAGAACAGTTGTCTTTTCCTAGACTTGAGCAAAATGATGATATAGCAACATCTGTACAAGACATTGTGGAAATGTTCAACAATTTCTTCATAAGCATCTCCAGTAACAGAATTCAGAACCAGACTAACATCCCAATTGAACCTGATGCTCTTCTATTATTTATAAGAGCTAAAATTCCTGATGATAATTATTTTTCAGTAGTTAATGTTAGTGAAGCTGATGTTTTTGATATGCTAATTAAGGTTAACATTAATAAATCCTCTGGATTGGATGGTATTGGTCCACGAATTCTTAAAATTGCTGCACCAGTAATAACAAAGTCACTAACGCATATCATAAATTTAAGTATAATGAGTGGTAATTTTCCAGAAACACTGACATGTGCAAAGGTTACACCTATCTTTAAGAAAGGAGAAATGGAGGATCCAGGAAATTACAGACCAATATCAATTCTACCTGCATTGTCAAAACTATGTGAAAAGCATGTAGCCATTCAGGTCTATAAATTTTTCAAAACATACTCTCTATTTCATAAAACGCAATCTGGATTGAGAAAGTATCACTCGTGCCAAACAGAACTTACCAAATTAATTGATCTTTGGCTGAAGGAAAAGGAAAATGGACATATGACTGGGATTGTTTTCCTTGACTTCAAGAAAACCTTTGATCTTGTTGATCATGAAATTCTGCTGCTAAAGTTGAACTGTTACAGGTTTGACAATCCTTCTTTAAACTGGTTTAGATCATACCTAAACCAAAGGTCTCAACAAGTCAGCATTGGCAATATTAGCTCTCAAACTCGCACTATTCATTCAGGAGTCCCTCAAGGCTCAGTTTTGGGCCCTCTCCTCTTCCTTATCTATATCAATGATCTACCATTAAATAATGAATCCACAAACACAGATTTGTTTGCAGATGATGCAACCTTGTATACATCTAGTTCTCATACTGAAGTTATCCAAATGAGATTAAATTCAGACCTTATTAGAGTCCAAAACTGGGCACAACAAAATAGGATGGTAATTAATGAAGGTAAAACAAAATGTATGATTTTGGGGACATCACAAAAGTTACACAAGTCAGGGAACCCAAAACTATCTCTTGCAATAAATAATCATCCATTAGAAAATGTCAAACATGAAAGGCTTGTAGGTGTGTCTGTAGATAATAATTTATTATGGAATGACCATATTGATAAGCTTTGTAAAACACTGTTATCCAAAATTGCCCTTCTCAGCAGAATCAAGAAATATTTACCTATAGAAACTCGCAATCTATACTACAAGTCATATATTCTTCCAACAATGGATTATTGTTCTAATGTATGGGGAAACTGTGCTAAATCTGAGCTTGACAGGATTTATAAACTTCAGAAACGAGCAGCACATGTAACTTTAGATGCATCTGTTGATCATCCCTCAAAAGCATTATTTACAGAACTCAAATTGTTCACAATATACGACAGGATAGATTTTCACAAGGCAGTTATTTTATATAAATGTCTACATGAAACTGCACCAGAGTATCTTCAGGACTTATTCAGGCCTTTTTCAACACAATACCAGTTGAGATCAATATCACATGGAAACCTTCTAATACCAAAACCAAGAACAGAGCAATTTAAAAAGAGTTTTCAATACTCTGGTACAGTTCTCTGGAATAAGCTTCCACTACATGTAAAATCTGCTGAAAATATTAGAGTATTTAAGAAAAGATATCATGAGCATGTATGTATTTCTAATAGATAATGGAATTTAGTAGTTTAATACTAAACATGTTAAAATAAACACTAATTATTGCTATCTCATATAATGTGCATTGTTATACTCTCCTTAAGAGGGCCTCAAGGGAGAATAGTCCTTGACTAATGAGTCACTCTCTATAAATAAAGCATTATTATTATTATTATTATTATTATTATTATATGCTTTAAATTAATTACAATTTCTTTTCTGACCACTTTGAAGGTCACAGTTAATTTGGGGATTGACCATTTAATTTTTAGAGGAGATGAAAGAGGGTGGTGAGATGTTATTTCCACCCATGATATTTTTCCAGATTATATTTTGAATTATGTTTTTAATCCCTGTAAATAAAATGGGAATAAATTATGCAGTGTTTTTACTGAAGATTTCATCTTTTTTCTTGTTTCATTTTCAGTAGATAATCATAGAGCATGTGATTAAATTAATCAAATTCAGTAAGATATTTCTATAAGCCAATGAAATTGGTAGCCATATGTTTCTTTGGTTATGATCGCACTCTATTCAGTAAGCATGGGATTCAGTCCAGTATAAAATCAGTTTATCTGTTTTCTCAGGCACATTTAATGTAACCTACAGTGTCATGCAGGGAGAATATTCATTCACCAAAATGAAGAATAAGGGTCAAACTGTCATTGGTGTAAGGATGTAGTCTAGAATGAAGATTGCATTCCTGTACATTATTTTGCATAATTAAGGCTCAATGTAAATTTAGAGAATTTTCAATATGTTGATCCAAAATTAGAAATGAAATAAATTCACTTATTATTGCATACAGAATGACTTCATTTTCTTATTATTTAGTCATGTTTTGAGACTGTGATTAAATCTTGAACCATTTAGTTTTTTTTCTGTCTGTACAAGTTATCTCAGTTAATGTAGCAGTCCTAATACTATGGTCAATATCAAATGTGCTTCTTTACATTTATTAGCTCTGTATTGATATTACAAATGCACAGTAAGTATTTAACCTTAAGTTGAAACCTGTCTTGAGGGGAAAACCCTTCTCCCAATCAAGAATGGTCTCTCAGGATGTGTGGTCTTTCATTAGAGGTGATAAAAATAAATGATACAACTGATCTTTGCATAGAAAATCAGGTCTTTCATAACAGGTGGTCTTCCAAAACAATGTTATTTCAAGACAGATTTTATTTACAGTAGATTTAAGAATGACGACAAAATTTTATATATTTCCTGAATAATTATAACTCCATCTAAATTCGAAGAAATTTTCAAAATCTTTTTCAAAAATGAATGTAAAACTTTGTTATTATTTTATACCAAAGTGTATTTGTTTTATTATTTCATATCAAAGTGTATTTGTTTTATTATTTCATACCAAAGTGTATTTGTTTTCTGATTATTAAATCTGATGCTTCTGGTTCTTTTAAATCATCCGTCAGTCTCACATATATCCTTTGATACATGTAGTAATGACTGGTACTTGATGTTTAACAATTGCCAGACAGTACTCTGCAGTCCATATTAACAGTGATTAATACAGTTGGATTTTAGTTGGGTATACAGTTTTTATTGTACATACATTTATTATATTAGCTTGTCTTGTATTTATCCACTTCTGGAAAAATTTACGTTTTTCTTTATTTCCATGCTTTATTGTAAGAATATGTTCATACCCTCTGTCTGTCCATTCATCCATCTGTCCACCAACAACACTCTCCTAAGTTACTTAGAGGAAATTAATTATGGTACACAACTTATTCCTTGCATGACAATGGGTATACAATACATTTAAGTTTACTTTTGATGGTCCCTGGGAGGTAGTCAAAGATCATAATGTGAAAAATGATGAAATTATTTGAATGCTACTTGTCAGAATTGTACATGCATATCTTGGAGAAAGATACTTCCTACAATGAAATCTTTATAAGTGAGTCTCCAAAGGCTAGAGCTAGCTGTAATATAGAGATGACCAGTTTATGGATGTTAATTTTGTACAAAAATGTATTTGGTATTGTAAAATGTGGTTTCTATATAAAACTGGCTGTTTTAAAGATGTGACTGTTAAAGCTGGATTCACTCAATGTAAACGTACTTTGGATTACAACCATCATGTCACAATTTGGAATTAGCGACTAGGATTGTGGGAGGTAATATGTCATAAAAATTGTAAAGATTTGCCATGGTGGGCAATAGAAGCAGCCCAAGGTTTTGGGTTCTTTTAGCTCTAATGGACATAGACCAGAAGAACTGTATGAATTAGTCCATTGTATGACCATTGTCCAGTCATCCATCCATCCATTAGCACAAGTTTGTTAACCCTACTCAGCATGAACTATTTAAATGGTTGCTATGAAGCTGTACATGCATTCATCCCATGGTCTAGATGGTCCTGAATGAAAATAGTGCCACTCAGACATCCAATATGGCTGTGGCAGTGACTGTCTTGAAAATCTTGTAACTTACTACTCCTCCTGTGTTGATGTTCTGATCAGGGTTTTCTCTAAAAGACTTCATTTGATGTCTAGTTGGTCCTTAATAAAAATGGGTCTGATCTGATCATATAACTGCTTCTGAATGGAAAGCCAGATTGATGTGGGGTTTTACCAGAAGACTTCTTATGTTGTCTGGTTGGTCACAGATGAAAATGGTGCTGAACTGACACCCTATGGGGCCATCATGAAAATCCAATTATCGCTGCTTCTCCTGAATGGCTGGTGATATGATGGTTTTCACTGAAAGATTTCTAATGATTCCTTGTTGATCTTAAATGAAAATAGTGCCAATCTGATGTTCAATATGGCTGTTCAAGTGGCCATCTTGAAAATCTTGTTAATGCTAATTTTCCTGATTGAAAAGTAATATTACCATCAGGTCATTACTGCAAATACTTATTACGATGTCCGAGTGGTCACATATGAAAGGGTGCTGATCTGTTATTCGATAAGACTGCCACATCCTTCTGACTGGATGTTACTGTCAATGTGGAGGTTTTACTTAAGAATTTCTTATGTTTACTTGGACATTCAGTATTCTTGATAATCTTGTTCTCAATATTTATCCTGAATCAATGCTTATATCTGCATGGGAGTTTCACTGAAGGACCTCTGATTATGTCTCTTTGGTCGTAAGTGAACAGTTTGCCAATCTGACTTTTACTATGACTGCCACAATGGCCATCCTGAAATCTTCTTACCTCTACTTCTCCTAGATGACTGATCTTATGAATATTAGTCTTTCACCAAAAGACTTGATATAATGTTTTCTTGGTAACAAATATAAACGGTGCCAGTCTGATATTGAATATAGCCACCATCTCATCAATCTAGAAAATCTTGCTACCATGGCTCTTTCTAAACATAAAGTCATCAACATGAGGTTTACACTATAAAATTTCTTATTATAATGCTTATTGATCTTAAAATGGTGCCTTTATAGCGGCTAATTTGAAAGAATTCTTTAAAGATGGTTTCAATGCTCTGTAGTTAAAAGAATGAAAAGTCTTTTGTTGAATACCTAGAAGTTCTTGTCAGTCACCTCATGATACTCTTGTTGTTTCTATAAGGAAGGCTGTAATACATTCTTTTATATCTTTTCATTGAATCTTGCATTTCTACTAGGTCAGACTGAGGACATGCTTTATACAAATAGGAT
This sequence comes from Sinohyriopsis cumingii, assembly GCA_028554795.2. Taxonomy (NCBI): domain Eukaryota; kingdom Metazoa; phylum Mollusca; class Bivalvia; order Unionida; family Unionidae; genus Sinohyriopsis; species Sinohyriopsis cumingii. Next base: position 84,595,935 of record CM068832.1, read on the forward strand.
GCTGGGATACATTCCAACAACGCAGGCTTATTTGGAACAAATATATGATGTGTGTGATCTGCTGGTTCAGGAGAGAGTCTCACTGACAATGAAGAATCTTCCAGTTATAGTAGATAGCTATCAGGTATCATTGGAAACTGTTAAGAAAGCAGTGAAACATTTGAAAGATACTGACAATTGGGATCCAAAGTGTGATGATGCATCTGAAGCATTACAATCAGCTTGTTTGACCCAAAAGTATGATGTGTGTGATCTGCTGGTTCAGGAGGGAGTCTCACTGACAATGAAGAATCTTCCAATTATAGTAGATAGCTATCAGGTATCATTGGAAACTGTTAAGAAAGCAGTGAAACATTTAAAAGATACTGACAATTGGGATCCAAAGTGTGATGATGCATCTGAAGCATTGCAATCAGCTTATTTGAACCAAAAGTATGATGATTGTGATCTGCTGGTTCAGGAGGGAGTCTCACTGACCATGAGGAATCTTCCAGGTATGGTAGATGGATTGAATGTATCATTGGAAGCTGTTAAGAAAGCAGTGCAACATTTGAAAGATACTGACAATTGGGATCCCAGAAGTAAGTATGCATCTCAAGCATTGCAGTCAGCTTTTAAGGGACACAAGTATAATGTGTGTGATCTGCTAGTTGAGGAAGGAGTCTCACTGACAATGAAGAATCTTCCAGATTTGGTTGGTGGGTTGGAGGTATTGGAAGGTGCTGAGAAAGCAGTGAAACATTTGAAAGATACTGACAGTTGGGATCCAAAGTGTGATGATGCATCTGAAGCATTACAATCAGCTTGTTTGACCCAAAAGTATAATGTGTGTGATCTGCTGGTTCTGGAGGGAGTCTCACTGACAATGAAGAATCTTCCAGTTCTAGTAGATAGTTATCAGGTATCATTGGAAACTGTTAAGAAAGCAGTGCAACATTTGAAAGATACTGACAATTGGGATCCCAGAAGTAATTATGCATCTGAAGCATTGCAATCAGCTTTTAGGAGAAGCAACAATAATGTGTGTGATCTGCTGGTTCAGGAAGGAGTCTCACTGACAATGAAGAATCTTCCAGTTATAGTAGGTAGCTATTGGGTATCATTGGAAACTGTTAAGAAAGCAGTGAAACATTTGAAAGATACTGACAGTTGGGATCCGAAGTGTGATAATGCATCTGAAGCATTGCAGTCAGCTTATTTGACCCAAAAGTATGATGTGTGTGATCTGCTGGTTCAGGAGGGAGTCTCACTGACCATGAGGAATCTTCCAGGTATGGTAAAGGGATTTAATGTATCATTGGAAGCTGTTAAGAAAGCAGTGCAACATTTGAAAGATACTGACAATTGGGATCCCAGAAGTAATTATGCATCTGGAGCATTGCAATCAGCTTTTAGGGGAAACAAGAATAATGTGTGTGAACTGCTGGTTCAGGAGGGAGTCTCACTGACAATGAAGAATCTTCCAGTTATAGTAGATAGCTATCAGGTATCATTGGAAACTGTTAAGAAAGCAGTGAAACATTTGAAAGATACTGACAATTGGGATCCAAAGTGTGATGATGCATCTGAAGCATTACAATCAGCTTATTTGAACGAAAAGTATGATGTGTGTGATCTGCTGGTTCAGGAGGGAGTCTCACTGACCATGAGGAATCTTCCAGGTATGGTAAATGGATTTACATTGGAAGCTGTTAAGAAAGCAGTGCAACATTTGAAAGATACTGACAATTGGGATCCCAGAAGTAATGATGCATCTGGAGCATTGCTATCAGCTTTTAGGGGACACAAGTATAATGTGTGTGGTGTGCTGATTCAGGAGGGAGTCTCAGGAGTCTCATTGACAATGGAGAATCTTCCTGATATGATATCGGTATCACTGGATTGTATGAAGGTATTAGTGAAACGGTTGCAGGATGCTAACAGTTGGGATCCTGGGTGTTATGCTGCATCTAAAGCATTAAAGTACGCTTATTTGAAACAAAAGTATGATGTGTGTGATCTGCTGGTTCAGGAGGGAGTCTCACTAACAATGAAGAATTTTTTAGATTTTTTTGGTGGGTTGGAGGTATTGGAAGGTGCTAAGAAAGCAGTACAACATTTGAAACATCATTATGAGTGGAATCCCAGAAGTACTGTTGCATCTCTAGCATTGCAATCAGCTTTCATTGGAAACAAAAATAATGTGTGTGATCTGCTGGTTCAGGAGGGAGTCTCACTGACAATGAAGGATCTTTCAGTTATAGTAGATAGCTATCAGGTATCATTGAAAACATTCAAGAAAGCATTGAAACATTTAAAAGATACATTCAATTGGGATCCGAAATGTGATGATGCATCTGTAGCATTACAATCAGCTTATTTGACCCAAAGGTATGATGTGTGTGGTCTATTAGTTCAGGAGGGAGTCTCACTGACCATGAGGAATCTTCCAGGTATGGTAGGTGGATTTAAGGTATCATTGGAAGCTGTTAAGAAAGCAGTGCAACATTTGAAAGATACTGACAGTTGGGATCCCAGAAATACTTTTGCATCTCAAGCATTGCAATCAGCTTTTAGTAGAAACAAGAACAATGTGTGTGATCTGCTGATTCAGGAGGGAGTCTCACTGACAATGAAGACTCTTCCAGTAATAGTAGATACCTATCAGGTATCATTGGAAACTGTTAAGAAAGCATTGAAACATTTTAAAGATACTAACAATTGGGATCCAAAGTGTGATGATGCATCTGAAGCATTGCAGTCAGCTTATTTGAAACAAGAATATGATGTGTGTGATCTATTATTTCAGGAGGGAGTCTCACTGACCATGAGGAATCTTCCAGGTATGGTAGATGGATTTAAGGTATCATTGGAAACTGTTAAGAAAGCAGTGCAACATTTGAAAGATACTGACAGTTGGGATCCCAGAAGTAATTATGCATCTGGAGCATTGCAATCAGCTTTTAAAGGACGCAAGTATGATGTGTGTTTTCTGCTGATTCAGGAGGGAGTCTCAGGAGTCTCATTGACAATGAAGAATCTTCCTGATATGATATTCGCACCACTGGATTGTATGAAAGTATTAGTGAAACAGTTGCAGGATACTAACAGTTGGGATCCTAAACGTTTTGATGCATCTGAAGCATTACGATTAGCTTATTTGTACCAAAAGTATGATGTGTGTGATCTGCTGGTTCAGGAGGGAGTCTCAGTGACAATGAAGAATCTTCGAGATTTGGTTAATGGATTGGAAGGTTTTAAGAAAGCAGTACAACATTTGAAAGATACTGACAATTGGGATCCCAGAAGTAATGATGCATCTATGGCATTGCAGTTAGCTTTTAGGGAAAGCAGGTATGACGTGTGTGGTCTGCTGATTCAAGAGGGAGTCTCAGGACTCTCATTGACAATGAAGAATCTTCCTCATATGATATTTGCATCACCGGATGATTTGAAAGTATTAGTGAAACAGTTGCAGGATACTAACAGTTGGGATCCTAAGTGTTATGATGCATCTAAAGCATTACAGTACGCTTATTTAGAACAAAAGTATGCTGTGTGTGATCTGCTGGTTCAGGAGGGAGTCTCACTGACAATGAAGAATCTTCCAGATTTGGTTAATGGGTTGGCGGTATCATTGGAAGGTGTTAAGAAAGCAGTACAACATTTGAAAGATACTGACAATTGGGATCCCAGAAGTAATTATGCATTTAGAGCAGTGCAGTCAGCTTCTTTGAAATGCAGGTATGATGTGTGTGATCTGTTAGTTCAGGAGGGAGTCCCACTGACAATTTAGTATATTGCTTAGGTGAACTTGGCATCACTGGTTGATGTGAGAAAAACAGTGAAACAGTTGGAAGATATTAACAGTTGGGATCCTAAGTGTGATGATGCATCTAAATGATTAGAATCAGCTTATTTGGAACAAAAGTATGATGTGTGAGATCTGTTGGTTCAGGTGGGAGTCCATAGCTCACTGTCTCTAGAGAGTTGCACCCCTCCCTACATGGAAGGAACTGCATTCTTTTAGAATATGTAGCCCTGAGGTGACTGGCAGATTGAGCCTCATTTGTAGGGGAGATCTATGATTGAACTTAGTTATGTATATCTATATTGTGTGCTGATCTTTTAACCAGAATATTGTAGTTTGTAGTTAATGATCATTTGTAAGCTGTGGAATTTCATATCTGGATTACAAGATTTTTGGGTACTCCAGTCTGGCTTTCTATTAGAAAGAATAATACAAGGCCCTATAGAATAAACGTTGAAAGCAATTATTTGTAAATTGTCTCAAGTTCAAGAACAGATGAACATTATTATGAAATTTCAATACATTTTATCGACACAAACATTTAAGATTTAACACAAGACTTGTATAATACCAGATTATCATAGGAGAGAAAGGACGGTAATCGACTCCCATGGGGGAAGATGCATTGGAGCTTCAAAGTTAATTGCACCTTCTACACCTCTCTCTGAGTTGATGAAATATTATATTTGAAATGATTTTTATCATTTATAGTTTAAAGTTATCAAAGTACAAGGTACTTTTTCATTTGTATACTGTTTACATAATTGTAACAGTTTACCTTTTGTATTGTACTTCATGTTTGTTTATTTGAAAGCAAATATTTTCCAACAAATGTTTGTGGCAGTAAAGCCATGTGGGTTTTTGGTATGACCCTGCATCTGTAAAATGTTAATTGTTCTCCACTGTGATTACCATACTGGGATACATATTTCTGATCCAAATCCAGGTATATATAATTTTATTAGACACCTATACATTTGTTTGCTCAATAAAGAACCAAACTTTTCTAGTCATAACCTTCAAGTAGGAAAATGATGCTCTCATTTCTTGATTCCATATCACCATCCTCACAAATGTTGAGAAAGCTATTTTTTCCCAATTACATTGAATAACCATGGAAAACTATGTAATATCCTTGCTTACCGTGCAAAATGAAATGATAAACATTCTCTACAATAACTCTATATGATCAAGTTACATTAATTTATCCAATCCCATTGTAAATGTCAAGTAATGCTGTCATTCCCAAAACCACGTCTGCATTGGAGCTTCTCACAATAGTTTTCTAGAAAAATTAGCCTGGCCTCAGAGATCAACTTCACTAAATAATATATATGGGTCTGCTGCCCCCATGTATCTAATAATTGGTGTTACTGATAGTGCTTTTGTGAAAATGCATGTTTCACATACTTCAGTCATAAACTTGTATATTTGTACACATATCAACTAATCAGTGTATAATTTACTTCATGATTTAGGGTGAAGTTTGTATTAAAAGGTTTAATAATTAAGTTCTCATGTTTTCCAGTTTACTATAGTCATTTTATTAAATTATCAGAAAATTGACTGATCTTTCAGTGACCCAGGTTTTCTGATGCTGACAACTCAAGATGATAAAGGAATCAAAATTGCATAACTATGATATATAACCAATCTAGGGTGTGTATTTCTGATCTGAGTTTGATCATGCTTGCTTATATCGTGAAGGTCTTGCAAAGGTTCAGTAAGAAGCAAAATCCATCCATCTTAATGAGGTTATCCTGGATCTGATTGGCTGAGTTTGTTACTACTCTGGAAGCCATATTTCGTATATGATTTTGATCAAACTTGAAATATTGGCTTATATTATCAAGATCTCAGATGCAGTTGATAATTATGTGAGATCCGTGAATGCTAATGATGCAGTTTTGTATTGGATTGTCTGTGCTTGTCAGCACTCTGGAAGCTGTGTTTTATATCAAACAAGGAATATGTTTTTTTCATAAAGATCTTTGTCTTAGTAGTGAGTGTGACCCATGCATAACTGAGGTAATCTTGAATGTGATTGAACTTACTACCACACAGGAAGTCATAATTGTGATCTGATTTTGATCAAAATTGGATTCTTGTCTTCTGCATCACAATCTTGGGCAGTTTTAAAAGTAAGTGGGATGAGTGCATATTAATGTGGTGATGAGTGCATATTAATGTGGTGAGTGCATATTATTGTGGTGATGAGTGCATATTAATGTGATGATGAGTGCATGTGGTGAGTGCATATTAATGTGGTGATGAGTGCATATTAATATGGTGACTGCATATTAATGTGGTGATGAGTGCATATTAATGTGGTGATGAGTGCATATTAATGTGGTGACTGCATATTAATGCAGTGATGAGTGCATATTAATGTGGTGAGTGCATATTAATGTGGTGATGAGTGCATATTAATGTGGTGATGAGTGGTGATGAGTGCATATTAATGTGGTGATGAGTGCATATTAATGTGGTGAGTGCATATTAATGTGGTGATGAGTGCATATTAATGTGGTGAGTGCACAGTAATGTGGTGATGAGTGCATATTAATATGATGAGTGCATATTAATGTGGTGATGAGTGCATATTAATGTGATGATGAGTGCATATAATGTGATGATGAGTGCATATTAATGTGGTGATGAGTGCATATTAATGTGGTGATGAGTGCATATTAATGTGATGATGAGTGCATATAATGTGATGATGAGTGCATATTAATGTGGTGATGAGTGCATATTAATGTGGTGATATTGCATCTGATAAATGAGATTATTACCACTTTTCATGCCATTTCTTTGACCTTTGATCTGTTAAATTTATTGTCATCATGGATGAGTTTGATTAAAAGTAGGATACTATACATATTAGTTATGCCTTTGGGGGTGTTCATCAGATATTATGCACATCTGAGAGAGTGACAGTTGTAAACTGAAGTTGTTTGCATTTGCAACATGTACAGTGGAGAGAATGGTGGCATACCTCTCTGTTACTTTCATGCACTATTGCTAATATTTCTTTGGATATTGTAATTGTGGTAATTTTACATTACATGATATAAGCACATGGCTAACCAAAATGTTTGCTCCCAAATGCTCGAAAAATCAGCCTGAATTAGTCGAATGTTTACCTCCTTTAGTAGTTATTTATATAGGGAAAACAAATTTTGCCAGTCTAGACTGGACCAGCTTCTGAAAGTAGAAAGTTAAAAAAAGTTGTCAGCATATTTTTAACAATTTACCTCTGAAGTCCAGAAAGTAAAAATAACCAAGCACATCTGAGGTAAGACCAAGCTGTATCCTCTATAATCCAAATAACACCTGTCAATCATACACCAGATATAAAGGTAATTAAAAGTTATTTTTACAGTACCTAAGATATACAAGGTCTTTTTTAAAATAGCATAGATAACCATTGAAGAAAATTTTAGAAATTCTTTTTATTAAAAATATAACTCTTTGCTCAGTACAAAACTGTACAATGACACCTTAAAAACAAATATGCATATGTGTGCAATTTGTCAAAACTGGAGGTCAATTTAAAATATTTGGTGATCTCTGATGCACAAATGAGGGAAAAGGGAAACACCGATTAACATTAATGTTATGCATAACAGTAAGCAGTTTTATGCATGCAGTTACCTTAATTATGTGGTTAGAGTTCTTAGAATACAGGAGTGAAGTTGTGTTCAAGTTAAACTGTTTCATTAAATCAAAGACAGGTGCAGTGAAACTTTTTATTTTCATTCATATGTAATTAAATTTTAGGAAAAAATGACACTTTCTTCCATCTCCTAGTGCTAGAAGAATAAGCAAACCTTTTACCCTTTGACCTCTACGAACCTGAACTGTTCCAACCCAATTCAAACTGTAAAATTTATTAGGGACATCAAAGAAACAATTGTGGCAAGTTTCATGTTGTTGTATTGCAGCACAGCATTGTTTTCTATGTTGAAAAAATGTGCATTTTTAAAACTGCACTTGGGGACTTTACTATGAAGGAATACTGTTCTTTGGAGAAAAAAGATGAAAATTATTCAGAGTGATTGTTATAATGCTTTTGACTTTAATGTTTCAGCAACCAAAATTAAATCATGCAATATGTGGTAATATAGGCAAATTTGTTATGTAGGGTGTGTTTTAACAGTACTACATAATCATGATTCAGCTGCTAAATTATGTAATCCAGATGAGTGATATCAGACCCACTTGAGTCTCTTATTTTGACTATCACAAAGACCTATGCATCTGAAAAAGATATTTATTTCTACTCATGGGGGAGATTATTTTCCACTCATGGGGAAGATTTTTTCAGCTGATGGGACTGTATTCTTATAAGGATTTTGATAATACTTGGTAAAGCAGGCCTATCTCAAGATTTCAGTTGAATATGAATATCACTGAAATTCATGCAGATTGTTTTATGTGTCTTTGCAGATGTTTGACTGATATTATCAACATCTAGCAACTTTAGTTCTGATCAAACTAGTCAAATAGTCTTATCAGGGTGGTCCAACATCTTCAGCACCATTGACCACTTGGATTATAAATGTGAAGTTCATGAGCCATATATATATTATACTATAAGTATGGAACTGACTATTTGTATGAGCACAGGCCACAAATAAATGATGTATGGACCTGTAGTTGGACCAGTCTGGTTTTATATTATGAAGACATTGGATGAGATTTATTAGGAGCAAGAACCACACAGATTAATGAGATAATCTTGTATCTGATTGAACTTTTTAAAACTTTAAAGACGGAATTTCAAAAGTATTGTTATCATAGGTCTATAATAAATAAGGTCAGTTTATATTATTAGGATACCTTGCATCTGATTGGCTCAGTTTGTTATCTATCTAGATCATGAGGCCATATTTCTCATTCAATTTCCATAAAATTCCACATATTAATTATATGGTTATATTAGCTAATTTTAGGTCAGCCTGAGCAGCAATTTGTCTTTACAATCGTATGCTGCTTTATTGTATGTAGATTATCTTTATATATAATGTGCTACCTGGTTGCAAGTTACCAAGAATGACTTTTCCATTTGATATTTCAGTTGAATATTCATGAGTGCCAAGTCCATATTTAAATTAAATATTGGTGTACATACATTGAGTATGCACACTAGAGAGATATAGACACAGAGGTTATAATGAAAGGTGAAATGGACAGATTGAACATGGACACTGCTATTCGTGTCACATTATACGTTATAATGAGCAGTCAAATGGACAGATCATTCAGCATGGACACTGCTATTCATGCCACATTATATGTTATAATGAGCAGTCAAATGAATAGATCATTGAGCATGGACACTGCTATTCATGCCACATTATTTGTTATAATGAGCAGTCAAATGGACAGATCATTGAGTATGGACACTGCTGTTCATGTCACATTATTTGTTATAATGAGCAGTTATAATGAGCAGTCAAATGGACAGATCATTGAGTATGGACACTGCTATTCATGCCACATTATTTGTTATAATGAGCAGTTATAATGAGCAGTCAAATGGACAGATCATTGAGTATGGACACTGCTATTCATGCCACATTATATGTTATAATGAGCAGTCAAATGGACAGATCATTGAGCATGCATACTAGATTCACACAGCTACAATGGTCATGTTGTTTTTTCTCATGAAGGGTCAAATAGATGATTATGTTCACTAGATGCAATCAGGTACACTGCTACTATTTGCTGCAATTCAGGGGTCAATCATTCATTGAGAATGCACACTTGACACTTACAGCTACAAAGGTCTTATTATTTGTTATAATGAAAGGTCAGATGAACAGATCATATTTGTTCAGCTCTGCATAATTGATATAGGGACTTCAGCAGTTGAGGCCTGACTGAATTATTAGTAGGATGATATTTTATGAAATGATACTCATGTACTGTTTTTCATGAACTGTTTAATGTACTCATGTCAAAGATAGATTTATTTTAAAAAATATATTTTTATAAACTTATTTTTATAGTTTGATTATAATTGGAACATGGGCTTGTATCATAAAATTTTGGAACGGGCGGTTTTTATATGGTAAGTGTGATCAATATTTTGACTTGTTGAATTACATAATTATCTATTCAGTTCAGATTGTTTATTACAAACAATATATTTTTCATGTTTTTTTTTTATAATCTAATTTTATGTTATTTCCATTTTTGTCTTGTAATCATTTGTACTTGCAGAATGGAAAATGTCTGTATTCCAGTTTCAGAGCATAGCATATTAAAAAATCTTATTTTTTTTGGTGCTCTGTCAGGAAAAGAAATTGATAGCTGACCTATAGGCCTCTTTTGTATGAAACTGATTGCTTTAATAATCTCCTTTATACTTTATAAGAGTAATAATATATTCTTTTGTGAATCTTTGATATACAGATATTTATTTAAAATGTAATAGTCTAATGGGTTAACTGAATTCATCAAATGTTTGCCCAGATCCAGCACTCCTATAGCACCTAGACTCAAGACACAGTTTGTGGGAAGCTTTTATTTACATTATGCATTGCTGTTTTATTTGTATCTATGCTACTTACTAAACCTAGTTGTATGAATTTTTATAGGCATATTTATTTTGTATTTATCAAATCTTTTGAACAATAATTTGTATTTTTGTGTTTTGTATCCATTTTGTGTCTTTTTATAACTTGTGTTGAATTCCATCATTCAAGTATAAAAAAGACTATTTGGAAGATAAGAACCCATGTTATTTCTATAGTTAAATTACCATACTATTGATTTGTGTGTATTTTATTATAAGTGTTGCACATTTAATTTTAATCATTTAGTTTACCTATTTGAATCATTAGTATATATTGTTTCTAAATTATAGGTTGTCTGATTTGGGTATTTACCAAGACTATAAAGAGTATAAACATTTTTCTCTTTAAATTTTCAAAATCAGATTCACAGAATACAGTGTATTGACATCCTATTGATTGACTCAATGTTACAAATGAAACAAATATTAGAATTTTATTTTATTTTAAATTTGGCACAATAATCTTGGGGACTTCTTGTATAATAGCCTGTTCTGTCCCAAAGTATCAGTGGATGAGAAATGTTGAACATTTATATTTTTTCAGCTGTGTGGAAGTCACATATATATCAGGTTATAGCACCAATGTAAACTTTTCAGAGTGTTAATTTGTACTTGCACTCTAAATTTGGATTAGCCATAGAGCTACTGCAGTGAGACATACAGTACGATTTCTTAGTATATTCAGATTATAAATCTTGTTGACTTGCAGTCACAGAGCTCTCAAAGGTGAGAGATATAGGATGATACATGTGTCCAAGTGTTATCAGACACTAAATTTGGATGACTTTAGCATCCATAGAGTTACAGCATTGTGATATACAGGACAATATGTAAGTGTACTCCGATCCTAAATCTTGATGACTTGGGTTGACAGTGAGTTATAGCAGGGAGATAAACAGGCTGATATGTAACTGTATGCAGATTCTAAATTTAATGACTAGGTAGACATTGAGCTACAACCATGAGATAAACGGGCTGATATCTAAGTGTTTTTCGATGTTAAATCTTTATGACTTTAGCAGCCATAGAGCTGCATAGGTGAGAGATACAGGATGATATATGTATCCAAGAGTGTTTGTGTGTGTGTGATTTGGATTTTTAATGTAGCTTTAACAATTTTTCAGTCATATCGCTACAATGTCTGCAGTGTGACAGTTTATAGTGATGTCTAGCACTGGGGCATCATGCCGCAGACGTGTAGCATGATGTCCCACCCAGTCACATTATCCTGACACCAGGCCAACCAGTCCTAACACTAACCTCTTAATGCTGAGCGCCAAGTGAGGCAGCTGTTAGTACCATATTTGTAAGTCTTTGGTATGACTCGGCCGGGGATTGAACCCACAATCTCCCGCATCCGAGTCAGACACTCTGACCATTAGGCCACCGGAGCGGTGTTGTATCCAAGTGTTATCAGACTCTAAATTTGGATGACTTTAACATCCATAGAGTTACAGCATTGGGATATCAGGACAATATCTAAGTGTACTTTGATCCTAAATCTTGATGACTTGGATAGACACTGAGTTATATCAGTGGGATATCAGGACAATATCTAAGTGTACTTGTATTCTAAATCTTGATGACTTGGGTAGACATTGAGTTATAGCAGTGGGATATCAGGACAATATCTAAGTGTATTCCGATCCTAAATCTTGATGACTTGGGTAGACACTGAGTTATACCAGTGGGATATCAGGACAATATCTAAGTGTACTTGTATTCTAAATCTTGATGACTTGGGTAGACATTGAGTTATAGCAGGGAGATAAACAGGCTGATATCTAGGTGTACTTTGAACTAAAATGTTGATGACTTGAGTAGCCATTGAACATGAGATAGACATGCCATATATGTTGCATCATGTAATATTAATAATGATATTACAATGTTTTGTTCAATACAATTATGAAGGACAAACCAGTATGATTCATTATGTAATAACAGCAGTTATACATTGTTTTGCCAAGTGTACATGTTTCCAACTGAATTTTGTGGAAACAGTGCTTGATTCTTCATGTAATAACAATTATACAATGTTTTCTGCATGCCCATATGTCCCAGTGAACTTGGGAGGGACACACTATGTATGATTCAGTATGTAACAATTATTGTACAAAGTTTGCCAGATATACTTTTTTTCCGTTGAACATGTGAGGGACAAATTGTGCTTGATTCATCATGCAATAATTATAGGTTACTACATTTGTATGGGAAAATATGAACAAGTTTTTTGGATGTAAATACTGCATGACCTTGGGAGTGCAGTATATCCATCCGACAAAACGAGTTCATATTTTCCCATACAAATGCAGTAACCTTTTTATTATATGCTCATTTTTTATTCTACCTAATGCTTAATTATATTAACAAAATACACTACAAGAAACAAAGCAACTGAATGTATGTCGTATTCCAAACTAAATACAAAAGCGCAGATTCATCATTACACAAGAACAATATATTACTGCGCACATAACTCAGCTCAGATAAATTTGAACTTAGTCGTGCACTCAACATAACTTTTGAAAGAAAATGGCATGTCTAGTTAAAATTGAAATTTGGAGTTATATTTTGAATGAATGCGCATTGCAACAACTTTTCCATTTGATCTGGAATGAATAGATTTTGGTATTTGTTTTCGATTCTACGAAATTTTGTGATTATGGACTGGATTTATGTGACAATTCCACATGAAATATATCGGATTGAAGAAGCAAGGGAGAAACATGTTTACATCTGCAAATGTGTTTCTGCTTCTGTCATCGAATGTTTGAAATCATAATGTGGGAAAAATATGAAGTCTTTCAATTGCAATTATCAAAAAGACGCTATGGAATTTAATGCATATTTCATTTTGAGTGCAGTATGGAGGATGTAATTGCACTTATATTTGAAATTACAGTACAATTTCAAAATGTGTAATCAAGATTGAAAACCTATGACACAGCTCATGTAATTCGGATTTGTAGAACTAAGAAAGTACATTTTGAGGAAATTCAGGATGTAAAACTGTAAGTATATTTTTGGCCATTCTTATTACATGTACCAGCAAAGAAGACAGTTATCCCTTGTCACTTATATGTTATTTGTAAGATCCTTTCTGGCATCTACTGTATAGCTAACCTAAATCCAAAACATTGTATCAAAAAAGTTAACGCAGAATGTGCCAAAGCAGCTGGAATGTGGCAGTCCACAAAACATCTGCTTTACTTCATTCAGAAACAAATTTAATCAACCAAAACGTAAAGTGCCTACTACGCGAGTGTGCATGATTTGTTTACAAATCAAAAGTGCTGGTGTCTGCATCTATTGTTTGTTTACAATAGAAAGTAGTTCCTTTATACACGTGAATGCAATATGAAGGTGAGCAATATCATAAAATATTGAATGATTCTGACAATCTAAAGTTAACGGATAATACAATGAGAATATAATAACAACAGTTATACATGTTTTCCCAGGCGTAAATGTTTGCCATTGAACATATGTGTTTTATTCATCGTGTAATAATAACAATTATAATATTTTTGCATAGTAAAATGTTTACCAGTGGACCTTTGACAAACAAGCTTTGTATTTCTGTATTTTGTGCTTCTTTTGAACACTGAACCCAAGTATATGTGCAAAGTCCGAAAATCTGGATATTCTATAACTTTATTTAGCATGAAATTGGAGTCATGCATTTTCTTAACATTTAGAAAATTTCACTCAGCCAGTGTCATTAAAGCAACAATAATTAAAGCATGGACATGAGATTCCTTTTGTCTACTTGTTGGATCTCATTTACTGATGATGCTATTAAGTACTTGAGCTTTGTCTCTCATTAGGACAGTACCGGATTAAGGCCTTCCAGAGACCCGAAGCACAAAAATATTATGGTGCCCCCCACTCACACTTCCTACAAAACGTGAAATATAGAAAAAGATAAAATATTAAAAGCTAAAAAAGATAATTTAATATTAATTTTTTCTGGTGCCCCTGTTGGGCTGGTGCCATAAGCACATGCTTAGTGTGCTTAATGGGTAATCCAGCCCTGCATTAGGAATTAAAAATCTGTGAATTGTATGTTACCAGCAGTATCTGAGTATTATGTATGTAAATTTAACAAATACTAATACTAAATATTTTGGTCAAATTAGTAAATATTGAATGATTGAAAAACGTAGACATTGTCATGATGTTGAAATTAATTATTTTTTATCCTGAATTCATGGCTAAATTAGATTTTATGACTATACACCAACAACAAAAGAAAGGCCATGAAGCTCAGTAACAGTGGAGATTAGATGGAATTTTATGTCAATTTTATAATGATTCTGTAATTTTAACATAAATTGTAACATCCGATAAAAAGTACATTATTGTATATTGAGCAGCTACCATGGGCAGTCAGTATATGTCTCCATCCAATATATTATCCTCACTTAGAAAACTTCATCTGAGGATATTTATGACTCCCTGGTTTCACTAAATTACTGAACATTTCTCATTGAATCAAGATTTTACTCTTTTTTTTTCTTCCTTAAATGCCTTCTTACAATATTTAGGGTTTTTGCAGATGTAGAGAAAGTAGAAAGGATTCAAAATATCTATAAAGCTTGTAACTGGTAGACCCAGTACATTTTACTTCTGTCAAAATGGTGTATGGCTCGATTTCAATTCAAGTTCAAATTTATACAAGCAATGCAAGCCATGCTATCATAAAAAGTAATCCAAACTCTCAGTTTAAAGAAGGAAATTGAGATAATAAAACTGGTGTCTGATAGTTTATACAAAATCTAATATGAAAAGTTCAGTGCTTTTTCTGTATTTGAATGGGATTGGGTTTTAAGCTGTAATATATCGTGTGTAGTGACTTGGTGAATAAATATGATGTGTATATACATATGTTTGTCATTTGTTTACATCTTTGCAGATTTCTTAAGAGACTTCTAAATCGCGTTCTCTGATATTGTTTTCACCTAACATCTACTTTTAACCAAATGCATTCTCTCCTAATGCATCAAACATTTCTATTGCTGCAATATTTCTGACACCTTTGTCTCTGTTACTCTGTTGCATTTCCAAATTTTTCAGGATATTAATTAGTTAACACACAAGCCAGGCGTTTTAATAATAGATGAATTGTCTTACCTGCTTAGCCATAGCTTCAATGATGGCAGTGGTAGTTACTTTAATTTAAGGATTGCGTGGAAGTATTTTGTTAAATTATTCCCAAGTTTAATAGTGTAACGTTTTCTTTATTCATTTGTGGTCAACATTTTTATAAAAAGGTTTGTCCCAGTTTAGCACTTGACCAAAAGAAAACTAAGTCAGGATGAATTAATGAAAACATTCAAACTGCACTCATCCATAATACAGACAGTCGTACCATGAATGTATTGTTTACCCATCCATGGGTACTGACAGGTATCCAATACTGGAGAAGGTTATTTGGGATTGACCATGACCAAACGTTACAGCACAACATGATGTTTTGATTGATTGGAGGATTTGTATTTTACCGTGCTTTATTTTCATAAGCTTGAAAGATATATATATATATATATATATATATATATATATATATATATATATATATATATATATACTATCTGATTAAGGTTTTTACCCAGGTTTGGAATGAACTTGTATTAAGTGCATTGTAGGATGTTTCCATTTATGGCAATAATGATAATATTGGAATGTATTCCTTAAATAGGGTAAATTTTATAATTATAATATTAATGGTGTGTTCTTGACTCCAAATAAAAATTACCCATGGCATTGCCATGGCCATGATGTTAGTAACTTTACTTTATTCCGACCGCTATGTTCCTTGTTTGGTGATTGAAAATCACACTGATCAATCGTTGCAGCGTTTTTGTATGGCATCAGACCATAATTATTTTATTCCTTTTATTTTTATTTTATGCTACCTTTACCATAACTGATGTACATAATGAGGCGACCTTGCATTTGATTGGCAGATCTTTTAACCTATCAAGAGACTTTATTTCTTATCAGTGTTGATAGAATTCCGTTCACACGTTTAACTTTTGGGTGGAGTGTACATATGAGCATCATCCATACCTATTGCTTATGTCTTTATATCTGAAACAATGTATCACTATGGTAATGGTGGATACACTTACTTTATATGAAGGTATGGGAGTTGCCTGGCTTTGTATGCTTACACGTTTTGGGTATAGACTGCTTAGTAAAACGGCCAGCTGTTACGTAGTCCTGTTGAATAAAATGATGTACAGTTGGACCTCTTTTTCATTACACGACAATGCTGAATAGAAAATGTTAAGTTTTCTTTCTTAGTCAAACATTTGATAAAATTAGAAAAGAAAATTGATCAATTTGCCCTGGACAGTTTCCTTGATAGACATAACTTATCATTCATTGATAGTTCTTTGCATATCTTTTATATATTTTCAAATTCTGCATTTAAAATTATATATAAGATCAGAGATTTAAACGTATGTGAAATATTTTCACATCATATGTTACATTTACTGATATGTTTTCTTTAAAGTCAAGCGTCTGTCAACAACTGTTAAACTTATAAACACACACACCAGTTTTATCTGGATTTCGCACAAAACATACTGGCATGAACATCATTCAAAAATTTACAAAGGACATCAACCCGCTGTTAAGTATACGACCGCCTCAACGGAAAACCCAATCAAACAATTTCAGAAACACCGTGGAACAGGTTCTTATCACAATTAACAGAAAACATCCTGGTAGGAAGACCTTCTAAATCGTTAAACTTGTAAGCTGCTACAAATGAGGTCATCTACCACCAAATATGACATCTGTTATTAAACAAATAAATATAGAAATGACTTCTTATTTTCTGCTGAACAAAATTTGATTACATTCGACAGAAGGCTTCTTGATACGACAACCTTTTCAGTTTGTATGAATGATGTAGAACCACCATCAAACATGGTCATGATTGCTGGGATGAAGTTCTCTCAGAATTGTGTAAAATACACCAATTTACCATAAAATGAGTTGTTGCTAAAAAGTGTCTAAAAATCCCAATTTCAGTAATTCCTTTACTTAGCCTGCTAAACAGACTTTGATTGTTTGATACAAAGCATCCTGACATAGATATTCATATTTGTACACTAGATCATCAGCCGTCAATAATTGCCATCATTATTATTAATAGAAAAGAAAACAACTTCTCAAAAACTTTCTTTCATAGCAGCAAAAGAATTTCGCCATATGTGAAAATAAAACTTGCTGGCACGAAAACCATTTAAATTTGTGAAGATAATGCTGATCTATAGTCAAATATTGTGATCGCTACAACAGTAAAAACAAAACAAAAAAAAAAAAAAAAAAAAAGCCACCACTAAAACTACTTACGCTCCAGAATCTTGGAGTATAATTTTATAAAAATTTACTTAAAACATGTAAACCTTTAAGATCTATGCAAATTATGCCAATCAACCATCCAATATTGCTGCTATTACTAAAACTAGAAAATCATATAAAGAGGTGTTCTCCAATAATGCTGTATACGAATTAGACAAAATTAAACAGGAAACCTTTGGCCACGAAAACCTTTCAAGTTTTCATTAATAATACTGGTCCTTAATAACATATTGCTTCCGTTACTAAAAACAGAAACAAAACGTTAACAAATCTTCTCTAAAATCACAAACTAATTGGACCAAATCTGACAGAACCCATCTCTGTTGAAATAAAAATGCTCAAAAGGTGTCCCCTCTAGCTGTATAGGGATTATCACAGTGACGTCATTGGGCACGGTCACATGTACCGTTTCCTGATCTGGTTGGCAGGAAGACCATAGACTTACTCAATATTTGATGACTAAATGCGACGTTGTCAAAATAGTTATATTTCTCCTTTTCTAGGTATCATTCAGTCTGACTCGGATTGCGTACACGGATTAAGGTTGATACAAATGATTCTAAAACTGACGATAATGTTTATTTGGATTTGTTTATGTTCCTCCGTCAGATTCAAGGTTTTATATAATAAACATGAACTGAATACGTTTGATTTCTCAATTACTATCATGGCTGCTTAGAATACACGTGCTTTAATGGGGGACTTTGATGCCAGAACTCAAACCATCTGTGATATTTTTAAGAAAACATTATTTTTTTTATGATACCATGATAATTCTCGACATTAATACACTGCATATGAAATGAGTAACATTGGATAAAGTTAATACCTTTGTGAAAATACTGATAAGGATATGTAGAAAAAAATATACGAGTGCTGGTTTTACATCTTTCCGAGAAGAAGAAAAAACTTATATTCCTTCTAGCGAAATTCATGTTATATACATTTAATTTATATCGTGTGCTTGACCTTTATCCATGATTGAAGGTTGAGTAATTATGACCAACCTGCTTTTTTTCTTCTTCAAAGATGTTTACTTTTATCTGACTTCAACACCTAAGCTCATTTATAAACTATAATTTTTGGAATCAAACTATGACCCACATTCTAGGCACTTTATTGTGTCTTAGCTCAAGTTAAATTAGTATATATAGATGTGCAAACGAAATTATTCATTCCTCTTTTAAGATCAATGTATAGAATTTTTTTAATATTGTGTCACGACACAATTTGAGAGGAATCATTTCTTTTTAATGTCTTTATTGAAATTACAAAGTGCTCATTCACTGTTTGGACTACAAGATTATTTTGGGATTATTCTGAGTTCATTCAAAGGGATTCTGGATTATATCATTGTCATATATCATGACTGTTGGTGCATCAGCCTATTCAATACTATTAGCATATAAGTGCATTCAATATTGCAATTCATTTGGAACTCTATACTTTTGGAATTGTGATAGAACATGTATGATTATTTAGGACTTAATTCACAATGCTCTAAGTTCATCAACGATTTCCTTCTTGTAACTTAGAGAAATACATTTAGTTGTTAATTTTAATAAACATGTTGGTTTCGCTTCTTTTTTTAACTTAGTGTAAGATCATAAAGTCGTAACAGAAATTGATGACTTGTCAGAGATATGAATTTTATATGAAAATATGTCACTAAGTTTGGCCTTTCAAAAGGATTCAGTCACATTAAATTCAGAGCACAAAACATTTCGGCATGTGCAACTTTAGATGGAATTTATCAGTATAATGCGATGTCATTTGGTATGAATAATTCTTAGTCAACATCCACCGTTTAATGAACATGATAACATCTGGTCTAAATAATTGTGACGCCACCAATCGTTTAATCCATTATATATCACTATACCCAGAAATATCATCCGGCAACCATTCGGAAAGCTTTTGATCCACTCGCTGATTCCGTGCTTGTGCGACTTTTTAGTACTTATTGCGGGACAAGCTCAAATTGATCTTGTAGAAGTTAAGGTCAAGGCTGTCTAACATTTCTCAGCATCCGTTAGTACAAAGCAAATGAGATTTTTCAGTGTGGCTGAATATTCTTCGGAAATTTGGTTCCAAAATATTCCATACTTGCTGAATCTCTGACAAATTTGCTGAGTAAGAAATCCAAGTTTCTTTAGTGGGACGCATGTCAGGAATCTTCCACAAATTGAAAGCCAAACTTAAAAGTGTACGTCTAAGTTCTTTCAGAGCCAGATTTTAGGTACTTATTTAAAATGTCTATAGATGCAAGTTATTGGTAGAGTAGAAATATGACGAGGGTTATCTAGTGTGCTGAGTTTCTAAAAAAAAAATCCCACAACAAACGACAGGCAAACTAAATAAGCACAAGCTAAATTAGTCCACAATCGAGACTAAATGTTTGGTTTTGATATTGGAATTGCAAAATTGTGAAGTGTTTAATAGTTCTGCACCTTCTCCTACTGCTGCATTCAGTAATAACTCACTTATTTTAATAAACTAAATGAAAATGACAAATCAAATATGTCTGAGGAAGAGTTTGATTCTGCAATAATACAACGCTGACACTGACAAAGCAGGGGATAAGATAAAATGGATGCAGATGCCTTCTCAGGATTTTTGAAGTACTATAGTTGGTCTAGTTTGTGTGTTTTGTATAATTACACCGATTACCGTTCAAAAGACAGTTTCCTATGTAAATATAATATCATATGTTTGTTTAACAAAGATGTTAAAGAAAACTGTAAGGTACAAGTCTTTCTTTTCCTGTATGTATGTATGTATGTATGTATGTATGTTATTTGAATGTAACTGGCCTGTTCTTTATAACCCTTCGCAATAACTGACTGTTATATCCCAAAATTAATCCAGTGTAGGTTATATAATTGATATTTGGATGTAACTTTTACACGAGTGAGGTATAAATCTTGGCATACTTGTATATCATAATTTGAAGTTATGTGCTGTGTGCCTCACTGGAGCAAAAGGGGTCATCAATGTCAAGGTTCCGCCTGAATAATTTAAGTCTTAACATATCATTCCTTCGGGACCGTCTATGCTTTGTTGACGTCCATTTGTATATTTGCGCACAAACGCATGTACCATCCGATCAGTGTGATTATAGTCTTTTCGAAAACGGCCACACTATTACTTGTGAAAGCAGAATTATGCGCAAATGCATTTCTTTTATTAAAATCACTATAGGACAGCTAATGTATTTTATTTGTATTAATTCTCTCACAGCATGTTTGAGTTTAAGAAAAAACTTTAAACATGTAATGATGAATACAGTCATTCGTTTCCCTAAAGACTTTTGGTGAATACTATGTTCTTTCTTGAAAGAACGAAAACACAAGAAACATCTCGCATCAAAACTAGAATAAACAAAAACTATTCCATATCTTTTTCGACCAAAACTAAAACTAATCATATATTCTTTATTTTATCCCTAATTCAAAGCAAACGAAACACAACAAACAAAACTAATACAAGAAACTAAAATAAATAATAAAGACAAAGAAGGAATCTGCGCAATGTGTAGAATAGATAACAAATGATCACTAAATTTTTCACATGCTTTCAACACAAAAAGAAACAAAACACACATTTCGTATATTTTCAACCAAAAACAGTACCAATGACATGCATTCTTTTTTACCCATAAATCTAAGTAAGCAAAACAAACAAGCAAACAAAAACAGAAGACAAAGAAGCAATGGAAAATATGTAGAATAAATAACGATATCTAATGGTTGTCTAAACCTTTTCATGAATGTTGTAATGATGTATGTTCACACCCAAGGAAGGCAAACGTTCATGTTAACAATATACTTCAATAAATATGCTTTGAACAACGATGAAATTCTAAACAATATGGATACTGAATGGAAAGAAGGGGTCATTTTCCCGAGCAGGAAAACATGAAAGACTATGATAGCTCTTATTACAAGTCATGGAGTCACATGGCGTCTGTAGCCAAATTCCCGTATTACGTTTTTTTTTATATTCAGTCTGGACAGAAATGTATGCTTAATTGCATATATTATGGTATAGTTCATGTAACTGTGCAATCATTATAATGTTCCATGGGTCAAATACGCTTAAAACAAATTTTCAAAACGGCAAAATATATTTTTGAAGGATTTCATTAGAATTCTTTTTATTTTGTTACAATTGCCTTGTATAATCATATTCATTATAACGTTCTTTCGACTGCTTCTGTATCACTTCCATCACTAATTTAACAGTTGTTTATAAATGTTTCAAAATATGTGTCCTCTGTACCATTGTTTGCTTGAATATTATTTCAGCCTGGGCAATGACAGGTATAATGTCTCCATTTGTTATGTCGATAAATTCATCGGCGGCAGAAGATCAGCATGTACTCATATCGTTGACGTTTATTGCAGTATCTACACAAATGTCATTCAATATGTTCGGTAAGGACCTCGTTTGTTTTTCATTGTATGGGGCATCTCATTGTCCAACGTCATTGGCTGAATTTAAATATAGCTTGCCCTTTACAATTCTGGGAAACGCTGACCGAGATTATATGCGCCATTACTTCCGTTTATGGTCGAAAGATCCCTATCCGAACCTCCGAAAATAGTACTTTTCTTTTGGTTTAGACTGGCATCAAACCCATATTTCAGATACCGGTATAGTGTCGTTGTATGGTGTTCCTCGTTATTCTGGAATAATAACAAATATAAAGTCGAATTAACGCCAAATAATGGTTTAAGAAAGAGAAGAGTATTTAGAAAAATTGCTGGAAGAGGAATGCTCGTAAATTATGATATGCATAGATTATTGCAACTATGAGATGGTATTAGTAGGGTATTAGAAGGTTAGACGTTTTGCTGTCGCAGATTATTTTTTGTCTTTTTTTTTGTTTGTTGATTTTTCGTTTTCTTTTTTGTTTTGTTTATTTAGGCCACAGTCACTATCTCCATCACTTGATTTTTGCGAATTTCGCGGACACACGCGATTGCATGAGCACACACACGGGTTATAAAAGAATAACTTCTAGTCAACAATGAATATACCAAAGAAGACATAGTAGTTGGCATGGGTGATTTCTGCTAAGTATAAGAAATGAGCGGATAGCTTGTGCGGTAAAGTCAGTAACCGTCAAGAACCTCTGTTATGGTACTGCTCAGTAAAGTATTAAATCAGGATTATATTACTCATTTGCAATGATACCACACCAAGATTCAGAAATAATATTATTGATGGCACTACAGTGTGGCAGAGAAATATTTTTTGTACCAACTGTCACAGAATATTTTGATATTAAATAAATATCTTAGTATATAATGGCGAAATTTACACAGGTAGATGCGAATAGTATTTAAAAGAATTTATGGACATACTTAGTCGTTGTATTATATAACCGTATGATTGGAGAATACAAAAAAAGTTACAACAAAGAATAAATCATTGTTTCGTTTGAATCCATGATACCGATTTATCAAAGAGGCCGAAATGATGTATACATTTTAGGAACACATATTCTAAACATTTGTGACAAATTAATTAACGTAGGAATCATCTTAGAACAGCAAATAATGGAACTTGGTAAAACGTTTGAGGAAGAAAAGAAAGGTCATTGTTTGATATTGTGCAAGAAATGGTTAAGGCGCTAATGTGGAGTACAGCTAATGATGATGACGACGATGACATAGAAACGCCATGTGAATGTAGCCTGAGTACAGAAAATCAGCTAGGATACATAAATGAGAGAAAATGCTTTTGGAATAGAAAAAAACAACATTTGTGAATAGTTATGAAGAGTATAATGAAATAAATAAACGAATGTCACTTTTGTGTGAATTATTTTTTAAAAAAAGATTTCCGCGCAAAGAAGCAGAACCTACGGAGATATTATATCATAAATGAAGATCCATTAAACATTTACGCGTTAGTTTACCATTTCTTGGTAAACGATCAAGTAACCAGAATGGAGTTATTTAGCCAAATACTAAGCAAAGAACATTATATATAAACATCAAAAATATTTCGCGTGGATGTTTCATCGATGGTGAATGACGACCAAGTTGTGATAGGATACGATTCCTCGTATCAACAATCTGTTTTTAAAAGCATCAAGTCTTTTACGGCAAATGACCGTACAGTCGAATACTACCTACTGCAAGCAGTTTTAAGACCCTTTATATTCTGTCTAACGCATACGCCAGAAGCACCATCAATCGAAAACGTGTATGATGAAAAATCACGGATGAATTTTACGAGAGAGTTTTGATTCAAGACGTTCAATGGCATTAAGACGTAATTTGCGCTAAGGCGTGTGCATGGGAAAATATGACCTATGTGGCAAGGCTTGTTATTACGAACCCTGTAAATCACATTTGCTGGTGTTACATGTTGACACATATGCTAGACTACGTAATAAATGAGGTGTAGGAGTCTCAAATCATGAAATCAACTATGCCGACTATGTGGATC
This sequence comes from Sinohyriopsis cumingii, assembly GCA_028554795.2. Taxonomy (NCBI): domain Eukaryota; kingdom Metazoa; phylum Mollusca; class Bivalvia; order Unionida; family Unionidae; genus Sinohyriopsis; species Sinohyriopsis cumingii. Next base: position 84,620,159 of record CM068832.1, read on the forward strand.
TATTCCCTAGAATTATTGTGCACTCCATCAATAAATTGGTTACAACACATTTGGAAGCTTTTGTTGCAAAGGTGTCTGACCGTGTTAACACCGTCGAGAAAACCCGTCTAACATCGGAAATCTTGAGGAAATAATTAACATTTCTAATCTTGATGAACATTATCAATGGAACTTTCAGTTACAGAGCGATTTTCATATCTATATGTATCTAAAAATGCCAACCGTGCATCAGATGAAACATTCGCGCAACAGCATGGAATATAGATACAAAATATTATGCTAAAATCCGACATGCTTGAATTATTGGATTTTTCAAATGAACCTCCCCAATTGTGCATCAGTGTCGCCCTGATCAATTACAACCGCCTGCATATGCAACGGTACAACAATTGAAAATATTTGCACGTGAGCGCAATATAAGAATACCAAAAGGTGCAAGAAAATATGAAAAAATGCATTATTAGATACATTTGAGCATAAAAAGCGCCTTTGTATTGCATCACTTGTTGCTGAGTATGTTCGCCAACAAAGACGGCGTCGTCATATTGCACATAAGACAAGCATGACCTGGTAACTAGACAAGGCGTGTATCCCAATCAATTCTGATACTCAAATGCCATCTATCGAAGCGTTGTTTCTTTCTGTATTGTCGCCTGAAGATATTTCTGGCAACGACTACGCCACGTAAATAAAGTTTGTTCAGCATTTGATTGCAAAAATATGGATGACTGTCACGACATGTATTTGCGCACCGATGTGCTTCTGATTGCTGATGTGATTAAGGCATATTGAGACATTACTATGCGACTGTTCCGCGCATTATTTTCTCTCACCAGGAATGGCTTGGGATGCACGGCTGTAAAAAGGCAAACTTAAGCTGGAATTGCTTACTGATATCAATATGCAGCTGTTTATCGAGTGTTCACTTCATGGTGTAATATCAATGTCAAGTCAAACAACCCAAATATAGACGGGTATGATTCCTCTGTCCCGAACAGTTACATCGTGTACCTTTACACCTAAAACCTCTATGATTTGGCAATGATACAATCTTTACCTTTTAGTGGGTTTTTGAGGATTGATTCCTACATATTGACATACAAAATCAGGTACACGATTACAACAGCAATAGTGACCAGGGATACTTCTTTGAAGTTGATTTAGAATACCCCGAAGAAATTCACCATGCTCATAGCGATCTTCCGCTGGCGCCAGGAGCGTTGTCAGTACCTCGTGAGTGGTAGTCACCTTATCATCAGTGTACAATTACAAACGCAGCCCGATGCAGATTTGATGAATCAACCGTGCCTGTTTCAAATATAAGGATGAAAAAAATAATTATGTGGTACACGTACGAAATCTGCAGTTGTAATTGCGATAGACAATGGGTATAAGTAATGTCAATGGAGTGCTTAGATTTCGCCAACAAGCTTGAATGGCCCTACACAGACAAATGAATGCAGATCAAAGAACAAAGGCCACCAGCGACTTTGAAAATATTCTTTGAGCTCATAAACCATTCCGTATTTGGCAAAACAATGGAAACTTTTCAAAAACGAATTCCAGTCGACCTTGTTGTGATAGTGAACAAGAAAAGCTTCGAAGGCTCATTTCCAACTAAGCATCTTTGTTGAAGGACATTTGTGCTGTTTATAGTAAAAGCAGAAGCGCTCAAGTCGACTAAACTTATGCTGGTTCATCAGTACATGACTTGTCAAAGCTGCTCATGTACGGTGGATTTGCAAGATCAAACTGTGTTAAGATGCTTTATACCGACAATGAATCACTGTCGATGCATATAACTACCGATGATGTTTATTCATATCGCAACAAAAGCACTCGCTAGAGAAATTTGACAACAGCGATAATCCGAAGGAACACCCATTGTTTAGTAGCGCCAATATAAAGGTTGCTGGTTTCTTGGTGATTTTATTATTTAGTGCATGTATAACTGATAGAAGTTGCGTTACCCATTCGTGTTATCCGCTCTGCCTTCCGTGATTGCATTAATATTTATTGTGCGTTTTGATGTGCAAATAATCATTCGCCAGGTGTGCGATTAAGTCGGTCCATAATATGTTTGATCCTCCATGAACTTGTCAATCACGTACACGATCATTTGGAAGAAATAAGACAAGAGCCTGATGAACCACTGGCGATATAATGCCGACTGCTGTTGGTAAAATTATTAATGAGGCCGCTCAACAACTGATCGATTAGGATACAAGTCAACAACGAAAAGCATAGTCCGCTACTGCAAATATAGTAAAGGGAATTGGTGTTGGAAGGTAAAGCGATTTAATTATGACAAAGTCGATAATGTATAAATGGTCCAAATGAAAGATGCATCATATCCCGCATCTAATAGTTGTGCCCCTCTGTTTATAGATTTAGGTAAAAGAGATTTTCAGTATTATTCATACCCTGCTAGAGGCATTAATAAAAATAAAATAAAAGAGGTGCAAGACACACCGATTTTTTTCCTCAGTAAAGGCCTTCCTGGAATTAAAAGAAAACTTGTACAAAATGTTCATGCTAACTGAGGTGTTGATGACCAAGTTGAATGTTTCAACAATGATAAGGTGTTATCCAATAGCATACGTTATATGGTCGAAGGAAAGGAAATATCAATTTCGACAACGACGAACAGCTGGTCCATCAATAATTTTTATCAAAGAGTCATCTAATAATGCGGCTCATAAACGGTGCAAATTTCGTCAAATTATACAGGATTCTTTTGAGGATCTACGACCTGCCGGTATGGATGCCAGACCTTATGCCCCTGGTGCCCCTCTGATCTCTTGTATCAATGCTATTTACATCCTTGGATTTACACAGCGTCGCTCGCAACTCATAAGGGACTCATTCCGGTTTTCAATGCAATGCCTCCGTTAAATATTTAGGATTTATAGAGATCTTGGCCAGGTTATCTTTGGAATTGAACATAGTTACATTAATTCGGAAGAATAACGCTAACGATGTAGTTTGGTGTACATTAAGTACTCCTGGTATGTTATGATGTCAATATTAACAATGTAGATGCCTGTACTAATCACTTCACGGATTACCCATCAAGTTCGTTATCTTTTATGCAATCAGGAATAGCTTCATTCCTCTCGTTTATCGCGTGTACCACAGATGCGCACTCACCAAGGAATATCCAGGGACAGCTTACATGCCAAATAAGTATTCAACATGATCTCGCTGTTCCAAAACATGTATTCGTAGCGCTTCAAGATGTAAATCGACATAATGACCAAACTAATGGCATGATAATATTTGACCACTTTGGAGCGATTTAAGTTTTTCTGCGGTTAAACTTTCAGGAACCCCCTGAAGAAATTTTACCTATTTATACAGACAACCAGATAGCAAGCACACATCACAATTCGTGGTCGCATATTGACCGACATTGAAACATATACACTGGTTTACAAATCTCACAACAATAATTTCGTAAATTAAACCCAATTTATTATTTTACATTAGAAAAGATGGAAATATTCAAGAAAACTGCTGTCGACATCTATTTATATGCACCCGTCGGTGCGCCTCCTGCTGGCGGATACCGATGTTATGCAATGATTCCTTCTGACAAGACTTCGTTGTTGGACGGCGCTGGTGGTTGAATGAGGGGCCTTGATGCGCCTGTTGAAATGTTGTTAGTTTCTGAAATTGAACCTGTTTTTTTTTTAAATATTAATGTCATATCACAAGTGAAGGTGTACCTTAGTGAAAACCAGTTTGGAAAGAAAACAGCAAAAACTAACATGTGTGGGGTCACATCAAAACTTTCTCTAATAAAATTAGAATTGTCCCAAAGTGGTTACCCAAACTAAATACAATTAATGCGGCCGAACGAAATAATACCTCGGTGATCATACATTTATCTAACTCAAAGGTGATGCAATTGCATGAGACCGGTTAAATATTTCCATTTCTTGCAGTGATTCCAGCGTTAGGGACTCCAGCGGTGTTTGCAAAAACATGCTGATATTGTCTGCCAGAGGATAATCAGAAATGGATTTAAAGTTCATTGCGGTCACATACGAATAAAAAACAAACTGAAAAGGTCTTCGATTACCAGAAATAAGTCAATAAATACGATCAGGAGAAGGCCTTCAATTACGCAGAATGCCACGCGTCTATTAACCAAATGATTTACTTGATTCAGTCAAGAATGTTCGTGGTGCCCTTATGCGCGATGCACTTGCATGGATGTTGCCACACCCATGAAAACGAAATTGTTAACCTTAATTTAACAAAAGAACATGGCGCTCACCGGGTTGCATATGTGGTGACACCATATTTATTATTGAACTTCGACTCGTATGGACTCGAAGTTGTTTATTATTTAATCTGACGCCGATATAATCGTCTATCATTATTTTATTCGACTATGCCAATACAAACTCGGTTGGACGGCCACATAATGTTGTCATCTCGAAGATGAAGCGTTGCGTGCACTTACTTGAGTGTTCACCTGCACCGCAAACACGTATTGATTTTACATTAAACCACGTTCAATATTATATAACATATTAGCCTTATAATGTGGCCTACTTATTTTAGCTTCTATTTACACTTGTTTCGATAAACTTAAAAGTCACATTTGAAAGGGCTCGAGTCCGAATCATATTTGTTAATGTTGACCGGGACTAAAGGTGAGTGGGGTCAAATGACGATGTTGATAAATGATGAACTGTATCTTGTTTTCATTTTGGTAACATTAGTTCAAATTTGCACAGAGGAAAAAGAATGAGTTTTTGGGTATATATCTTGCAAACATTAGTCGCCTACCAAATAAAGCGTTGCATTTCGTTTTGGGCTGGTTGCTGGCAATTTGATCCCAATTATGTTTTTTACTTTTATAGAGATGAAAGTTATAATTGAGAGATGAATGCTGTACTTTGATTGGTGAATCGTAATAAAAATGGCGCGCGCTCAATACCGTCCAAGACCAAACCGAAAACCAAGAAAAAAATAAGTAGTGATCCAACGGGTCAAACGAACATGACCTGACCTTGTAGATGTTGATTTTAATGAGACTGCTATTTATCTAAGCGTTAATTCTACGCCTACCTTGTTATGTTGCATCACAATATATGCCTATTTTGTTATCATACAGCAGAATATCTGCCCACCATGTTTTCTTGCACTAAATGTCCACATTATCTGCCTACCTTGTAATCTTGTATTGGAGCAGCAAAGTATTTGCCTGTCTTGTTATTTTCCACTAGAGGGACGGGGTATCTGTAAGTATAATCCTCATGGTGGTCTTCTAAAGCAGTTTCCAGGAAAAAGAAAGCTGCGACTTTTTTGGGATACTTGTAATCGGCTAGAATCATTAAGATTCCAAACAACGTGGTTATGATACCTGCAAAAGGTGGACAAAATATGAGTGATAACGTGGCATGAAATGGCAATAATTTCATATTATGTTGAAGATTGTCTTTCTCCAGACGTGTCCCATATGATAGATAACACCATCCAATGAGGGAAAAGTACGCAAATAAATGTACCGTGTTACATATTGTTTTATTTTATTCAGTTATAGCTTAATATCACTCTATTAATTAGTTAGGTATTTATGAATAATTGATTGATTTAAAAAAAATGAATTTATGAAATATTCAACAGATCCGTCGATTTAGTTGTTTTTTTTTTCTTTAACGTCCTCTTCATCTATCTGTCAAGCCGTCCATTGATAACTTAATTAGCCTATAAATCAGCCAACCAATATATCAATCAATAAAGCAAACGACCTATCTATCAGTCAATAAATCACTCCAACAAAGGAACAAACAAATCATATTAAAAGCCTCTCTTACTCGACTAATTGAGTTATTCCTTCAGTTATGCAAACAATAATATAATGTCTTGATCAAACTGGAACAACTGATCAACCGAATAATTATTAACCTAGCTGATTGACTCATTCAGTCATTTGATCAATCTATCAATCTATCATATAAGAAACTGACCAATCAATCATCTAACCTAAGTCTGTTACTTACCTAAAATCAGATTAGACAAGAGACACCAGCCGTAGCGTAGATGCACGTCCCCTTGGGATCCTGGCAGCCTGAACCCCAAGGATGGATTCAGATGATGGTACACCACTATAGCTAGAATCATGCACACTCCCGATACAGTGAAGCAGACCGCCCCATTCCAAACTACGCTACAAAGAATTATGTTTGATGCGATCCAAAAGGCGAAAGCCGTCCTAAAGTGAAAGAGATATACTTTGTCAAAGTTTTCTCTCATGGGTTTTTTTTTCTTCAAATTTATGTTGGTCCCTATTTTAATGAAAAGATATTTTTAAAAATGGCACACCGGCAATCCTCCAAAATTGCAAGTTTCATATCGTTATCCTCAATTTTTTATTTCTAAAATCTTTGAATTACTATATCATCAATACCGGTTACGGCCTTTCGTTAAACGGCCTAACTCAAATGACAAACTTGCACAATATTGTTTAAAATATAAACTACCAATTACCTATTAATTGGTCTTTATTATCCATTTTCCTGTATTAAAATGGTAGCACTTGTAGTGGCAAATATTGTCAACTTTACAAACCATATCTCCGAATAAATTTTAATCAATTTAATGTATAAAGAATGTTTCGTTTTCTAGTGCAAAGTTTGTTTAACCGGAAAGTGATTTTCTAAAGATTAAAGCTAATCAATGGTCCAAAATAAGTTTAAAACTATTCGCTCGAAAAATATTTGTCATACGGCACGGTTACTTCATGCATACAGATTTGAGGTAGTACGACTATGGACGCTTCCAGACAGCATTTTTATTTCTTGAAATAATTTACAATTAATGATAAGCGGTCGAATTAAGAAATAGTACTCTAAATATTTACCATAAAAGAATTCCAGCAAAGTGTCCGGCCATTTTGCAGCTTCGGCCGAATCGGAGACCTCCCTCGTCGATGTCGAAATGCTCCAAGACCATCAAAATTGGGTGAGGGAGACCACGGTCCAGCGCATTGTACAGTTCTTTTCCAGGTCCATTAACTGCAAATAAATGATAAGCTTATTGTTTAAATAAGAAACGAAAACCTTATTACGTGATCATGTATTGCCTCAAAAGATTATTACATATCAATGTAAATACAAGTAAAAGCACACACACACACACACACACACACACACACACGATTTTTAATCGTAGCTTTAACAATTATTCAGACATATCGCTACGATGTCTGCAGTGTGGCAATTTATAGAGATGACTAGCACTGGGGCATCATGTCGCAGACATATAGCATGATGTCCCACCTAGTCACCATATCCTGACACCAGGCCGACCAGTACTAACACTAGCTTCTTAATGCTGAGCGCCAAGCGAGGCAGATGTTAGTACAATTTCTGTAAGTCTTTGGTATGACTCAGCCGGGGATCGAACCCACGACCTCACGCATCCGAGGCGGACGCTCCAACTACAAGGTCTCCGGAGTGATCTGTCTTTCACTCACTCACTCACTCACTCACTCACTCACTCACACACACACACACACACACACACGCACACACACACACACACACACACAAATGCGGTATAATAGACTGAACCAGCATTGTTGTACTTTATTCGTTTCCATACACGGTATATATTTATTATGGATAATTGCTTCCATGTAAACACTTCATTTCTAATAATTAACAATATATGATTAGGACCCGATTCTAATTGCAAAGCATCTCGTCGGTGATCAAAGATAATAAATAAACAAAAATGCACAATAATCTAACCCTACTAAATATTTTAACTGAATAACTATTTGCGTCTAATATAATTATATATATATATATATATATATATATATATATATATATATATATATATATATATATATATATATATATATATATATATGAACTTGTTAAAACTATGGATTTATGACTGAAGTTTTGGAGAAAGAAATATTCCTGAATAATATATAGGTCTTATTCATTACATCGGTAAAATGATAAAAACTACGTATACGTACTGTTTTCTAACAAAACTTCTTCGTTGTAATCTACTTTGTTTCCTTCAAAATCGCCTGCTAATAAAAAAGTTATGAATAATCGTTATCAAGGGAATAATACTCCTCATACATGTAGTGTTAAATTAAATTTAGCTTACTGAAATGGTGTTTGCTTGAAAAAATGCTGGAGTCTGCACATTAATCTTCTTGTTACGATATATGTTGGCCTAGCAAGCCAGAGTACAAGTTGTTGTTGTTGTACGGTTTAACGACATTTTTCAGCACAAGACAGGCTATACATGGTGACCAGTATAACTGGTGGAGGAAGAACCCTGGAAAACCCAGGGAAGAACCACCGACCCACCAGAAACTACTGGCAGGCTTTCCCACGTACCCAGGCTAGTTGTGCCTTGGACTCGAACCCAAGCATACAGAGGTGAGATGACAGTGATCCGGAACAGTGAGCGCTTTAAACCACTCAGCCACTCGGGACCCCCAGAGTACAACTTCTGTAAAGCAGAAACCTACATCTATGTGTGTGTGTGTGTGTGTGTGTGTGTGTGTGTATATATATATATATATATATATATATATATATATATATATATATATATATATATAATAATAATAATAATAATAATAATAATAATAATGAGGACTTTGTAGAGCGCCTAATCTTTAGAAGCTATAAGCGCTTTACAACATTAGACAACACCTATAACATAAAAATATATATAATGATATGATTACAAAAAACCAAACACCATGAAATTAGAAAACATAAAAAACATGCCGAAAATATTTAAAGTAGGAAACATTATTAGGTCTTTAAGTTTGTTCTTGCAGTCGAAATAAGTGAGTTTTAAGAGCACTCTTGAATGGGATCACTGTGTCTTTGTGTCTAAGTTCAATGGTCAATTCATTCCACGTATGCAAAACAACGTTGTCCATATGACTTCGTTTTCATGGTGGGGATAATGAGTATACAATTGTCAGAAGAGGAGTGTAAGTATCTTGCTGGTGTGTACACGTGGGTGAGGTTGGATAGGTATGTTGGACTGGAGTCCGTCAGTGAAACGTAGCACAGAGAACAAATTTTGTGTTTGCTTCTAGATCGAATGGATAGCCAGTGTAGGGTACAGAGCAGCGGGGAGGTGTGCTCTGATTGTGGTACTCTAAGTATGATCCAAGCAGCTGTGTTTTGAACTTTTTAAAGTTTCTGGAGTAGATATTGTGATGAACCAGACATAATTGAATTACAATAGTCCAGTGTTGAAAGTACTAATGAATGTCACGGAATGGTGTAAATGTTGTTAATTAAATACATGTACTCGGGTTTCGTTTCTTTTCTCTGTACAACGATACCCGAGGGTGATTATAATATGGTCTATGTATTTCGAAATCGTGAGTACTATTCGTCCTGTGCCACACGTGCAAGGTGCCTTCGATAAAGAATAACGAAAATTCTAAAGGTATAAATACGTTACTACATGTAAAGGACCTTGACAATACTAATGGTTTTGTCAGCAAGCGGCCTGCTAAAAGGATTCGCACAACTCCAGCTGTAGGGCTGAGTGAGTGTTTTGATGGTAGGAATATCCGGGGTGTCCGGTGTTGTCAGAGGGTAGAAACGTCCGTGTGTCCGGAGCGTTTAAGGTGCCGGAGCGTCTAATGTCTAGCGTCCGGAGGGTCCAGAGGGACTAAGGTGACCCAGCTGTAGAGCCGTCAAAAGACCAGGGGGTCCGGAGGGTCTAATGTTTCAAGTGATCATAGTATTCCGAGGGTCCGGAGTCTATATTGGTTGTGGAATTGATTCAGAGGAGCTGTGGAGGGGATAAGGTGCACGGGTGACGGAGTGCATCTCCACACATGTATTTTTAGCTGTATGCTAATTTTGGGTTAGTAAGACCCAGTGTATTATTCAGGACTGGAAGGATAGATTGTATATCCGTTCTTGTTTAGTGACATAATTTCGCTACCTGAGCGAATACATTTTTTTTACTATGTGTAAAGACTTACATTGTTTACTATTTGAGTGAACTATATTCATCTTTCCATTATTGAATCATTTGTGAAATCATTTATCATGTGTTTTAGGGTTACTGAACTAAATTTATTTGTATATTTTTTTTCATCTTTGAAACTGTGCGTTTTTTTGTTAAATAGATCCAATATTTGGATTATAAATACGCACACATCTTCATAATCCACTACTCATATAAATCGCCACATTAAACCATATATCTGTGTCGTCAAAACGTGTTCTGTTGTTAATCCGAGATATCCCACCCGGTTATCTTGTTACAAATGGTGTCAGAAGTGGGATCATTTCGGATATAACAGAGCACTGAAATTGTTTTATTATATTTGTATGCTTTCTGTGTGTTTCAGATGCGTTTGACAAAGCACCAAGGTTAGGTAGATACCTAATATTACTTTATTTTTTGTATTTAATATTTTTGTTGCATTTCGTGAAAGAAAATACGGTTTGTGGTAATTACGTGTTTTGTATACAACTGCACTTTAAGGTTGGTCACCACCAAACTTTTGAAATGTCTTCTATGAAAGAACTGGTAGAACTGGGGAAACAGTTTGGTTATGAGGGGGAGTCCCTTAGAAATTTCGTTCGTGAAGAACAAGCCCGGGAGAGGGATCAAAGATTAAAGGCAAGGGAAACTCAGAAGGAAATGATAGAATTAGAGAAGTGTAAGATCGAACTAGAGAAACAGGCTGAGAGGGAATCAGAAAGGGAAAAATTTGAAAGGGAACAACAAATAGAAAGGGAAAAAAGGGAAACCCAGAAGGAAATGATAGAATTAGAGAAGGGTAAGATAGAACTAGAGAAACAGGCTGAGAGGGAAAGGATAGAATGGGCAAGGGAAGCAGAGAGGGAGAAGTTAGAAAGGGAAAAACAGGTAAGGTTAGAAACTTTAGAGATGGAAGATAGAAATCGGCAGAGGGAACATCTAAGAAATTCTGAGCTATTGCAAGCTAAAAAACAGGGGGAACATGATGTTAAACTGAGAGGTCCAAAATTGCCCCCATTTGAAGACGATAAAGATAATATGGATAGTTATCTAAATAGGTTCGAGAGGTATGCTACGGTACAAAAATGGAAGAAAGACGATTGGCCGCTCCATCTTAGCGCGTTATTGAAAGGTAAAGCGTTAGACGTGTATTCGCGTTTATCCACGGCCGATTAGCTCAATTACCCCGTGTTGAAAGAGGCACTTCTCAAGAAATATGAACTAACCGAGCAAGGGTTTCGCAAGAAGTTTAAGTATAGTAAACCAGATAGAGGCGAAACATTCACACAGTTCGTCAGTAGGACTTGCAATTATTTGCAGCGATGGGTGGAATGTGGTAAAGTCGTCAAGACATTTGAGGGTCTTGTCGATTTCTTGCTTCGTGACCAATTGTTAACAACTTGTGGCAAGGAGTTATATTTATTCTTGAAGGAAAGATCCTTCACAAATGTACATGAAATGGCCACACAGGCGGATTTGTTCGCCGAAGCTCGGGGAGGTTCGCAGAATGTCATCACGCGAGATGTCAAAGGTGGGAATCAGGTCAACGACAGAAAACCCAGGGAACCTGAAAAATCTGGTAGGAGTAACCAGGGAAAGCGGAGTGACATGCAATGTTTCATTTGCAAGGAAGTGGGTCATATCTCCCACTATTGTCCTAAGCGGAAGGGACCAGTCCAGAAAGTAGCGGTAGCCATTAGAGGCAGAAGATCGGTAAATGGAAAACTTAATGTTTCCCAGCAAGTTAAGCGGAAAGCGGTGCGTGAACCGGCGGTGCGTTCAGAGACCAGTCGCGATGTGATCCAATCAATCGGCACGTGTATTTTTCCAGAGGCACGGGTGCCGACCGCAAACGGCACTGTTAACGGACAAGAAGTCACCGTTCTACGAGACACGGGATGCACTACTGTAGTCGTGAAACGGAGCTTAGTCCGCGATGATCAATTGCTTGGGGTTAAATCACCTTGCATGTTGCTTGACCAGACAATCGACCACGTTCCAGTTGCAAGGATAATGATAGATACACCTTTTTTGACCGGGACTGTGGAAGCTTTATGCGTAGCCAACCCGATCTATGAACTGACGATTGGCAACGTACCGGGTTCTAGACTTCCAACCATAGCAGACTTCCGATTCCCTATCATCCAGGCAGTGCAAACTAGGGCTCAGGTAAAGGAGGAAAATAAACCTTTGCGTAAGTTAAAAGTACCGGAAGCCATTACTGATATATCCCGCGAAGAATTCCAAAATGAGCAAAAACGTGACGCGTCTTTACGTGCAACCTCTGAGAAGGCATTAACGGGTACCGTGAGAAAGTGTAAGAACGGGGGTTCCTCTAAATTCCTTGTTCGAAAGGGTTTAATGTACAGGGAATACTCTACATCGGATAGGAAGTTCTTGCAATTAGTGGTTCCCCAGAAATTTAGGGCACATGTATTAAAGGTCGCGCACGAGTCGAGTATGGCAGGTCATTTAGGCGTAAAGAAAACAACGGATAGGGTATTAAGAGAATTTTATTGGCCTGGCGTCAATAGCGACATAGCGCGGTTCTGTCGCTCGTGCGACGTTTGCCAGAAGACGATCTCTAAAGGCAGGGTAACTAGAGTACCGTTAGGTCAGATGCCCTTGATAGATACTCCGTTCAAACGAGTAGCCATCGACATTGTAGGACCAATATTTCCGCATACAGATCGGAAAAACCGATACATCTTGACACTGGTAGATTACGCTACCAGATATCCAGACGCCATAGCTTTACCATCAATTGAAACCGAACGTGTAGCCGAAGCGCTCGTAGACATGTTCAGCAGGGTCGGAGTGCCCGAAGAAGTTCTTACGGATTGTGGAGCGCAATTCACCTCAGATCTTATGGCAGAAATTAGTAGGTTGTTGTCCCTTAAACAGTTACGCACAACACCTTACCATCCTATGTGCAATGGATTGGTCGAGAAATTCAACGGCACATTGAAGCAAATGTTGCGGAGAATGTGTGCGGAAAGACCGAAGGATTGGGATAGATATATGAACGCCCTTCTGTTCGCATATCGTGAGGTTCCTCAGGAAAGCTTGGGTTTCTCCCCGTTTGAACTACTGTACGGTAGGACAGTTCGTGGTCCTATGCGCATACTTCGTGAACTGTGGACAGACGAGGTCGCGGACGAAGAAGTTAAGACCACATACCATTACGTAGTTGATTTGCGCGAAAGATTAGAAAGTACTTGTCAAATGGCGCAAGACGAACTCGCGAAATCTAGTCGTAGGTACGCCAAGTACTACAACCGAGGCACTCGGAGTAAAAAGTTTGACGTAGGCGATCAAGTGTTGGTGCTTCTCCCAACGAATAACAACAAGCTGCTAGTCCAATGGAAAGGGCCATATGAAGTCAGACAGGTGAAAGGCGAAATGGATTATATCATTGATATGGAGGGGAAGTCCAAGACATTTCATGCCAATATGCTTAAACTCTACGTAGCGAGACCTGGACAAACGATTAATAAAGGGATTTTGAATGTAGTATGCGTTGCGGTGATAGAGGATAGGTCTGGTGACGAAGCGGAATTCGTCTCCAGCACAGAAATACCCCTTGAATACCCCATGGACGTTGGTAAAGAAAGTATTGACCAGATAAATGTATGCCCTGAGTTATCGGAGGGTCAACGTACACAGATTATGGAGGTTTTGTCCAAATATCCAGATGTGTTCACGGACAGACCAGGCTGTACGGGTCTAACTCGACACGAGATCAAATTGAATACCACTGAGCCTATCAGGATTAAAGGATATCCGATACCCTTTAATGTACGGGAGACAATCAGCGAAGAAGTGATGAAAATGTTAGACCAGGGAGTGATCGAACCTTCAAACTCCCCATACTCGTCCCCCGTGGTGTTAGTCAGAAAGAAAGACGGGACCAACCGGTTTTGCATCGACTTTCGGCAATTAAACAAGATCACCGTATTTGATGCAGAACCAATGCCAGATATGGAAAGTGTATTTTCAAAATTGGCAGGTCATAAATACATTTCCAAATTAGATCTAAGCAAGGGATATTGGCAGATACCCATCGCCGATAATGTCCGCGAGTTAACGGCATTCGCGACTCCCAAAGGACTGTTTCAATTTAAAGTTATGCCTTTCGGTTTAGTCAACGCCGGTGCGTTGTGCGTTCGTCTCATGCGCAAATTATTAAACGGAACGGAAAACGTCGACAGCTTCGTAGACGACATCTTTGTTTACACGCATACATGGGATGAACATGTTAAGGTATTACGGGATTTGTTCGATAGACTTCACATTGCAAATCTTTCAGTTAGGCCTACTAAGTGTAGCATAGGGTATTCCAGTTTGTTTGGGACATCTGGTAAGTGGACTAGGCCAGTTGCAACCTCATCCAGATAAAATAGGAGCAATCAGGGATGCCCCTAGACCAGAGACAAAAAAACAAGTAAGGTCTTTCCTAGGTCTAATCGGGTTCTACAGGAAATTCGTCCCCAACTTTTCGGCTATTGCCAGCCCATTAACGGATTTGACTAGGAAGGGGCAACCGAATAAAGTTTCATGGGGTGTATGCCAGGAAAAAGCGTTTAACACTCTAAAACACAAACTGGTAAGTGCACCAATTTTAAAGTTGCCGGAAATAGATAAACCTTTTGTACTAAGGACTGATGCGTCCGATATGGGTCTTGGGGCTGTTTTGCTACAGGAGCAAGGGGGGATGAAATTGCCCATTGCTTATGCAAGTAGGAAATTGCTCCCTAGAGAGGAAAAGTACTCCGTGATTGAAAAGGAGTGCCTAGGTTTAGTATGGGGAATAGGGAAATTCCATACATATCTTTTTGGGAGGGAGTTTACCTTGCAAACGGACCATCAGCCGCTTTTTTATTTGAATAAAGCAAAGGTCACCAATGCAAGATTGATGCGTTGGGCGTTGTCTTTGCAACCATACAGTTTTCGAATCGAGGCAATTCGAGGGTCAGAAAATGTGGGAGCTGATTTTTTAAGTAGGGTGTAATTAGCCAATCATTTCGTTCGGTCTGAAAATTGGAAGTTTTAATAATGATTCATTGTTCACATTCCGTGATTGTTCTAAAAGTGATACCACTTTTTTTTAGGGGGGAGGTATTGTCACGGAATGGTGTAAATGTTGTTAATTAAATACATGTACTCGGGTTTCGTTTCTTTTCTCTGTACAACGATACCCGAGGGTGATTATAATATGGTCTATGTATTTCGAAATCGTGAGTACTATTCGTCCTGTGCCACACGTGCAAGGTGCCTTCGATAAAGAATAACGAAAATTCTAAAGGTATAAATACGTTACTACATGTAAAGGACCTTGACAATACTAATGGTTTTGTCAGCAAGCGGCCTGCTAAAAGGATTCGCACAACTCCAGCTGTAGGGCTGAGTGAGTGTTTTGATGGTAGGAATATCCGGGGTGTCCGGTGTTGTCAGAGGGTAGAAACGTCCGTGTGTCCGGAGCGTTTAAGGTGCCGGAGCGTCTAATGTCTAGCGTCCGGAGGGTCCAGAGGGACTAAGGTGACCCAGCTGTAGAGCCGTCAAAAGACCAGGGGGTCCGGAGGGTCTAATGTTTCAAGTGATCATAGTATTCCGAGGGTCCGGAGTCTATATTGGTTGTGGAATTGATTCAGAGGAGCTGTGGAGGGGATAAGGTGCACGGGTGACGGAGTGCATCTCCACACATGTATTTTTAGCTGTATGCTAATTTTGGGTTAGTAAGACCCAGTGTATTATTCAGGACTGGAAGGATAGATTGTATATCCGTTCTTGTTTAGTGACATAATTTCGCTACCTGAGCGAATACATTTTTTTTACTATGTGTAAAGACTTACATTGTTTACTATTTGAGTGAACTATATTCATCTTTCCATTATTGAATCATTTGTGAAATCATTTATCATGTGTTTTAGGGTTACTGAACTAAATTTATTTGTATATTTTTTTTCATCTTTGAAACTGTGCGTTTTTTTGTTAAATAGATCCAATATTTGGATTATAAATACGCACACATCTTCATAATCCACTACTCATATAAATCGCCACATTAAACCATATATCTGTGTCGTCAAAACGTGTTCTGTTGTTAATCCGAGATATCCCACCCGGTTATCTTGTTACAATGAACACACAAGTGTTTTAGTGGGATCAACTGAAAGATATTTGCGAATGGAGCTGATGCATCACAGCTCAAGATATGCAGCCTTGCATATGTTCGTGACATGTTGGTGCAATGTGAGAGTACTGTCCAGAGTAACACTTAGGTTTCATACTGACTGTGTGAATTTAATGTTGGTGTTGCTGATATTTATTGTTTGAGGTAATGATGTGAATGAGAAAGTCTGTGTTGTGATCAGAATGGTCTCAGTTTTATCATTATTCATCTGCAACTTGTTACATGGCATCCATGATTTCACATCAGAAATGCACCTCTCTACGCCTTGGATGGTAGCATCAGCTTCAGTTGGGTGGCTAGATTTGTATATTTGGGTGTCATCAGTGTACAATTGGTGAAACACTGGATGATGAGCTATGACACTTGAGAGTGGCTGAGTGTATATAATGAAGAGAACAGGTCCAAGAACAGACCCCTGTTTGAACACCACAACATAGATTAACTGGGCTGGAGTGTATTCTATTTTGAGGCACAACTTGTGTCCTGTTGACTAAGTAGGACTTGAACCACAGTATGGCTGTTTCATGAATGCTAAATACATGCTGGAGACGGTGAAGTAAAATATCATGGTATTTTGTTTCAAATCAAGGAGGGTGAGGACTGTAATATAGATGTTATGACATACCCTGAAGGTCATGCGAGAGCTGGAAAGATGAAAGATTAACAGCCAGATCACGGGGGCAAACATGCTAGATCAACTGAAAAAGAGCCAGAGTAATAATGCATCCAATGGCCAAAGTTATGAAAAACGTGAAAAACGAAAGGTTGCTTATAACGCTCCGTACCAAACTGGGCTTTGCTCGGATCCTAAATCTAGTACAACACACGGTGCAACCTGGAAAGACGGAGGGAAAGATGGACCATGATATATACCGCAGTCTGCAGCACTTCCATGTGACAGATGACGAAAACTAGTTCAGCGAGATTGTGAATTATATAGATGTTTCGAAGGACTTGAACGGGAGACAAAATTGAATACACAGGGAATGGCTACAGCGGTAAAAGAAAGCGTTATTCAGCAGAACATGGAGTGAAATAAGCTGCGAGTTCAAACAATCCAGCACGCCAAGTGCTTGAATTAGATGAAGACCAACTATAAGAAGTAGCATTTGCAGAACAAGGTTTTCAGAAAGGTAGATTATCATTTAAAGTATGAGAAAGGATAGGATTGAAATAGAAAAGAATCAGTGTGTGTGTATGTGTGAGTGCGTTGTGTGTGATTTGGATTTTTAACGTAGCTTTAACAATTTTTCAGTCATATTCGCACGATATCTGCAGTGTAGTAATTCATAGTGACGTATAGCACTGGGGCAACATGCAGAAGAAATGAAGCATCATGTCCCACCCAGTCACATTATTCTGACACCAGTCCAACCAGTCCTAACACTAACATCTTAATGCTGAGCGCCTAGCGAGGCGGCAGTTAATGCAATTTTTATAAGTCTTTGTTATGACTCGGCCGAGGTTCGAACCCGCAACCTTCCGCATCCGAGACAGACGATCTAACCACTAGGCCACTACGTCAAGAGAAGAGGCCGAGAAATACAATACCAAAGAAAACCACAGATTTAGACAAGTTGCAATTGTGAGATCGGAGCTCCGGCGGCTAAAGAATACAATATCGCAATGCAGTGGACGAAAACAGAAGGCGGTTGAGTGACCTCAGAGAAAACGTGAAAGACCTGGAATGCTAGCTGAGATTGCTGCCAGTATGGATATAGCCAGGTCGAATAAACATTGAGTGAAAAGCGGATCTACATACATCAGGTTTGGGAGAAGCGGCAAGGAACAAAGGCAAACGACTGAATCAAGAGCCATATAGTCAGCATCTCTTAATAGGGAAATACAGGAAGATATAAAGGGACAGCTAAGTTCCTAAGGGGTAACTATGACATCGATTTCAGACCTGATATTGTGCTGTAGTTGTCATTAGGTATCAAGCAAGTGATTTAGTTTGAAATGACAGTTGCCTAGGAATCCAGAATGGCTGAAGCCCTTGAGAGGAAATGAGTCAAGCATCAGCCATTCATGGGCCAAGTATCAGCCACTTACTCATGACTGCCAGCAGAATGGAAGGCCTGAAATCTGCAGGTAGAAATGGGATGCCATTCACATCTGGCCGCGTGGTTTCTCGTCTAGGGCTCCACTAGTGTTGAGTATGTGAGAAAGCTTGTTAGTCTATAACCATGGCGGCCAGTGTAACTAGCCGAAGGAGAACCAGGGAAACCCCGGTGAGGAGCCCACGGGGAACTACTGGCTACGATAGCTAGTAACAATATTTCTAACTTAAAAATACACATTAGCATACAGTAGCTAGTTACAAAATCCCCAGCTTTAATATACATGTAAATTCGCAATAGATGGTACAAATATATCTGGCTTAAACATGCACACTGACAACCAATAGCTGGAAAAATTACCTCTAAACCAAACACATGCGTTAATATGCAATAGCTGATAGCAATACCACTAACTCAATACACTAACACGTATTAACTAGAAACAATAATATGCTTCTATTAAGCTTAGTCAAATCGCGTTATATCGGAATTAGTGTCGCAACTAACCGCGTTATAGTGGTGTTCCATATTTATGCAATCTATATCATGCAACACACCCATATATTCATGCACATAATTTAATTTACCTGACAGAGTTATATTGACTGTATAAAGACCAATCCTAATGCCAATCTTGCCGTCAATATAGCTATCCGATCTGTAGATGTACGGTGCTTTGATATCTTTATATGCAACCTGCCAGGAATGCCCGAAAATGCTCACTGGATAATAATAATAATAATAATAATATTAATATTAATAATAATAATAAAAATGAGTGAAAAGAAAATGACGATACTGATGAAGATGATAATCATTTGAAGATAATTAACATAATCAAAACGAGTTATTTGCAAAGATTTCGCTTTAATAAATTTTATCTGAGTGTTGAAACTAACTGAATTCGTTTGAATTAATGGTTTCCTGTGGCTCTTACTCTACTTTAAAATCTTCTGAAAATAAAATAAGTTTAAATCTATTTGTTGTTGTGATATGGGTCCTGCTTTCATTGAGAGAGAGAGAGAGAGAGAGAGAGTGGGCTTACCAAGAATAACTGATCCAATTAGTAAACTGTATCCTAGGCGAATTAAAGTGTACCATCTCTGAAACGTAAAATTCATTTATAAACAAATACGTATTGACGTTTTGTACAAATGCTAATGAATTTACGATATAGAGAAATCTCAGATGTACTCTACAAAGACATCTTTTGCTGAAATATTATTTAAATGACAATTTAGATGCCTATATATCAGAAACGTTTTTATTAAAATAATCTTGCTGCTAACCTCCATGTTCATGTCACATGTATACATTATTAGGTAACATTGTAGATTGATTGATAGGCAGGGTGTGTTGCTTGGTTGCAAGGTTTCCTAGCAAGATGTCTTGTGGATTGTTTAGCTGGTTAGTCTATTGTTTGGTACTTTGATCTCGATACAGTTAACTAACCTCTTTTCCTTTAATTCCAGCAGCGGCTATCAGAAAGGCAATCGATATACACAAGCAAACATAGATGACAACAGTTAGGGGAATATCCAACATAGCTGGCATCCGCTGTTCACCGTAATACGCGTAACCAAATTCATTTCTGAACGCCTTAAACCACGCCATGCTGCAATGAAGAAAACAAATGTATAGCATCTTTATGTTTGTTTTATCTTCAAGGAATTGTCAGAACACTTTCAAATGGCATCTACATTTTGTTCAGGTTTCTGTTTATGCATCATGCAAATAAAACAGTCCTTTTCTTGTGTCCGTTTGTCTATGATCCGTCTGTCATTTAGGTTTCTACACCTCTGTCGGACTATGTCGTCTTATTCGCCTATACGTCTCTTGCTGTGGTTCTTTTTGGGCCATCTGTCTGAATACCCGTTAGTTGTTTAGGTGTCTCTCGTTGTGCATTTTGGTGTTGTTTGCTGTTTAGGTGTATGTATCTCTGTCCATATAGGTTTGGTTTGTTGTTTTGATTTGTTTTACGTCCAAGCCCCACTGTAAGGTTATATAGTGCCATGGTAAATAGGACAAAGTACCTTGCCCAACAACAAATAACGGTAACTGATCAGGATTGATTCCATTGTAGGAATCGAACCCGCACCCTTCTGGTTAATAATCCACCAAGGCTATCTCTATCCACATGTTTCATTGTCTGTCTCATCAAGTCTATCTTTATCCACATGTTTCAGTCTATCTCATCAAGGCCATCTTTATCCACAAGTTTCATTGTCTGTCTCATCAAGGCTATCTTTATCCACATGTTTCATTGTCTGTCTCATCAAGGCTATCTTTATCCACATGTTTCATTGTCTGTCTCATCAAGGCTATATTTTAATCCACATGTTTTGTTGTCTGTCTCATCAAGGCTATCTTTATCCACATGTTTCATTGCCTGTCTAATCAAGGCTATCGTTTAATCCACAGTTTTCATTGTCTCATCAAGGATATCTTTCAATCCACATGTTTCATTGTCTAGCTCATCAAGGATATCATTTACTCCACATGTCTCATTGTCTGTCTCCTCAACGCTATCTTTGTATCCACATGTTTTATATGTCTCATAAAGGCTATCTTTATATCCATATGTTTCATTTTCTGTCTCATCAAGACTATCTTTTTATCGACATGTTTCATTGTCCGTCCCATCAAAGCTACTCTTATCCGCATGTTTTATCGCCTGTCTCATCAAGGCTATCTTTTAATCCACACGCTTCATTGTCTGTCTCATTAAGGCTATCTTTTAATCCACACGTGTCCTTGTCTGTCTCATCAACGCTATGTTTTAATCCACATGTTGCCTTGTCTGTCTCATCAAGACTATCTTTTTATCGACATGTGTCATTGTCTGTCCCTTCAAATCTATCTTTATCCACATATTTCATTGTCTGTCTCATCAAGGCCATCTTTTAATCCACATGTTTCCTTGTCTGTCTCGTCAACGCTATATTTTAATCCTCATGTTTCATTGTCTGTCTCATTAAAGCTATCTCTATCAACATGTTTCATTGTCTGTCTCATCAACGCTATATTTGGACCCTCATGTTTCATTGTCTGTCTCATTAAAGCTATCTCTATCCACATGTTTCATTGTCTGTCTCATCAACGCTATATTGGATCCTCATGTTTCATTGTCTGTCTCATCAGGACCGTCTTTATCCCACATGTGTCATTGTCTCAAAATTTGTTCATTTTCAAAATACGAATAATACGCGATATTGCAAAATGTCTGCCAGACGATTGTGGTTTGATCATGGGGTAGAGAGCTATTTCCAGTAGGAAAAAACATTCAGTTTACTCTTGTCTTGCCGCTCATCATGACTTAATTTCAATGACTGTTAAATGTCTGAAAATTAATAATGGGGAAAACCATAGAAATGAATCTTAAAATTCTAATTTTTACATTTTAGTCACAAGAATAAACAACATAAATCTTGCGATCTACACGGATTTATTTATCATCCATGTTAAAGCTAACAAGCAATAAAAAAGCAAGTTATCTGTCGATTGAAATTAATAAATGATTCTAAACCACTTTTGATTGGTTGAGTGCCAATAATGACAAAATGGTAATGTTATATTTTGCGCCGCGATTTGTGTACGTGTGTGTGAGTGATTTGGATTTTAAACGAAACTATAAAAATATTTCAGTCATTATCTCTACGATTACTGCAATGTGGCAACTGACAGTAATGTCTAGCATTATTAATTATTAAGTATTACCATGCCTTTTTAGTCTATGCAAAAGCACCTGTGTCGACTGAATTAGGACTCATGCCGCAAACGTTTGGCATCATGTACCTTCCAGTCACATTATCCTTACACCAGGCCGACCATTCCTAATTCTAACCTCTTAATGCCGAGCGCCTAGAAATGCAGCTGTTATTACCATTTTTTAAAATAAGTCTTTAATATGACTTGGTCGAGGTTTGAACCCGCGACATCGTGCATTCGAGGCGGACTCTCTAACCACTTAGTCGACGGGAGCGGTCCTAGATGTAAAGAACATACTTGTTCAAGGTCTTAACACAATATCATCTGATTATGATGTAACAAGATACAGCTAATATAAAACTTAGTTACTTACTACTCTCTTCAGGTATTAAAAATGTTTTGGGTTCAATGTGTTGAAAAAATCAGCAGTGTTTTATCAATATTTTGGTTACAGCTACAGTATCAATTCTTGATTTGTATGTTGCTGGTTTTAACTGCACGTTGGACACATTTTTAGCTATATCGTGCTCTAGCTCTGAAACAGATTCTACCAAGTATGCTTTCGCGTGTGTGTTATGGAAAACGACTCGTACTGGAATCAAAGTATATTGTGTCATTTATATAATTTTTGGCAAATTTATGTTGTATTAATCACGCAGTCGTACAAACCCAATGACTGAGAAAAAGAAAATGGAAAAAAAAAAAGAAATAAACACGTAAAAAAATCCCAGGTGTCAAAGAGATTAACAGTTATTTCAAATACTATACAGTACATAAGCGTTTTAAACCTGGCGAGTTCAAATGACCTGTAGAAAGTAGATTCTTTGCGTTTCTAAAAGCATGTTCCAGTATATATGGGATTAAGATGATGATGACAAGGCCGACGTAGCTGTTGAGCAAGCACGATACGATAATGACGAGAACGACGACGATAATGTTGTTTTCATTTTTGTATGCATGTTTGATATACTTGTAAAAGTGATATTAAAACCATTAGAAATAACACAAATGAAATGGTAGTACCTTTTATGAGAGAGAGAGAAAGTGTGTTCTGTATTTTGAACGTAGCTTTAACATCTGCATTCTTATCATAACGGTGTCTGCAGTGTGGCAGATTATACTGATTGTTGTTGTTTGTAGGGTTTAACGTCATTTTTCAGCACACGACAGGTTATACATGGCGGCCAGTATTAATGGTGGAGGAAGAACCCGGGAGAACCCCGGAAAGAACCACCGACCCTCGAGAAGCTACTGGCAAGCTTCCTCACATACCCACATTGGCCGAATCCGAGACTAGAACCTACGCAGACAGAGGTGAGATGGCAGTGATCCGTAACGGAGAGCGCTTTAGACCACTCGGCGCCCCGATTATACTGATGTCTAGGAGCATCGAATCATGCCGCAGACATGTAGCATTATGTCCCCATCCAGTAGCATTATCCTGACACCAGTCCGGCCAGTCCCAACACTAACCTCTTAATGCTGAGAGCCAAGCGAGGCAACTGCTAGTACCAGTTTTAGAAGTCTTTTGTATAA
Source organism: Sinohyriopsis cumingii (assembly GCA_028554795.2). Classification (NCBI taxonomy): domain Eukaryota; kingdom Metazoa; phylum Mollusca; class Bivalvia; order Unionida; family Unionidae; genus Sinohyriopsis; species Sinohyriopsis cumingii. The sequence goes on from CM068832.1 coordinate 84,643,670, forward strand.
CTTCCGGGGTTCGAACCCACGACCTCCCGCATCCGAGGCGGACGCTCTAATCACTTAGGCCACCAGAGTGGTCGGTCGTCGACCAATCGAGAGAGAGAGAGAAAGAGAGAGAGAGAGAGAGAGAGAAAGAGAGAGAAAGAGATTCAGGAATAAATAAAACTGCCGCTGAAAATGAAGCACTGAGCTACGCAATATCAAATTTTCTTTTAGCTTCTGTGCACGTACTGAAAACAAAATATGGCGTGCTGTCAATGTGAACATATGGATAAATTATTACCATACCTTTTTAATCAATTCATAAGTACCTGTGTCGACTGAACTGAGTTTACAAGACCACCAATCTGCCTACTAATTCTCTGCACGTGGAATTAATTTCTCTATGTATGCTGTAATTGAGTATTTAATTGGACGTAACATTACTCGTTTATTTTAAATACGACACAGCGTTGTTTACCGTTGCAAATAGATTTGTTGTCAACTTTAAAAGATTGGACATACACATAAAAAACTTGATAGGCTCTCAATTAACGCATATTATTTTGATATTTCATATTTAGATCTTTCTATGCATGTCAGTGATAGTTTATGTTGTCTTTCTGAACTGTCTACATGTGTGTATGTGTATGTGTGTGTGATTTTACTTGGTAACGTAGCTTTATAAAAGTTTCAGTCATAAAGCTACGAGTATCAGTTTTTATATATGGTTAGATCAAAAAAGATTAAGACATGTGGAATCCACCTAAACTAAACTAATGTGTTTAGATCACAATATATTAAGACATATGGAATCCCCCTGAATTAAACTATTATGATCAGACTACAAACATAAATAAGACCTTCAACAACAACTTAACTTTAAGTCCCAGCATTATTAAAATCCATTTAAAGTTCTGAATGCACTGAATATTGCTGTAGGTGAATCTCGAAGTAACCATAATTATGAACATGTCGATCATTAGCGACCTCAAAGTGTTGAACAATGTCTGACCATTGAAAGAATTTCTGACGAATCAGTTCTTTTATACCATTCAAGTACCAGTGGTTAAAGATCTGGTGACGTATCGGATGCAATTGTTCTTTACGTTTCACTTGTATTTTGACCAGCTCTCGGTAAATGCGTTCTCTCAACTCCACAGGCAAAGCACGAATGTTCTCTTGTAAAGTATCCATGAATAGGTCATACTAAATCCTCTTTGGTCTGACACAAGAAATGTACTCTTTGCACAAACATGGTTTCACTTCAGTGTCGAATTTAAATCGTTGAGTCACTAATCTACACATTACAATTCGTTCAGAAGTTTCCTCTTTCACCAAGTTGACATTGTGTTCAAAAAGTTTGTAATTCGTTAACTCTTCCTCTGGAATTCGATGCAGTACGTTTACAATGTAGTAACTACAATCGTCCATACCAAACCATTCCTTTTTATAACCAGAAGGTCGTTGATCAATGTCTGTCCAATGGAACACTTTCAATTGAATCAGTCCTTGTATAGCCTTCAGGTACCAGTGGTTCAAACACCGGTGACGTATCGGATGCAATTGTTCTTTACGTTTCACTTGTATTTTGACCAGCTCTCGGTAAATGCGTTCTCTCAACTCCACAGGCAAAGCACGAATGTTCTCTTGTAAAGTATCCATGAACAGATGATTATGGTAAAAAGTTACTTCAATGTCTCGGTCCCACTAAAGGTAAGTAATGACAATTCGGTGACCATCGAGCATGTTCTACGTAGGCCGAATCTTGCGGTTCCCAGTGGTGAAGTGACACACCGCAACTGAAGCACTTGACTTTATCTCCTTCGCCCAAGTAGAAAAATCCGGCTCTGGCTAATTCTTCGGGGGTCGGTCCTCCCAGATACTTTGGCCATTTTCCTTTGAACGATTGAAGACGATTTTCAAAGTCGCAGTATTCCGACAAACGTACAGGAAACGAATATTCGTTTTTCACAGGTTCGTTTCGATGAGGGTTGAGTGAAATGGGCAGGAGTTTGCTCAGGGCTGGATGACATCCGTAGGGAGGTAAACGTGTAGGTCGACATTCCCCTTTAAAACGAAACCCAGTAAAATGTCCAAGAGGACGAGCAGCATCGCTTTCGCATCCCACAGGTTTGACACGCACAGCATCACTTTCCATGACAGGGGTAGGGGCACTAAAGTTCCCATGATGCTTTACGGCATCGCTCAGGTCACAACGTACAGCATCGGTCCCATCGCAAGGCTCACAATCGCACTCGTCTGCAAACTCCGTTACGCAATTACAATGGTAACCACATGGACAATCGCAGTTTCCTTCCGGACATTTTCCGTCGCAATGCATGGGTCTTATCCATCCAGTATTAGTCGCACTAGAGAAAGATACAGCTTTTTTACAATCCCCAAACTGGAACGATGTCTTTTTCAAAGTATTCATCTTGTTCGCTCGGTCTTGGTAGTCACAATGAACTATCGATCTTGACCATAGCCCCTTTTTATACTAGTCTCAATGCAGTCTCCAACTTGTACATCTTTCCTTTTTTACGTTTTTTATGTCCTGTTCTGGAAGGTACCGTCTCTAAGGTACCATCAACATTGTACCGTAGTGCGATGGGTGGAAAGGCCATAGAAAGGTAAGGGCAGTTCAGAGACCATCGAGTATGCTCCAGAATAGCTGAATCTTTATAGATACATAGATCCATTCGTAACTTCAGTCCGCAAGCGAAACACTGTACCTCGTATCCCAATCCTGACTCAGGTCCCAAGTAGACAAATCCTGTTCTAGCTAAAACATGCGAAGAAGGTAATCCTTCCCTATCCGTAGGCCATTTCTGAAACGTGTCCAATCGACGGGCACAATCACAATAGTCAGGTAAGAAGACTGGAAAATGGTAGGGTTTGAACTTGGAGTTCTCATCGGGTTTCTCACTCGATTCTTGCTGTGGCGAAGTCATCTTTCTGGTGGGTAACTATCCTCTTACAACCAATGTTTTATACCAACGTGTCCATACGGTAAGGTAAAATGATTGGGAAGTCGAACTCGCTTCTGGTACACGATTTGATAGACTTTTTCCAAGGGTCGACTGACGATGTGGTGAGTGGGTAAACGTACAATCTTGTTCGGTTGGTAGGTGGTCACTTTAAAGTTTCCATCCTCTCCCGATTGCAAGGCTTCTTTCAATACCCCAAAGTTGACCACTCGACTGGTACGATAATTCAGAGTCAGTCCTTTCACTTTGCACGTCGTGTGCACTTCTCCTTGTTTGTCACGGTATTCGTAGCCGTAATTTTTGGGACCGCCACTGACGAAACTTAGAATCTTGTCGTCGGGATGTTCGTCTGTCCAGGCTCCTAAACGGTCTCCTTCGATGTTAGGGTGATGTTGAATCGGGTGATGGATGTAAATGCAACTGTCCGTGTCAAAGTACAGGACGCGTTCTTCTAACAGTTCTAAAGCTTCGTACAATTTTAAGCGAGCATGGGCTGTCACGTAAGCCGCAATGATGACATTTCCAAAAGGGTCGTCTTGTACAAAGTCCAGATCTTCTTCGTAATTGACCAAGATTAAATTCTCTCGAACGACGTCCACGTGTTTCATGTATTTGGTTTTGTCGTGAATCATCTGGAAGTAGCGGGAAGGTTCTGTCAAATATTCCGTCTTGGGTAAACACGGTCGTTGTGCCATTTTGCCCCACAAGCAATTTAACATCACTTTGGCAAACGATCGCCTGCCTTCGTTTTTCTCGATGTGGTCTAAAGTGATGCCTTCTTGTTCGTAGTATTTCTCTTTGAATTGTATTTGGTCTTCGGGAGTGTGACACCAGGAAGGATAGCCGCTGGCTTCTTGTTTCAGTTTCAAAAAGGCATCCACGTAGTCGGCGAAAATGCCTTTCTGCGTGGGGTCACCCTTGCGGTATTGTTGTGTCTTGGGAAAGTGGCAAATTTCGTACACTTCTAACAGTTGGTATCCCATGTCCAGAGCTTTGAACAATTCTACGCTGACCCAAGTTCCCGTCAAGGCCCGTTCTTCCTGGCTGTGCTGACAAGCTTGGTCTTGGTTGCACGTTTCGGCACAAGTACGGCACAAGGGAAACATCAATTTGCCTTGACAATGGTGAGGTAAGACGGGATGGTATAGGTTCGTGGGAGCCAAAACTTTACACTTGATCAAGCCTTCGTATTGTCGAATGTTTTTCAGGTCGATGTGTTCCGTTAACAATTGCGGGTGCCCTACAGGAAAGCGACAATATTTGCACACGTAGGGATACAGCGAACACACGTCCAAGTATTTGATTTCTTCTCCTTTCTCTTCGTCGGCTTGGTACAGCAAACAGGTGGCATTGGTCCTTCCTCCGTACAAACTATCCCTCGGGTTCAGCGGGTCCACGAACTGGTAACTTTCCACGAGGCGTTTAAACTCGGGATCGGTTTTCAAGCGGTGATCGTATTCGTGTTCCCACATTTCCACCACTTGGTATCCTTCCTGTTCCAACTTTAGGCGTCGCTGACAAGTGTCCTGGTACAAGTCTTCCATGGTTCGTTGCAAAAACTGATTTTTAGTGCCACGGTCAGGGTAACAGACGGGACATCCGTGAAATAAGCAACCGTTAAACTCGTACACGATCTTGGGGTTTTCTAAGTCCCAGCCATCGACCGAATACGTTCCGATGGTCTTTTCGCCCCCTCCGTTGCGGGCATGCTGAATCCACTTGTCTTCCTTGTCGCACAAGTAATGTAACCAACGTAGGGCTTTGACCGAGTATTGACGTTTGACAAAGTGGGTCGTTTGAGGACTGATGACAGCCACGGTCTTTTCAGGCATGAATCGTTGTCGATACACTAAGGAACACGCTTTGGCAATGGTGCAAGCTTCTTTCAAAGGATCGACCCCTCCGTGTTCCATGAACAGTTCTCGAAATTTTCCACAGCAACGCCGTAAAATGTCCACGTCGGAACGACAATACTTTAGCATTTCTTCCTGAAAGTCGAAAGGGTCCGAGGCGTGAGCCTGGTACCAAGCGTAGAAAGCTTCTCGTTGTTCGGTACGCATGTTGTCGGGGTCGTAATAGTGAGCTTCAGGTAAATGGGGTAGAACGGCGTGTTGATTGGCTTCCGTATTGAAAAAGTGTGGAAAGTACCCTTTAGCCATTTCTGTCATTCCAAACGTTTTAGGCATTCGACTCAAAGGCATGGCCAAGTAACTCATCGAATCTTTAAACTGCACTTGTCCCACTTGCATGAAAATGATTTTGGCTCCGTTCAAAGTCACTTTAGGACGCTCGGTGCCTTGTTCCGTATAGTACCTCAAAAGAAACTGTCCATCGTATCCGGAGAAATTGTGAGCCATCACCGTGGCATGACGATGACAATCTCCGTAACGTTCGATGTCCTCTTGGCTCCATGTCTTGTCGACGGGGTCTAAGACCCATTGGGCAAAATCGGCTAACGTGTTTGGTCCCCGAAAGATTTTTTCACGCCCTCCGGGAATCTTGCTGCAGTGAGGGCAATGACTGAAGATAGGTTCTTGAATGCACTTCTCGCACGCTCGATGAGCCACGCAGAAATTAGGAATGTGAATGCCAGTTTCTTGCATGCATTCGAAATCGAAAAAGATGAAATTGCCTTTCTTCTTGTGACCGTCCTCTTTCTCAGGTGGGGGTTGGTATTTTTGCACGTAACATTGGTGTTCCAAGTCCACGATGTGGTGACAAATGTGACATTTTTTCTTTCCTCGACATACGTGTGCCTTGACACTATTGGTACGTATGCCTTGTCCACACGCGGGGCACAATCTTAGCAGTTGACAAGCGCATTTCTTCTGTGAACCTTGCGTTTTCAGATGTTGTTGGTAACAGGTAGGGCTGACAAACGTGCGCAGACAAGTGGAACAAGGCACTGGTTCTTCGCTCAGACAGGGTGAAGAGGCCAAACATCCTGTGCATTTCGATCCACAATGCTTGTGTTGCTCTCGATTGTTATAACCATGGTCACATTTCTCACAGTAATAACCGTATTTCAGGAATCCGGTGATACTGGTAATGGTATCGAAATGGTCATCGTGATGATAAAGATGAATGTATTTTCCGTCCTTAAAGTCTTGGCCTCGAAACAACAGAGGTCCGCGTACTTCTTGAGGGTGCACTTTCAAGGTGTAGCGTGGAGCTAGGGTATCTTGCAATTTTTGCATCTCAGGAATGCCACAGAGTGTGTCTTTGGACAGTCCGGTTTGTTGTAACAGGAGTTCTGCTTCGTTTCGTTGTTTGGCTAGATGGGAACGTTGAATAGTGTTCCAGGTTCTTTTCCATTCTACCGTGTCGTTCTTGTCGGCATAGGTTCGTCCCACCACGATGGCACGGGCTAAACACATCTGGTCATGAGAGTTGTTAATTCGGACAAGACTCTTTTTGGTGTTGCGAAGGTCGTCCACCAATAACATCTTTTTGCGTCCTGTCCCTTGAGGAGGAGAGACGTGGGTCATGTCCAGTGTGGCTTTACCATCGGTGATGTCAAACTGATCATTAGATTGTTGTACGTGTTGAATCTTGTCCATGACTTTGGAAGCAGTCAATTCTGCAGGGGTGCTAAACTCGATCCAAACAGGGGATTTCAAACCGTCGTGTTGTATGGAAAGTCTCAAGCGATCGTCTTCTTTGGGTTGACATTGTCGCTTGAGTGCAGTGAGCAAAGAATCCCACACCTCGGTGATGAACCCTTCTGCTTTCTTTAACGGCACTTCAGCCTTGAAATCTTTAAACTTCACCGTGTATTTGTAAGCCGTGGTTCTAAATTTTCTAGAGGAGCGCTTTTCCGTCTCTCGAATGGAATAGTACTTTTCAGGGTTGACTAAGGGTGGTGAACTTGGTTTAGAGGGTTCGGATTCTGGTTCACTCATGTCCTCTTCAAAATCACTGGCATGAATTTGTGCCAAGATTTCAGCCCTGGTACGAGGCGATAGATCACGTTTCTGCCTCTTACTTTCTTCTTTCTTCTCGAATGAATGGGATCGTTTCATCTTGAAAGCAAAAAGTCAAATGACTCAAGTTCAAACACCATAAACTACTTTATAGTCATAGCAGACCAGCGTATATAAAAGGGTGTGTGTCTTGTCCTTTCACTATTCATTTCACTCTCAAGCCGAGCACAACGATGGAAGAGACTGACCAGATGGAACGTTTCGTCAGAGCTTTGCGAGGGGTCATTAGAAAATTCTCTTCAGACCAGCCTACGGACTACTCTCCTTCCTTTAGAGATAAAAGTCAAGATACTTGCTATATCTGTCAGAAGAAAGGACATTGGTCTTCAGAGTGTCCAGACCGTCAAAAAAGAAAAAAAACAGGGGATAAAAAAGACAAAAGTCAAGATACCTGTTATTATTGTAAAGAAAAAGGACATTGGTCTCCAGATTGCCCAAAAAAGAAACAAGAGGAGTCAGAAGAAAAGAGGAATTCTTCAGAAGAAGAGAGGGATTCTTCAGAGGAAGAGAGGGATTCTTCTGAGGAAGAAAGAAGACAGGTGAAGAAAAAGAAACAGGAGAAAAAAAGAAGAAGGGAAGAAAGCGAGGAGGAAGAAGAAGAAGAGGAAAAGAGTGTGACGGTGAAGAAATTCAAAAAACAGAGAGACTAAACAAGGAGAAAAGAAGAAATTAATGAACTTTTCCTTATTAAAGTGTTGTGTTATAAATTGTGAATTGGATTGTAAAAAATGGAGAAAAGAATAAATGAATGATATAAGGTAAGTGTCTTTGAGTTGTGATTTTAAAATAAGAAGCTACACTCACGCACTCATACACAGACACGTACTATAAGGGTAACATGGGTGAGTTTTTTTTTTGAGTTATTGGCAAATTGAAATTGTATTTCTTTTCGAGATATGTGGGTGGCCCTGAAAAGGGCCTTTTTTCTTCATGGTGTAGGGGTGAGTTTAAGCAATCAATTTTAACTGCCTTAAGCCTTTGCCACGGCCAAGGCCTACTTCTGGACTGCGTAATGTTGATGATGATGATAATGATTGGGTTGAAATCACTAAGGGTGGTACGGTAGGCTTAGTCACAGGGTTGACGTGTTTAGCTCGGGAAGGTCGTATTCTCTTCGGTCGTGATAAAGAAGTCTGATACATTTGTTTCAGACTTCTTAACTCCGCTAAAATGTCCAACAGTACCGTGACCGTTTGATTTTCACCCTCTTGTTTCTTTGCTGCTACTTCTTCTTGCTGTTGTTTTTTTCTTACCTCTTCTTCTTCTTCTTGTTGCTGTTGCTGTAGGAGAAAAGCCTGTTCCGCTTCCTTTTGTCGTTGTATAAATTTCTCCAATTCTTCTTTCTGTCTCTGTCTAAAATTCTCCACTTGCGGTAATGAAGAAAGTAACGAAGGTTCCGGAACAAATTCTTGCGAGGAGAGAAAATCCACAAAATCCCAATTCACCTCTTCTGAAAGTAAGTCCGGGTTCCCTTGGGCAGTCTCCCCTGCTGGTGCACCCCACTGGATCGTTTTCTGAGTTTCCGTCATGTTGAATCACTGTCGCATAGATTGACTGCACACAAGCGCTAGCGAATCTATATTGACTACGTGACGTCACAGACTGCTCTCTTCGGATTGGATGCGGGCTGACTGAATTCTGTAACGCGTGTTCGGATTGGTGAATGAACTCAATCCGTTTCAATCCTTCCTCCGCCTATAAATAAGCGCCGTTCAATGCATTGATTCACCTGTTCTCGTCGCTTCAAGATGTGGACTACAGTTGAGTCATCCACCCTTGTGTCTTCCATGATGTTTCGGACAGACTTGCTCATGTATGTCCGATCGAAGTGGACCGTTGTCCACAGGACAAACACCAGCCTGTGGATACGTAGGATCTACGTCGAAAGACAAGGATGCCTGAAAAGAGTGCTGATGTACGGACCAACAGTAAGACGCAGCCTAAGGACAAGAAGAAGACCAATGCGGTGCCATTTATGTTAATGAATACATTAACATAAAACCCAAAGGCCCTTTTCAGGGCCAGCCATATTTCTCGAAAAGAGATAGTCTTTGAATTGCCTACCCCTTTTTTAAATTTAAATTTAAATTTAAATTTTAAAAAAACTTTTTTTAAAAAAAAAAATCCCATGTTAAATTTCCCTTGTACGTATAGTATCCCACGATTTATTCCCATGTTAAATTCCCCTTGTACGTATAGTATCCCACGATTTATTCCCATGTTAATTCCCCTTGTACGTAAAGTGTCCCACGATTTTTCTCCATGTTAAATTTCCATTATACGTAAAGTGTCCCAAGGGTGTTTTTAATGCTAATTCCCATTATACGTAAAGTGTCCCCATTCACTACTGACATTCTTTCAAATGTGAGTGTTGCAAATGTAGGCAACTTTACCTTGGACCCGATATTTTCTCAGAAGTTCATACTAACTGTAAAGCCGCCTCCTCTTATAAAGAACAACATTTAGGTAAAAACATCAGTAAAAAAAATTAAAGTTATTGTCAAATCCAACAGAAAGTTTTGAAATTTTAATTCCTCCACTGAGTTCTAAATAGCTGTTGAAAATAGTAATACATTGGAATGACGATTTCAAGTGTGATGCTATTGTTTTTCCATGACATATAGGTACAGTATTGTCATTACAAAATTATGATTTATTGCGATGGTTTTCCCATTAATAATTTTCAGACATTTAACAGTCATTGACATCATGACATAATTAAGGGTGAGACACGAGTAAACGGATTCGTTTTTCATACTGGAAAAGGCTCTACAGCCCCATGACTAAATCACATATATCTGGCAAACAATATGCAATATCGTGTAACATTCGTATTTTGCAAATGATTGATAAGATCTTTATTTAACAGAAATAGTGATCGATATTTATTCGATTTATTTTACACGGGTTGTTAGCCGATAAATGACTGCATGATTATTGACATGATTCCAATAATGTTAATAATCGAAATAGTCTGCAATAAAATTTACGACAGTACTTATAGCAGTCGTTTCATGTTATATTTACTGTGTCAATTCCATCAATTAAGGATGGAAGGCAGAGTTGATTGCGCATGCGTATCCATCCATACAGGTGAAACAGTATTGAACATTTTTCGTATGTAAGTAGAAAGTGAACCATACAGGCCCCGTCCTAGCATGTGCGGGACGCAAAACAGCAAGCGACCAGCACGGGGTCCCAAGCAAAACACTTGTGAAAGTGTATGTGATTTCGATTTTTAAAGTAGCTTTAAAAAATTTCAGTCATATCGCTACGATATCTGCAGTGTGGCATTTTATAGTGATGTCCAGTACTCGGGCATCATGCTGCAGACATGTAGCATGACGTCCCACCCAGTCACATTATCCTGACAACAGGCCGACAAGTCCTAACACTAACCTGTTAATGCTGAGGACCGAGCGAGGCAGCTGTTAGTACCATTTTAAAGTCTTTGGGATGACTCGGCCGGGGATCGAACCCACGACCTCCCGCATCCGAGGCGGACGCTCAAACTACTAGGCCACTGGAGCGGTCAAAAAATTACATTGCCTGAAAGCTCGGGGCTCGAGGCGAATGCATTGTTCGCCTTATCTTAGGGCCGGGCTTGGAACCATATTTGTATCATTTGTTTGCTAGTTCTATGTCTATTTAGTTGCCATAGAAAATATTGCATTCAAAACTGGACAATAAAACTTTTATCAAAGTCTAATTCAAAAATATCTACTTGGTTACCTTTATTTAAACGTTTAGACAAGTTATCAATGACACAACACACTACTTGTGTTTCGCAACTGTTTAACTTTCAGAAGACATGTTGTTTACCAGATGATTGAATAGTTAGCCAAAAGCTTCATGCTGTTAGAACAGACAATATTCCAAGCACTTTAAGAAGAACAATGGTGAGTGACATGAGATGGGCGGTACTTATAGGCCATGACCTATTCCAAACAACTGGCATATATTTGCAAGAGACCAGTCCTTTGAGATGTTGCAAGTTTCCACAGATTTTTTATGAGCATTGATCAGCCGTTTCGTTCGTACTAATGCAATGTTAACTCGTAATAACGCAATACTATCTCGTAATAATGCAATACTATCTCATACAAACGCAATTTGATTTTTTTACTTGGCGCTAATGGGCTTCCGTACAAAGGTTACTGAAAGAGTTTCGGAAGTTACTGAAGGTCTTCTTAGGCAAAACAACAGACTGATGAGCAAACTGAAAAGATAGCAAGAACAACCAAGCAAACAAAAAAGATTTTAAGAGATCTTCCAACTGAAATAGCTCAGCCACACCCTCCTCCTCAACTTGGTGAAGAAGAAATACTTGAAGGCGCTGTCGGTGAACCAGAACCAAAACCAAAACCCAAACAAGAAAAGGAAGAAAAAAAAAAGAGAATTGTTTGATAAGTTTACCCCAAAAACAATTAATGCAGTAAAAGGGTTTGTAAAATTAAACGATTTTGCTGCATTGACTGCTGCATTTACTGCTGCGAGTTAGAGTTACAGAGAAAGATATTTAAAATCAGAATATGCTACTAAGCCTGTGTCAAGAGAAAACTGGTTCAAATGGCTATTTCTAATACAAGCAAAGAAGGTAAGCAAATCAGGAATGATGATCTTGATTACATGGCATATTTAGATGAAATAAAAAGTTATTATTCAGGAATAGAGCAATATCTCAAATCTACAAGATTGGCTCAACCTCCTAAACCTAAACCAAAAAAAAACAAAAACAAACTCAAAACAGCCTAAACCTAAATTTGCGCTTAAAGATAAAATGACGATTAAAGGTTTCAATGCTATCGATAATGCAAAAGCAGAAGAAGTTTATGATGTTGCTGCAAAATATGAAAAATTAGATACATATTTAAGAATCGAACCTGTTAAATCTTGGACATTAAGATGATTGGGTTAGCGATGTATATCTCATCTTTGCTGAACAAAGTTCTGTCAAAGCTGATGATCCCGATTTTGAAAAATTTAAAGAAGCAAGAAAAAGAGAACAACCTCAAAAACCGCAATCTGCTCCTCCTCAATCTATGCAACAACAACCCGAGGATGACTTTGAATCTTTTAGTATACACCTGCTGGTTTAGAAAGTATCAGGAGTGAAGATTATTTTGGGTTAGGACGTGATGTTACCAAGTATGATGAAAGAGATAAATATTTAAAGCCTCAATATGTTGCATCTACGCCAAGAAGAAATTGGATTAAAGATGTATATTTGGTTGGATATGGTCGTAAAATGTATGATAAAGATAAGCTTCAAGAATTTATGAAACTTGTGGAAGGAATAAAAATAGATGAAGAATTTACGCCATTACAAAAAGAACCTACAGCAGAAGAAAATCTCAACAGGACAGAACCTCCTCCAAAACCCGGAAGTGGTTTAAAACTTGTCCTGATAGTGTTCTTGCAAATGTCAAACGATTAGAAATTCAGATCGGAGGAAAACGTGAAGCAAATAATTCTCCAGAAATTATTAATGAAATATCTGATATTTTCCGAAGATTATTTACAGGCGGTGTTATGGACTGTAATGTTTATCTTTCATTAATCAAATTGTCGATGATTATTACAGTGACTGAAAACAATTAATCAGCTTGTAATTTAAAAAATGATAATACACAAAGCTCAACGTGGACCTGTAATAATTAGGGTAATAAATGCACGATTGCCAACGTACATGGCGATTTACAGAGATGGACTTAGTGATGCTGTTCAAGGATTATTGAAGAGAATAGCTCCAAAAGCAATACCGATTGCAAAACAATTAGGAATGAAAGTTAGTGAGGTTATTCGCGATAAAGGTATCAGTGTTGTTGGTAATGTTGCCGGTAAAGCATTTTCATCGATCAAAGAAAGATTAGCTCAATTAGTATCAAGAAAACCACAGCCATTAAAATTACCCAGTACTGAAATTATGCCTGCAAATATCAGTAAAATAATAAATCAAGCTGAAAATCAAAAACTAAGAGTTGGCTAATATACCCCAGCCAGAAAAAGAAACAATATGAAGGTAAGTTTAATAGCAGGAAGTGGTCTTCGTGTTAGACGATAATAATTATAATAAAATTGTTTAAGCGTATATCCGATCTAGTGTTTGATATGGATGCACTAGTGCTTAAAAATGAATATATACGCGATTATCAGTATTATTCTTATGACGCAATGTACCAAATCAGCGTGGTCTAATCGAATTACATGTTCAAGATATAAGCAGATATTTTTTTACCTGCTGAAGCGTTTATCGAAGTAGGTGTACTTTTGAAAACAGATGATACAGTGTACGGACTTTTAGATCGTGCTGGTTTTGTAATAATTTTGTTATGGCATTATTTAACAGTGCTATATACATGATTGACGAAAAAAATTGAATCGTATTTCGAAAATGTTGATGTTGCCACAACAATACTTGGTCTTGCAAGATATTCAGATGATTATTCAAGGTCAGCTGGTCCATCAATGATGTTTGCAAAGGATACCACTGATCACCCCGAGAGCAGCAGCGTGAGACTATATGCAGCTGGAACTGAAATCGCATCAATGAACGAAAATTTCAGCTAAGGATTTGCCGTACGTAGATCAATGTTTAATGGAAAAGAAACATTATCTTGTACAATTAAACTATCGCAGATATTTGGATTTTGTAGAAATGTTAGAAAAGTTATGTTTGGAGCTAAAAACGCTGGTACTTGTAATAGAAGCCACTGACACTGAAGCAATCTGGCGACCCAACGTAGTTGATGCTGGTAAAGTAATAATAACAAAACTGTCACTGTGTATGCCGGTAATGACTCCATCGCTTGCTGAAGAAGAAAAACTACTGTTTTATGAATTCAGGTGGTAAATCATTGTTATCATGGTTGACAATGACTACAGATAGTGTTCAAAGTAATGCAGCAGGGTTATTCACATGGCAGATAGCATCACAACAAGGAGTTTCTGCACCAAGACATATATGTATTGCTTTTCAGGAAAATGCTAGAATAGATTCACAGGAACGAAATCCAATGGTATTTGACACACTTGGAGTTTTTGAAGTTGTGTTGAGGATAAATAGACATCAAGAACCTTCTGAAGAAGTTTTGTTAAAATTTGATCAAAGTCATGTTGCACGTGCTTACCATCGGTTGATGACGTTTATGGGGCGTGATCAAAATGTTGACACTGGTTTACAAATATCTCAGCGGGATTTCACAACATTATATCTATCCTATTACCTTTTGTTGGAATATTTAGATTTATTCAGGCAATCTGTCGTTGATATTCATTTTCGAGCCCGTATAGCTCGACTGCCTGCTGGTGGTTACAACCAATCGCTGCTATTCTCTCAGACAAAACAATGCTACTTGAAGGTGTTGGTGGACAAACCAGAGTTATTGATGCTCCAGTAGAAAACATGTAATTAAATCGCTCACTTTATTCATAATGTCATCACATCATGCTAGTGTCAGTTTGACGGCTGGTCTGATTAAAAAGCTTCAATCAAATAAGAATGAACTGTGGAATCAAAATATCACTAAAAATGAACAGATTACAGGTGGCCAAAATAAACTATCATTGTCAGAATGTCAACTCAGGCATTTCAATGATGCCAAACAATCAAGAACAGGCGTTAAACTCAATCTTTCTGCGAGCGCCATTAAAGACTCGATTAAACAGGTGGTATATTTCCACTTCTTGAAGCTATACCAGCGTTAATAGCTGCTGCAGCCCCAGCTGTTGCAAAAACACTTGGTGCTGTAGGAACTGCTGCTGGGATGGCATTAAAGAAAGCAGGACAAGGGTTTAAAAAAGGGGAAGTGGTCTAAGATTACCAGGAACTTCTTAACGATACGGAAAAGGACTGATACTTCCAGGAATACTACGCTGATTCATCCTATGTCAAATTTTGATTTACTTAATCCTGCTAAAAATTAAATATACAAAATTTCAGAGGTGTTTTTACTCGTGATCAATTACCAAAACAACTAAGCAATATTGAAACAGACATAATAATAGTTCTGGTCCTGGTACTCATTGGGTGGCATACGCAATTGATCCAAGTAGAATTATTTATTTTGATTCGTATGGACTGGTTCCACGAAAAGAATTTACAAATTTCGTAAACACAATAAAAACTAACAGACAATAACCGATCCGCCAATATGTGGCCGTGAAGTAATTTCTGTATTTGACGCTGTGTCATCATCATCATTACCACCTCATAAAGTCTTGCACGATTATACAAGTAGCCGCAAATTGTTTTAAACAGATCTTAAAGTATAATGGTTGATATTAATGGAAGATCTTCTTCTAAAAATAAAAATAAAAACAAACACACAAAAGAAAAAATCCCCCAACGGAACAACCTATGAAAATATAAATAAACAAATTAGTGATGAAATATCTGAATAATTACGTCTTGCAAATGTAGATCCAAACGAAGTTGTTGTATTTCAAGTTAAGCAAAGAAAATTAAAAACAAGCAATCTTTCGTTGCAAGATATTATCGTCAGAATTAATCGAGTAACTGAAAATAGTATAGCTGTCTTTGATAGTAATGGAAAAGTTAAACCCTGTGTTATTATGTCAATGCTATTAGATAATATTCGTGGTCGAGTACAAAAATCCGGTGATACAATGACTGGTTCTCTCAATATGTCTAATAATAAAACTACTAGTCTTGAAGAACTAGAATCAGACAATGACGCTGTAACGAAGAAATACGTCCTTCCAATGATGAACTCGTTAGTTTTAGTTAATAATGAAATGACCTCATTTAAATCTGAATATAATAATCATACACAATTGTTTGACTTTTGGTAGAAACATAAATAGATCCAATAATGAGTTTTTTGGAAGTTAACCAGTCATCGACATTAAACTCTCTGACATAAAAGAATATTGACAGTGTAGTATATATAGTAGCGTTTGGACAAGCATTATGGTCACCACTAAATAAATCTATCAAACATCGCGCTGAGGTTACCGGTATATACAAACTCTTAGTCCTTAGCGTTACGACATTTACAATATCTACCACAATATCACTGTGTTATCCACTCATGACTCCGTCAGGTGGATCTCCTGGATTTTTGTTATTGCTGTTGGAGCAATACGATGAGGAAACATTTCCTGTGGAACCGAAAGAAAAAAAATCGTCTTGATTGACCATTGGTGTCTTTAATTAGTCGCCACATACCCACCTAATTAAAATATAATAAACATTCCAATCAACGTTCAACGTTTCAGACATAATCAAGTACCTGAATGACAACAAAACTAAAAAATATCGGTGACGAATTTACAGTAAAAGTAAAAACATATCACAGACGTATAGTTGTTGTTGACATAATTGCGTTTTCGGCGTCTGCTGTTATTGCTGGAACCGGTGTATTATTATCAACAAGAACATCATCGCTAGCAATGGCACCAACAGTTGTAACAATTTGTTCTTCAGCTATAACAATAATTGCTGGCCTTCTTAATATTATTGCAAAAATATGTACATGCACAAATGTAAACTCGTTATTATCAACAAGTCTTAGTGATGGAAAAATATCATACTTCGAATTTGCACAGATGATTGGAATTTACAAAGATGTAATGACTGTGATATAATCCACGCCTGATTTAAATAATAATAGCGCACTTGAGTTGTGGATTTAATAATTTATTTAATACTCATTTAACTTACAACTTAAAAAATATCTTTCATGGCAGGTGGTCTTCCAAAATATTTGTCTTTCAGCAGAGGCTTTGTTTTTATTAAATTGAAGATAACACAATTGTCATATGTTTTCAGAATAATTAAAACTATATTCAATAAATTTTCAAATTATTATGAAAAATACCAGTGAAGTTTGTTTAATTATTTATTAGGGGTGAAATGATGTGCCTGTGCTGTGTATTTTATGATTCATGATGGTCTGCTATACAATACATTATCAATACATACATGAACTGCATGTTCTTTTCATACTTAGAAGGTTTGTCAGTGGTAGGTTGGTGCCATTTTATATGTGTTGACATATTGGTTGTATTTCCAGTTTGCAGATTACAGACATAGACTGGTCATCCATTTGTAAAAATGAAAACTATTGACAGCACTTATTCCCCTTTGCAAAGTTAACACAAGATGAAAAACAATTGGGACCCCTTGTCAATTCAATGCTCATTTTATTTATCCTATCAGCATTTTAAGTAACTGATTACATATATCAGATTAAAAAGAGATATTCCATACTTGTTCCATTGTTTAATTTTAGTACTTTACAGATCATTTAATTGTCACATTTGTGAAAAGTATCTCTTCTGGTTTGTATCTACTTGGAGCGAGTTTGGATGTCAATACTTCTGGTATGTCATGCAATGAATAAGCTACATTGTTCTGATTGGTGGTTATTGTTTACCCTGTATTGGAATTAAAAAAATAACCACCAATTAGAATTGAATGTAACATATTTTGCTTAGTGACACTGGAAGTTTCACCTTAAAATTTGATATGAAGCAACAGAAACTTCACATAAAAGAGGTTGTTAAATGAGCAGAAAAGTACGTCAGTCATACATGGAGAAGAACTTTTGGAATATCTCCTTTATGTAGATGTATGTTATCAATGGCAGAACATACTGACATGATAAAATAATTAGCATGGAATCAATGGACAGTTATTCTCTTTTACTGACAAAAAAGAATGCTGCTTCCATGATGGATACCTGAGATGAATTCAAAATTTAAAGAATACGGCAAATTACAAATAATTAATCACGACTGCTGAACATTAAAGTAACTTTTACACGGCCAGAGTCATTTTGCATAACTTCTTCACCTCATGTTTTGATATGTATTAGGATGACAAAATTATTGATTCATTAATATAATGATTAAACACTTCACAAATATTATTTATTACTAATACAATGTAAGTCCGCATTCTCTCTCTCTCTCTCTCTCTCTCTCTCTCTCTCTCTCTCTCTCTCTCTCTTATGTTTGTTGATAGTAATACTAGTACAGGGCTTTACAGATTTCTAGACAATACACAGACAACTATTAATGTAGTTAGATTGTATTTGACATACACTTTGGATTGTAAATACACTTAATATCTTAGAATGCCTTGGGGATTTTTTGATAGATTTACAGCATTTTTTATTTGCATACTTTAGTGTTTGAATATTATTCTGTCCATTCATCCATATGCCCACCACCACAATTTCTAAATTGCTGTTTGGAAATGAATCAAACATGGTTGCTTGTGTCATGACTGTCTGCAATATTGGGTATAATTTTGTTCCTCCCCCGGTCATCCTTGGGAGGTTGTTAAAGATCAAGGTTTAAAACAGTATGGTGCCATTTTTTAATAATTTGTACCAATGTTGTACATGCATTTATAGGAGGAAGATTCTTGATGCAGCGAAAACTTTATAAGAGGGTCACTGAGGGATAAAGCCTTCTGTAATATATAAGTGGCTGGTATATTGAGATTAATTTTATATGAAATTTATTATATTGGGTCTTGGAAGGACTCTGGATTGCGACTCTTGGGTCACGATTTAAAGATGGAGTTAGTGTTGTGGGAGATAAAAATTTCATAAAAAGATCAGAGATTGCTCTAAGGGTTTTTTTTTTGTTCTAAAGAAGACCTTGATACGCGTTTCTCTTTCTTTCTGTTTTTTTTTCCCCACCTAGGTCAGACAGAGGATAAGTTTGATACAGTTAGAAGACTAGGATGCATTCAAACAACACAGGCTGCAGAAGCTAAGAAACTGCATGAGGAGAAAAGGTATATTGTCATCAAAGGAAATCCAGGAAAAGGAAAGGCAATAATAGCCTTTGATATGATAGATACTGAAATGTATAGAGATAGGCATGTAGTGGTATAGAGTCCGAGTGATTGGAAGACAGTGGACACAGATTGGGTAGATATTGTTGTGCTGGAGGGCATACTAGGAAAATGTGACTTTGACCCTAGCTATCTGCAAGAGTGGATGGTATACCTACCTACCATACAGGAACATGTAGATGCAGGAAAGTTACGGGTCATAATTACCACCCGAGTTGACAGTAGTGAATGGGGTGAGATTAGCGACAATGGGAATTAGCATTAAAAACACCCCCTGGGTAAGATTAGCGACAATGGAAATTTAACACTACTTTAGGGACAAGGGGAATTGAACATGGGATCTTTTTAAAAAAAAAAATTAAAAAAGGGGTAGGCAATCGAAAGGCTATCTCTTTTCGAGAAATGTGGGTGGCCCTGAAAAGGGCCTTTGGGTTTCTTCTTCTTCTTCTAACTCCTCCACTTCTTCCACCAAGTCCTCACTTTTTCCATTATTCCTTTCTTCTTCTTTTTCTCCTCTGGCATCCAGTCTGGATGGCCCAAGGCTCTAAACTTTTTTCCTGGACTTTGATCCAATTCTGATTTAGCCTTTCAAAATCAGCCTGTTTCTTTTTGTTTTCCTGATCTTTTCTTTCTTTATTCCATCTCTCTTTAATCTTCTTTACCTCTACCTCCATCACTTTTCTCATAAACTCCTCTCCTTTCCTCAGTCTTTCCTGACCTCTCTCCACAAAAGAGCACTCTGTCCCATGTGACATATTTTCAAGAAAGCACCTGACTTTGCTTGCATTGTCAAGTGCTTCCTTTAGGCTTCCCACTCTGACATAGGTGGGATTTATCATACCTCTCAGTCTCTTTTCCTCCTCTTCTATCATTTCTGCTATCACTTCTTTTGCTACGTTTAGGCATTTAGCGTAGTCCAGATACTCTGCTATCTTCCATTCTTTTTCTAGTCTCTCCACTACATAGATACCATCCATTATCCAATTGTATATATGTACCAAATTGTTGAACAACTCACTTGCAACCACCATCTTCGTTTTTATTATTCCGTAGAATGGTTCGAGCATCAAACCTTGTGGGTTCTTATAGTTCAAGTACGGATGTGAAGGAAAACATCCCCTAAAAACATAAAATTGATCTTACCTAGATCATGACCAAACAACGCGCGGACGTGAAGGAAAACATCCCCCTACTCTTCTCATTTCATATAATATACTATCCACATAAGTGAAGCAACAATAAACAAACCCCAAATCTACTATTTACACACGCAAATCATTAAAAGAAAATCCATAATCTACTATCCACACAGCCGTACGTGAGCGGTTACAAAACCCAAACTATACTCTCCACATACGCTAAGAAACAATAAACAAACCCCAAATCTACTATTTACACACGCAAATCATTAAAACAAAATCCATAATCTACTATCCACACAATCGTACGTGAGCGGTTACAAAACCCAAACTATACTCTCCACATACGCTAAGAAACAATAAACAAACCCATAATCTACTATTCACACAAACTTACGTGAGCGGTTACAAACACATACACTCGCACTATGAAAAATAGAGTCAGTGTTTATATTCACACTACTCTACCTACACACATTGGCAAATTGATGGTTATTTCTTTTCTAGAGTATTGGGTAGCCCTGAAAAGGGTTGTTTTTTGGAACTTCATGGACACCTGGTTAATGATGGCACCTTCCAGGCCTGGCGCCACATACGCATCTTGTTCTCCAGTTGCTTTTTACTTTTTTTGGGAGAGAGCAGAGGGAGGATAAATAGCTTCAGAGTCCCAATTTTCTGTCTCTGGGATTCTCAAATTTCTTCTCTCCTTTACTCCTCTTCTTTGTTTCTTCTCTCCTCCTCCTCTTCTTTGTATCTTCTCTCCGCCTCTTCTTTGTATCTTCTCTCCTCCTCTTCTTTGTTTCTTCCCTCCTCCTCTTTCATCCTTCCCTCTTCCACAATGGCTTCCGCGGCCAGTTCGTTCAACAGGCGCCTGGCATAATCCAGATGCACATGAAGTTCCAACAGTTTCGCTAGTCTGGTGTTCATTCTGGTGTTCATCAATCAACAAGGGTAGCTGGACTGCCGAACGAGTTTCAATTTATACTAAAAGTGCGGACGTGAAGGAAAACATCCCCCTAAAAACATAAAACTGATCTTACCTAGATCATGACCAAACAACGCGCGGACCTAAAAGAAACACTCACTCACTTTTTTATACTACCCATTCCTATTCTAAAAATTTTTTTCATTAATCACTTCAATATACTATTCACATACGCAAAGCAATCCAATCAAACCCCCAAATGTACTCTCCCCACACCTCAAACAGCCCCAAAAAACATGATCTTAATCTACTATCCACACCAACGTACGTGAGATGTTACAAACACAAACACACAAACACATACACTCGCACTATTAAAAAAAGAGTTAGTGTTTATATTCACCCTACTCTACCTACACACATTGGCAAATTGATGGTTATTTCTTTTCTAGAGTATTGGGTAGCTCTGAAAAGGGCTGGTTTTTTTTTTGTTTTTTTTTTTGTTTGCTATGGCAATCTTTTAGTTTCTAAGAATGCGATGTCCTCTGAGGATAGACTTTCTGGCGATAGGTCTGCTTCTTCGGAAAGAGAAGAAGAACTCTTTGGTGTCGATACGACAATCGACAAAGCCTCTGTCAGGTTAAGGTTGCTACTGCTGCTGCTGCTGTTGCTGTTGTTGTTGCTATTGCTGCTGCTGTCTCTGAAGTCTGTACTTCTCTGTCCATTCTTCTTTCTCCCTGTTCACTTCTTCTCTGAAGAGCTCTTCTATCAGGTCTTCAGTAACTTTTAACATTCTCACATTCTCTATCTCTTCTGGCTTCGGTATCAGACTGTGTCTGACCCTATGCAAATTCACGTAGGCTTCGTTTAGCTTAGCTAGTTTGGAGCACATCTTCGTAGGAGGATGAGTCGACAATGGATGGTTAGACTGGAAACAACCCGGTTCTTAAAGTCAAAGCGCGGACGTGAAGGAAAACATCCCTCTACGGTTTTCGAGCCGCAACGTTCAATGAGTGTCATGAGAGGGATAGTAAGAAGTCAAAGAGCATAAATCAACATTCTTATAGCCAAACAAACCACAAAGGCATTTTTTTCAAAACACAACATTTTTTATTCAAAATCACTTAATATTAACCAACAACTCTAACATTTTTTTAACAATAATCCAACAATATAACATCAAACATTTTTTTCAAATCTCAAACATTTTTTTTCAATTTACACTCTACTTTAAACAGGGTTGGCAAAGTTGTGAATGAAATTGTGATTTCCACTGTTGCAAGTCATTGAGTCATGGATGGACACTACGTTTCCTAGCTGAAGACAACAAAATAAGCATACTAGTCACAAAATCAACGATTTACTTTCTCATCGTTTCTAGAAAAATCACGATCAAAATAAGTCACTAAATGTTCTTTTGCTGATAATAAGTGATCAATTTCGATCTCGACTTTCTCTTTGAATTTGTCAATGAGGGCTTTGATGTAATGGATGTCTCGAGTCGTTAATGGAGGACAGAAATGTTCACGCAAGTCTTTATACCACCAACGTAACACGTCTTTTTTAAACAGACTCCAAGCTTCGTCCAGATATTCGTTGAATTTTTCTTCTTGACTGATGTTTTGACATCCATAGTAATCATGCTTCATCCATATCGTAATTGTGTCTGCCAGGTATGTAGCACAGTAGGAGACCAATTGCTGTTCTTGTTCTGGACATCTCGACTTGATCACGATGTCCTTTTCGTCTTTGTGTTGGGATTCTCCTTCCACGGTCTCCTCACATTCCATCTTCAAAGCTTCTCCACTAGGTAAAGAGGGAGAACAGTTTTCCATAGCTTCTAATAGTCTAGAATGACTTCTCTCAAACTGTTGATTTCTATCGTATTATCGAATTCTGCATACAGGATGACGTTCACTGTCTCTTTCAGTGGTTCTGTAAACTGAAGTTCCACACGAATCTGGCCGGATTTTATAGGGTGAAAATATCCCTCGTCGCTGCCTTGGTCTGGAGTGAAATCAAATGCCCACAAAGCATAACCTCCTGCATAATCCTCGTACGTAATGCCGTGACTGGTGTTGGTCCCTAACTGTCCGGTGGCTTCGTACAGGGACAAGTACGATCTCAAGTAATTCATCTTTGTGGGATCAAAGTCAGGTTCGAAAGGTCGGGTACACAAGGTCTTGCCGTCGCGACTGACTTCGATTTTCTTCACGTTGAAGTGATGAAAGTTGAAAGGATTTTTAGTGAAGGCTCCGTTGAAGGCTTTATTCTCGACCATACCAAGGATTAAACGCTTGGGTAACTGTCCTTGAAATAGATGATCTTCGATCATGGATTGATGGTTAGCGGGAATGGTGAACGTTTTCACTTCCACGCGTCGTATGGGATACTTGGCGGTCGTTCTGCTCAACGTTTGACTGATGTCGTTTCCCACTTTAGGTAACACTTCCACGCGTCGTACGTAGAGTTTGGCCTCCTCGATTTGGCTTTTGGGATTGCCAGCAGCAGTATCAGCCAACAAATGGAAAGCGGCACTGCTACGATTCAGTCTCAAGCGAACATTTACCCCGTTCAGCAAATATTTCTCTTGCAACCACATGTCCAAATGCAAACGATCCATCAGTTCTAAACTCTTCTTATTTAAGATTTTGCTTCGTCTTTCCACAAAGCCGTCATTGTCTTTATCTATTTCGTCAAACTCCTTCGCTTCGTCAGGTTCCCATAGCACACACGCATTGAGATGAGTATTCTTGGCATCTATTCCGTACGTCAAGAGATTTTCCAGGTAGGCACGATAAGGGTAAGTATCCATGCTGCTGCTGACCAGTTTGTTATTCAAGTACAAGTCCACTGAGCTGAACAAGGAATGCATGAAATTGTTGACGGGAGCCATATTCTCAGTGTCTTCTACTCCACCATCATCCTTATCTAGAACTTTGACTTTCAGGTACAAGTAACTGCTATTCAGATCGATGTAATCTTCGGGCTGTCCTTTGATTTCAAACTCGATAGGAGCGGAATCGGTCAATGAGGAGACGGGGTGAAATTCCACCCATTGGGATTCTTGCATGGTCATCATGGTGGGGGGCATGGCAAACAGATCCAGTTCCGACTTGGAACAGGCGCATGACTCTCGGTGCATCATTTTTTTGTTGTTGCTGTTTCTCAATAATCGAAAACGTCTAAGTCTCGAACGGTTCTTCTTTTCTTGGTCTTTCTAACTTTAGACGTGTGAAGTCTGGTAAAAGGGTGTTTTCTTCGTCGTCTCTTTCTGCCTTGTCCTTGCTGAATGCCTGACTCGGTAGCGTGCAGGGCATTTATAGGTGTGTCTCGTTGGCCCAAAAGGTCTTTACCCGTTTGTAGCAAGACATTTTTGCCTGCCCTTATGAAGGCTTCTTTGGGGTTTTGTTTGTCGATGATGAGATTTTGGAGAAATTCTTTGCCTTGCGTCAGTGCCGCATCTTTCAAGGCGTGCAATCCGCGTGTCACCATCGGTTTCAACACCGGAGCCACCGAACGAAAGGCCGATTTCAACATATCTCCTAAACCGTGTCCTCGCTGTCGAGCAACCCCTCGGTACACTGGATACATGACTTACGAATCGTGAGAGAACCGTTTTCGAAAATGGAGTTTCACCGTGACTTTTCCTTTGGTGACTGGAATATTTTGTCCCAAATCTCCTTTTATAGCAATGTTGACCGTGTCCAAATACGACTTGCTGACAGGCAAATAATGAGGATGTACAAATTCGCGGTGGACGTGGTAAGTGTTTCCACCTTCCTCGTCAGTGGCCGTGGCAGAATTTACTTTGAAAGGAATGACACGCAGTAACGGCACGGAGGTGTGTCCCACCACGTTGTACTCCACCACATCGGAGTACACAAAGATCAAATTCAGTCCCTGGTTCAGTTCTACCGGGAAAAGAAAATACCTTGCAAAATGCCCGTTGTTGTCAATCTCTGCTTTCTCTATCTTTTTGGTCTTTTCGTCCGTGACCAAATTGAGGTCTCCACCCAAAATGTCATACAATTCAGGGCAAAATTTAATACGTATACTTTTTTCCTCACTTTCAAATTTGATGAGGAGACGGTGAGACAGTTTGTGGTACTCAATGGTGACACGTTTTCTTAGTCCGGTCAGAACTTTGTCAAATGTTGCATAGAATTTGTCAGCGATGGCCTCCACCAGATGTTGACCACTAAAATAATGGCCTGAGTTAATTTTAAAGTGATAAACGTAAAAAGGAGGACAAGTGCCACTGCTGCTGCGGGGTAATGGGTCCTTCGCAAGAAATGATCTATGTTGAGGAGTGTTCGTCATGGTTTGCTGTACTGTTGGGTCCAGAATTTCGACGTCAAAAGTGTTTTGAGTTTCAGTGATGTTTTTGATTTGTGTTGGGTGAATCATTTCTACCAAAGCCACTTCTCAATGGGCTTCGTGATCTAAGGGGATGGCCTGAGGTAATTTGGCCGTGTAACAGCACAACGTGTTGTGGGGAAACACCTCCATGGAACTGTCACTGGGTAAGGTTAAGTAAAATTGGTTTTGGTGACTCATAATTCCAGAGTTCTGTGGCTGTCCGAGGGGTTACTGGACGTCAGAGGCGTGTCTCCGCTCAAAATGGGGTTCTGGTTGTGGTTGGAGTGGTGACTGGCACTGGCACTGGACAAAAGGTTCCCGTGATTCCCGTTGGAAGAGAATTTCATGGAGAGATTGGGAAGCAGGTAACCGATGCAACTGCTCAATAAAATGGTCCACAATTGTTTGTCTCCTTGTTGCAAACTCAAATTGGCAATGGCTGCCCCGATGACACAATACACCACGAAGATTTGGCAGAAAAAGACGATTTGCGTTTTAGGCACACGTTCTCCGCACCACACCCACAAGGGTTGTTTTTGTAAATCTTGCAGAGAAGAACTAGGTGAAGGAGTGGTCGACGTAGCTGCGTCTGTGTGAAAGGGCATGATGGTCACTTCTTTATATAGTCGATGACTTGCGAAGCGTCGATCCAAGAATCAAAACTGGGTGGATATCCTTTCCAACGTACTTGGACTTCTTTGACACGTCGTTTGCCCACTTTACGGGTTCTGCGTTCGAGAATGCTTTCGATGTCGTACACGTCGTCTTCGTTTTTGGTCACACGTTGTAACTCGGGCAAATAAAACGTTCCTTTGAGCACTTCTCCGTTCATGTCTTCCAATTTATAGACGGCAGGATGACGGCCATGCACTCGTCCAGTGACACGAAACAATTCGGTTGTCCAGTTAGGTAAGTAACCTTTGTCGAAAGTGCGTTTGGTTTTGCCAATGCGCACCCAATCTCCTACGGCCAACTCTCCACTTTTTTTGGGGACAGCCCTCGTCGGGGACGTACCAAACAGGCGCTCAAACACCAACACTTCGTTCTCGGGAGTCACGTCTTGCGGGGCACGTCCGATGCTTCGATGGTAAGATTGGTTGTACGCTTGCACCAGGTGTGGTAAGATGTCGATGTACTTCAGAGTGTGGTGATGCGTAAAATATTTCCACATGCGTTCTTTCAAAGTGCGTTGAAAACGTTCCACGATGCTGGCTTTGGTTTCGGGATTCTCGGTGGTAAAAAAAATGAATGTCACGTTTCTTTAATTCTTTTTGGAAAGCGTGGTTCAGAAATTCGGTGCCTTTGTCCGTTTGCCATCGAAGAGGGTGACGGCCACTTTGTTTCAACACTCGTTGCAGGGCTCGCACTAACTCGCTGCTCGATTTGGAAGTCAAGGGCACGACCCAGGCAAATTTGGAAAAGACGTCGATGACACAAAACAAATATTTGTAGCCACGATTGTAGCTGGCCAAATGAGAGACATCGGCTAAATCGGCTTGCCATTGATGATCGATGCCTTCCACTCGGGTGCGACTTCTGGCAAACTTGCGTCGAATGGGTTTGTGTAAAGTGTAGGTAGCTTGTTCTTGTAACCATCGTTGCACTTGAGGTAAACGGAGACTTTTCAATCGAGTTTTGGCAGCACGATACAATTTTTGAACTCCTGCGTAACCTGCAGGATGAGAGGGATCGTAGTAAATGCTGACTAAGACTTTTTCCAATTTTTTTTTGTTTGTGTGTTAATAAGACACCCACTCTTGGAGGATGCTACTCTTTTTCTTTTGGGGTACTTTCTTGGATTGCAATGCTTTGCGTGTGCGACCGGCAATAGGTGTTGAAGAGGAGGAAGTCTGAGCGGGGGATATCGGTTCTTGTTTCACTTCTGTCTTCACTTTCTTGTTCTCTTGTGATGAAGAAGGGGTGGCCATCATCTTTTTAATCCATCCAATTCTGGAGGTAGGTGGTGTTGTTAACTTGCGTACTTTTTCTGGTGGAGTTTGAAACCCTTCTTCTTCTTCTCCTTTTTCTGTCTTGGTCACTGGTAGTGGTGGTACTGATACTGGTACTGGTGATGGTGCTGGACTTTTCATCAAGGTCTTAAAATCTTTCAGAGTGGGTAGAGCTGTTTCGTCTAAAGCTTTCTGGTGAAAGAGTTGCAGTCGTTGCAAGAGTTGACCGTACTTTTGCGATTTTTATGTTTTGGACAAATCTTGGCGATCCATTAAGGACTGCAATTCGTGTTGTAACTGGGACATCTCGCTCAAATGGGGATTGGGAGGTAAATGCGGGGTGCGTTGTTCTTGCCACCGATGGTATTCCATCCATCGTTTGTAAGGCACTAAAGCTAGTTTTCGTCCTTCCATGGGGTTGTCAGGGGTCGATTCTGAGATCTTGGGACTTCCGAGGGCCTTTTTATCTTGCTCCCACCAGTCCTCCCAACATGGTTCCCAAGACTCCTTTCAGTAAGGGACCTAACAAGAGGGGTAAAATGCCTCCACGTTGGACCAATATCTTCTTCTTTTGACGAATGGGAATTTTCTTTTGAACCATTTGGCGAAGAACGTGACGATGTTTACCTAAGCATTGTTTCTGGTGTTTGGACAAAGGGATCGTGCCTTTCAAGACGTTCAAACGGCATTCGCACACGGTATCGATGACCTCTTTGGAGGCCGATTGAATGAGTTTTTTTCGTAGGGGTGGAGAAGCTTTGCACAGGACAGATAACATGTCCCCATGTTTAACTAAACGAGGAGGCAGACCTTTTCTTTTCTTTCCTTGGGGCTGTTTAGAAGAGGGATGTTTTCTGGAGGGTGATATCTTTGAGTCTTCAGCACCAAAAACACTGATACCCCTACTTGGTCACAGACCTTTTGTATACTGGAACGCGTCGCCACTGATTGTCTTTACGTCGTATCAGTTTGAGGACAGGCATGACACGTCGTGCAGGGGTACGTAACGGACTAAATCGAGCCAGTTCTTGCTTGGACAAACCCAGTAAACTTTGTAACATGCCCGATCTTTCTTGGACTTTGATTTTGGGAGAAGGTACTTTGTGAGCAGCAGCCACTGCCACTAAATTGGAGGGTCCTGCCACTGGGGAAGTTCTTTTTGGGGTCATCAACGGAGATGTTCTTGGTGTGATCAACGTCTCCAAGTACTCTTCAGTTCTTGGTGTCATCAACGGAGAAGTGGATGAACGTGAGGCTGCCGGAGACGCAGTCACCGCCGTGGCAGGTCGTGGTTTGCGAGTGTAAAGTTGCGTCCTGGCCGAAGAAGTGCCTCTCTTGCGACTAGTTTTCTTCTGTGGACTTTTCTTTTTCTGGGGGCTTCTTTTCTTTTTCCGGGGTGGTGGTGTCTGGTAAGGGGAGGGTCCCGCCACTGGAGAAGTTCTCCTTGGGGACCTGGTCTTTTTCTTCGTCTTGGAGCTTCGATTGACTTTTTTCTTGGGGAGAATTTGGGGGCATTAGGATCCCGTCTTAAGAGAGAGCGAATGATGACCCCTCCTAGAGTACCGCTTCCTCCAGGTTTCAAAATGATTTGTTTTTTGGTTTGAGTGTCGATGCGGGGATCGGCCAGTTGGACCAAAGCGACTTTGTTTCGATCAAAAAAGAGTTTGGTTTGATGAGGAATCTAAATGATCCCTTGGAGTAATTCACGTGCCGTCACCGTGAACCATCGTAAGACTTCTTTGAGACTAGCTTCTAAGACACGAGCTCGTATTTGTGGATTTTTTTCTCGACTGATGCCATACAAGGCACGAATCAAGGGACGTCATGTTCAAAATGTGTGAGACAGACGAAAAGGGTCTGAGGTTTTTATAGATTTTTTTTGTGGAGTGAAATTAAGTCGAGGACGGAGACGTGTACAGGACAGGCCCTCCGTCTTGGTCCCAGTGGTGAAACAAGTGGGTACGAAATCGCAAATCCTCGGGGGTCGTAGGTTTCAAATCGACGAGTAAATACCCGTGTGGAGTTTGATTGGCATCGTCGTACGCCTGAGTCAGCCAAGGCGTTCCTAACTGTTTGGCTAAGACTTGCACTTGCGATTTATCTCGAGGTCTTTTAAACAAGACCACGTAATGTGCATTGAGACTGATGGTGCGATGGGCTTTACTTTGTTAAAACAAATTTTGGGTGATGTAAACGACACTGGCATTACGGTGATGCCCTTTGCGCGTGAACCACATTTTAATTTCTTCTTCGTCTTCTCCGTCAAAAATGACCAAATGGGTTTGACGGGAGTCAGAGACGATGTCGTCGTCTTCTTTAGGAATGCCTTCCACAAACACGATGGAATCGCCTTGACTTTCTCGCCAGAGGCTGTACGCCGATTGCCACTCTTTGTAACACCACACGATCCGCTGAGGAGGTCGATCGACCAAATGATGTTTATGTTCGATCAAACGTTTGACGAATTCGGTTTTGCCTGAACCGCTAGGTCCAGCAATGAGCATGTTAAAGGGATGGCGAAGATACAAAGCCTCCCAACTGGCACGATCTAAGTGTTCGTCGATGACTTTGACAGTAGAGGAAGAGGGAGCAGAGACAGCAGAGGTAACCATAGTGTCTGGAATGTCACTTGTGACACGAAAACAAACAAGACGGGAGTTTATATACTTTTTTCAGAACACGTTTATTGAATGTTTCAAACATGAATACGAAAGACGAAAAAAATACATAAAAGCCAAAGGCTTAAGTACAAGGATAAAAGGCACATGATAACCATTAATGTGGAATAAACACAAGTGTCTGTACAACATGTTTTGGGTAATGTTCTGACCAGTTCTATAAGGGGGTAAGGTCACACAAGTGTCCTCCCGAAAGGGTCTTTCAGGCCTGTCCACGACAGTCCTGTCCTGGGTGACGGGTTCTTCTGGCACCGTCACTAACACAGGTTGAAAAGTCGCAAGGCTCACAATCGCATTCCACTTCAGAAGCCCCACACTTGAATTGTGCCTGTCTAAACTTGTTTTGTGTTTCTCTGAAAGTATTCATCTTGTTCGCTCGGTCTTGGTAGTCACAATGAACTATCGATCTTGCCTAGGGTTCCTTTTTATATACAGACCAATACCGACGTGTCCATACGGTATGGTGAAATGATTGGGAAGTCGCACTCGCTTCTGGTACACGATTTGATAGACTTTTTCCAAGGGTCGACTGACGATGTGGTGAGTAGGTAAACGTACAATCTTGTTCGGTTGATAGGTGGTCACTTTAAAGTTTGCATCCTCTCCCGATTGCAAGGCTTCTTTCAATACCCCAAAGTTCACCACACGACTGGTACGATAATTCAGAGTCAATCCTTTCACTTTACACGTCGTGCGAAATTCTCCTTGTTTGTCCCGGTATTCGTAGCCGTAATTTTTAGGACCACCACTGACGAAACTTAGAATCTTGTCGTCGGGATGTTCGTCTGTCCAGGCTCCTAAACGGTCTCCTTCGATGTCAGGGTGCTGTTGACTCGGGTGATGGATGTAAATGCAACTGTCCGTGTCAAAGTACAGGACACGTTCCCCTAACAGTTCTAAAGCTTCGTACAATTTTAAGCGAGCATGAGCTGTCACGTAAGCCGCAAAGATGACATTTCCAAAGGGGTCGTCTTGTACAAACTCCAGATCTTCTTCGTAATTGACCAAGATCAAATCCTCTCGAACGACGTCCACGTGTTTCATGTATTTGGTTTTGTCGTGAATCATCTGAAAGTAGCGGGAAGGTTCTGTCAAATATTCCGTCTTGGGTAAACGCGGTCGTTGTGCCATTTTACCCCACAAGCAATTTAACATCACTTTGGCAAACGACCGCCTGCCTTCGTTTTTCTCAATGTGGTCTAAAGAGATGCCTTCTTGTTCATAGTATTTCTCTTTGAATGTCTTTTCGTCTTCGGAAGTGTGACACCAGGAAGGATAGCCGCTGGCCGCTGGCTTCTTGCTTCAGTTTCAAAAAGGCATCCACGTAGTCGGCGAAAATGCCTTTCTGACTGGGGTCACCCTTGTGGTATTGTTGTGTCTTGGGAAAGTGACAAATTTCGTACACTTCTAACAGTTGGTATCCCATGTCCAGAGCTTTGAACAATTCTACGCTGACCCAGGTTTCCGTCAAGGCCCGTTCTTCCTGGGTGTGCTGACAAGGTTGGTCTTGGTTGCACGTTTCGGCACAAGTACGGCACAATGGAAACATCAGTTTGCCTTGGCAATGGTGAGGTAAGGCGGGATGGTATAGGTTCGTGGGAGGCAAAACTTTACACTTGATCAAGCCTTCGTATTGTCGAATGTTTTTCAGGTCGATGTGTTCCGTGAACAATTGTGGGTGCCCTGCAGGAAAGGGACAATATTTGCACACGTAAGGATACAGCGAACACACGTCCAAGTATTTGATTTCTTCTCCTTTCTCTTCGTCGGCTTGGTACAGCAAACAGGTGGCATTGGTCCTTCCTCCGTATAAACTATCCCTCGGGTTTAGGGGGTCCATCAGCTTGTAACTTTCCACGGCACGTTTAAACTCGGGATCGGTTTTCATACGTTGATCGTACTCGTGTTCCCACATTTCCACCACTTGGTATCCTTGCTGTTCTAACTTTAGGCGTCGCTGACAAGTGTCCTGGTACAAGTCTTCCATGGTTCGTTGTAAAAACTGATTTTTAGTGCTACGATCAGGGTAACAGACGGGACATCCGTGAAATAAGCAACCGTTAAACTCGTACACGATCTTGGGGTTTTCTAAGTCCCAGCCATCGACCGAATACGTTCCGATGGTCTTTTCGCCTCCTCCGTTGCGGGCATGCTGAATCCATTTGTCTTCCTTGTCGCACAAGTAATGTAACCAATGTAGGGCTTTGACCGAGTATTGACGTTTGACATAGTGGGTCGTTTGAGGACTGATGACAGCCACGGTGTTTTCAGGCATGAATCGTAGTCGATACACTAAGGAACACGCTTTGGCAATGGTGCAAGCTTCTTTCAAAGGATCGACCCCTCCGTGTTCCATGAACAGTTCTCGAAATTTTCCACAGCAACGCCGTAAAATGTCCACGTCAGAACGACAATACTTTAGCATTTCTTCCTGAAAGTCGAAAGGGTCGGAGGCGTGAGTCTGGTACCAAGCGTAGAAAGCTTCCCGTTGTTCGGTACGCATGTTGTAGGGGTCGTAATAGTGAGCCTCAGGTAAATGGGGTAGAACGGCGTGTTGATTGGCTTCCGTATTGAAAAAGTGTGGAAAGTACCCTTTAGCCATTTCTGTCATTCCAAATAATTTAGGCATTCGACTCAAAGGCATGGCCAAATAGCTCATCGAATCTTTAAACTGCACTTGTCCCACTTGCATGAAAATGATTTTGGCTCCGTTCAAAGTGACTTTAGGACGTTGGGTGCCTTGTTCCGTATAGTATCTGAGAAGAAACTGTCCATCTATCCGGAGAAATTGTGAGCCATCACTGTGGCATGACGATGACAATCTCCGTAACGTTCGATGTCCTCTTGGCTCCACGTCTTGTCGATGGGATCTAAGACCCATTGGGCAAAATCGGCTAACGTGTTCTGTCCTCGAAAGATTTTTTCACGCCCTCCGGGAATCTTGCTGCAGTGAGGGCAATGACTGAAGATAGGTTCTTGAATGCACTTCTCGCACGCTCGATGAGCCACGCAGAAATTAGGAATGTGAATGCCAGTCGCTTGCATACATTCGAAATCGAAAAAGATGAAATTGCCTTTCTTCTTGTGACCGTCCTCTTTCTCTGGTGGGGGTTGGTATTTTTGCACGTAGCATTCGTGTTGCAGGTCCACGATGTGGTGACAAATGTGACATTTTTTTTTCCTGAACATACGTGTGTCTTGGTACTGTTGGTACGTAGGCCTTGTCGACAAGTAGGGCACAATCTCAGCAGTTGACAAGCACATTTCTGCTGTGAACCTTGAGTCTTCAGATGTTGTTGGTAACAGGTAGGGCTGACAAACGTGCGCAGACAAGCAGGACAATGTACTCTTTCTTGTCCTTCGCTCAGACAGGGTGGAGAGGCCAAACATCCTGGGCATTTCCATCCGCAATGTTTGTGTTGCTCTCGATTGTTATAGCCATAGTCACATTTCTCACAGTAATAACTGTATCCCAGGAATCCAGTGATAGTGGTAATGGTATCGAAATGGTCATCGTGATAATAGATATGAATGTATTTTCCGTCCTTAAAGTTTTCCCTCGAAAGAACAGAGGTCCGCGCATTTCTTGATGGTGCACTTTCAAGGTGTAGAGTGGAGCTAGGACATCTTGCAATTTCTGCATCTCAGGAGTGCCACAGGGTGTGTTTTTGGACAGTCCGGCTTGTTGTAACAGGAGTTCTGCTTCGTTTCGTTGTTTGGCTCGGTCGGATCGTTGAATAGTTTTTCAGGCTCTTTTCCATTCTATCGTGTCGTTCTTGTTGGCATAGGTTCGTCCCACAACGATGGCTCGGGCTAAACACATCTGGTCTTGAGAATTGTGAATTTGGACGAGACCCTTTTTGGTGTTGCGAAGGTCGTTCACCAATAACACCTTATTGCGTTGTCCGGTCCCTTGAGGAGGAGAGACGTGGGCCATTTTCAGTGTGGCTTTACCATCGGTGATGTCAAACTGGTCATTAGATTGTCGTACGTGTTGAATCTTGTCCATGACTTTGGAAGGGGTTAGTTCTGCGGGTCTGCTAAACTCGAGCCAAACAAGGGATTTCAAGCTGTCGTGATCTATGGATAGTGTCAAGCGATCGTCTTCTTTGGGTTGACATTGTCGCTTGAGTGCAGTGAGCAAAGAATCCCACATCTCGGTGATAAACCCTTCTGCTTTCTCCAATGGTATGTCGGACTTGAAATCTTTAAACTTCACTGTGTAGGTGTAAGCCGTGGTTCTAAATTTTCTAGAGGAGCGCTTTTCCGTCTCTCGAATGGAATAGTACTTTTCAGGGTTGACTAAGGGTGGTGAACTTTGTTTAGAGGGTTCGGATTCTGGTTCACTCATGTCCTCTTCAAAATCACTGGCATGAATTTGTGCCAAGACTTCAGCTCTGGTACGAGGCGATAGATCACGTTTCTGCCTCTTACTTTCTTCTTCTTTCTTCTCGAATGAATAGGATCGTTTCATCTTGAGTGCAAAACGTCAAATGACTCAAGTTTAAACACCATAGACTAATTTATAGTCATGGCAAACCAGCGTATATAAAAAGGGTGTGTGTCTTGTCCTTTCACTATTCATTTCACTCTCAAACCGAGCACAACGATGGAAGAGACTACCCAGATGGAACGTTTCATCAGAGCTTTGCGAGGGGTCATTAGAAAATTCTCTTCAGACCAGCCGACGGACTACTCTCCTTCCTTTCGAGATAAAAGTCAAGATACTTGCTATATCTGTCAGAAGAAAGGGCATTGGTCTTCAGAGTGTCCAGACCGTCAAAAAAGAACAAAAACGGGCTAGAAAAGACAAAAGTCAAGATACCTGTTATTATTGTCAAGAAAAAGGACATTGGTCTCCAGATTGCCCAAAAACGAAACAAGAGGAGTCAGAAGAAAAGAGGGATTCTTCAGAAGAAGAGAGATTCTTCAGAGGAAGAAAGCAGCCAGGTGAAGAAAAAGAAACAGGAGAAGAAAAGAAGAAGGGAAGAAAGTGAGGAGGAAGAGGAGGAAAAGACTGTGACGGTGAAGAAATTAAAAAAAAAGAGAGAGTAAAAAAAGAAACAGAAGAAGTGAATGTAATTTATAAAGTGTTCTGTTGTGAATTGTGAATTGGATTGTAACTATGGAGAAAAGAATACATTAATTATATAAGGTAAGTGTCTTTGAGTTTTGATTTTAAATAAGAAGCTACACTCACGCACTCATACACAGACATGTACTATATGGGTAAAATGTTTTTTTTTTGTGTTGATTTTTGAGTTATTGGCAAATTGAAAGGCTATCTCTTTTCGAGAGAAGTGGGTGGCCCTGAAAAGGGCCTTTTTTGGTGTAGGGGTGAGTTTAAGCAATCAACTTTAACTGCCTTAAGCCTTTGCCACGGCCGAGGCCTACTTCTGATGATGATGATTGGGTTGAAATCACTAAGGGTGGTACGATAGGCTTAGTCACAGGGTTGGCGTGTTTAGCTCGGGAAGGTCGTGTTCTCTTCGGTCGTGATAAAGAAGTCTGATACATTTGTTTCAGACTTCTTAACTCCGCTAAAATGTCCAACAGTACCGTGGCCGTTTGATTTTCACCCTCTTGTTTCTTTGCTGCTGCTTCTTCTTGTTGTTGTTGTTTTCTTACCTCTTCTTGTTGCTGTTGCTGTTGCTGTAGGAGAAAAGCTTGTTCCGCTTCCTTTTGTCGTTGCATAAATTTCTCCAATTCTTCTTTCTGTCTCTGTCTAAAATTCTCCACTTGCGGTAATTAAGAATGAGACGAAGGTTCTGGAACAAATTCTTGCGAGGTAAGAAAATCCACAAAATCCCAATGCACCTCTTCTGAAAGTAAGTCCGGGTTCCCTTGGGCGGTCTCCACTGCTGATGCACCCCAATGGATCGTTTTCTGAGTTTCCGTCATGTTGAATCACTGTCGCATATATTGACAGCACACAGGCGCTAGCGAATCTATATAGACCACATGACGTCACAGACTGCTCTCTTCGGATTGGATGCGGACTGACTGAATTTTGTAACGCGTGTTCGGATTGGTGAATGAACTCAATCCGTTTCAATCCTTCCTCTACCTATAAATAAGCGCAGTTCACTGCATTGATTCACCTGTTCTCGTCGCCTCACGATGTGGACCACAGTTGAATCATCCACCCTTGTGTCTTCAATGATGTTTAGGACGGACATGCTCATGTATGTCCGGTCCAAGTGGACTGTTGTTGATAGGACAGATACTAGTCTATGGATGAGAAGAGTTTACATAGAAAGACAAGGATGCCTCCAGAGGGTACTTGTGTATGGACCTGCAGTTAGAAGGAGTTTAAGAAGAAGAAGATGTGACAGATGCCGTCTATGTTAATATTAATATTAACATAAACCCAAAGGTCCTTTTCAGGGCCACCCATATTTCTCGAAAAGAGATAGCCTTTCGATTGCCTACCCCTTTTTAATTTTTTTTAACAAAAAATCCCATGTTCAATTCCCCTTGTCCCTAAAGTAGTTTTTTTTTTCTTTTCTAACATGTTCAATTCCCCTTTGTCCCTAGACAAACCCAAACTCGATTCCCATGTTCAATTCCCCTTGTCCCTAGACAGACCCAAACTCTATTCCCCATGTTCAATTGCCTTTGTCCCTAGAATCGATATTTTTTTTTTCCATTGTTCGAATGCCTTTGTCGCTAAAATCAATATTTCCTTTTTTTTCCTTTCTCCAATGTTAAATTCCATTGTCGCTAATCTTACCCAGGGTTTTTTGCCCATGTTAAATTTCCATTGTCGCTAATCTTACCCAGGGTGGTTAATGTTAAATTTCCATTGTCGCTAATCTTACCCAGGGGGTGTTTTTAATGCTAATTCCCATTGTCGCTAATCTCACCCCATTCACTACTGTTGACATATTGGCAAAGGCTGACTCCAAGTTAACATCACTAAAACTATTTTCTGATCTTTTGTCACTGACACTGTCATCAAAACATCTAAGTAATTCAGAGAAGATGAGCATTTTGAACAGAGAGCTTCGGAGGCATAACAAAAACAAAGAAAGAAGATTAAATAGAAAAGTGCATACATAATTTTAGTGGATTGATTGGCTCTCCCCAGTGCTGTTTACTATTTGCACGGACAGTAACTTATTTGACAGAGGACTCAAGTTCGTTAAGTCTCAAGAGAAGATGTATTCTGTAAATATCAGTGAGTTAAAGAATGAAATATTCATATCTCTGGCATTTCTCTTTTGTCATGACATGGTAATGAAGAGTATTTATCAGCTGAAACCATTCCCAAGTCTAGCAACAAATTATTCATGGAACTTGCTTCTTACCTGCATATTTCAAAAGAGAAGGCAGACATGACATTACTGAGAGAGGCTTATGAAAATTTGGGGGTGGGGGATGTACATTGAGAAATCAATTTTAAATGAAATCGTTAAAGGGGTTTCAGTTAAAAGATCCTTCTTCTGGTTCTCTCATGCTACAGTCTGTGAGGCAGTAGGACAGGTCTTAGCAAAACATTCTTTAGAGATGGTTGTAAAACATGGAGACACAGAATATTTATATCAGAGGACCTACACTGCAGAAGTCAAGAACAAAACTTCAGAGAATGTGTTTTGACCAGTGTCTATGCATTCACCTTTGGCAGAGCGAATGGTTCATGATGTTGTAGAGAAAACACTTGTAAAGAGTACTGCAAAACATTCAGTTCTCCAGCAGAACCAGTTTTTGATGAAACTGAAAGATGAGTTGCACAAAGGTAATAGGATCAATGACTTTTTCATGGATAACTCAGAATACTTTTGGTAGAACTTATAAGAAGGACAGTGTACCACATTTTTGCAGCATGCAGTACAAAGTGATGAAGATACAGTCAAATCAGTGTACAGTACAGTAAATGGAATTCTTGACATGCACACATAATAATAAGTGCTCAGGCTGTTGGCAGTGTAAAGAGAAGCAGAAACTTCTGAAATTAGCTCTCTAATACCACCATTTTGAGATTGCAGACAAACTAATTACCTTGAATGCCTGTTATACACATGTAAGTCTCTCTAATGCTGCCAGACATGGTGACCTCAGTAGAGTTCAGACTATCATGGAGTATTCAAAAGAGGAATCAGGTTTTCAATCCAGAAGGTATTAAGGTAAAAAAGGCATTATGTGTAGCCTATATATCAGGAAGCCGGCATGTAATAGAGATTTTATTACAAGAAGGTATCACGCTAGATAACATACATGTAGTAGATGATGTACATATGGAGATATCAATATTTTTATGAAGGTAGTGGGACATCTGAAATCTCGTAATAAGTGGCATCCACACTGGGAACATGATAGCAAATGTGGGTATTTCTTCCATCTTTATATGTATTTAAATCAGTTTGCTAAAGTTGGATTTGCTTCTTATCAACCTCCATGTTCCACAGCACTTTACATGGCCTCTTGTAATGAGAAGTTTGATGTGGCAGATTATCTCCTGCAAAATGAAGCAAAAGTGTCAATGGACATGCTTGCAGGGGTGACAGAACATAGTTCAAAGGTAGCTGTTGGTAAAGTGATACAACATTTAAAAGTCAGTTGTATCTGAGATCCCCATTGTGATGATGTTTCTAATGTATTAGGAAGAGCTTCTGGGGCACAAACGTATGATGTGTGTGATATGCTGGTTCAGGAGAAGTCTCAATGACAGTGAAAAATCTACATTGTGTGGTGGGGAGAATTCATATATCATTGAATGTAACATATTTTGCTTAGTGACACTGGAAGTTTCACCTTAAAATTTGATATGAAGCAACAGAAACTTCACATAAAAGAGGTTGTTAAATGAGCAGAAAAGTACGTCAGTCATACATGGAGAAGAACTTTTGGAATATCTCCTTTATGTAGATGTATGTTATCAATGGCAGAACATACTGACATGATAAAATAATTAGCATGGAATCAATGGACAGTTATTCTCTTTTACTGACAAAAAAGAATGCTGCTTCCATGATGGATACCTGAGATGAATTCAAAATTTAAAGAATACGGCAAATTACAAATAATTAATCACGACTGCTGAACATTAAAGTAACTTTTACACGGCCAGAGTCATTTTGCATAACTTCTTCACCTCATGTTTTGATATGTATTAGGATGACAAAATTATTGATTCATTAATATAATGATTAAACACTTCACAAATATTATTTATTACTAATACAATGTAAGTCCGCATTCTCTCTCTCTCTCTCTCTCTCTCTCTCTCTCTCTCTTATGTTTGTTGATAGTAATACTAGTACAGGGCTTTACAGATTTCTAGACAATACACAGACAACTATTAATGTAGTTAGATTGTATTTGACATACACTTTGGATTGTAAATACACTTAATATCTTAGAATGCCTTGGGGATTTTTTGATAGATTTACAGCATTTTTTATTTGCATACTTTAGTGTTTGAATATTATTCTGTCCATTCATCCATATGCCCACCACCACAATTTCTAAATTGCTGTTTGGAAATGAATCAAACATGGTTGCTTGTGTCATGACTGTCTGCAATATTGGGTATAATTTTGTTCCTCCCCCGGTCATCCTTGGGAGGTTGTTAAAGATCAAGGTTTAAAACAGTATGGTGCCATTTTTTAATAATTTGTACCAATGTTGTACATGCATTTATAGGAGGAAGATTCTTGATGCAGCGAAAACTTTATAAGAGGGTCACTGAGGGATAAAGCCTTCTGTAATATATAAGTGGCTGGTATATTGAGATTAATTTTATATGAAATTTATTATATTGGGTCTTGGAAGGACTCTGGATTGCGACTCTTGGGTCACGATTTAAAGATGGAGTTAGTGTTGTGGGAGATAAAAATTTCATAAAAAGATCAGAGATTGCTCTAAGGGTTTTTTTTTTTTTTGTTCTAAAGAAGACCTTGATACGCGTTTCTCTTTCTTTCTGTTTTTTTTTCCCCACCTAGGTCAGACAGAGGATAAGTTTGATACAGTTAGAAGACTAGGATGCATTCAAACAACACAGGCTGCAGAAGCTAAGAAACTGCATGAGGAGAAAAGGTATATTGTCATCAAAGGAAATCCAGGAAAAGGAAAGGCAATAATAGCCTTTGATATGATAGATACTGAAATGTATAGAGATAGGCATGTAGTGGTATAGAGTCCGAGTGATTGGAAGACAGTGGACACAGATTGGGTAGATATTGTTGTGCTGGAGGGCATACTAGGAAAATGTGACTTTGACCCTAGCTATCTGCAAGAGTGGATGGTATACCTACCTACCATACAGGAACATGTAGATGCAGGAAAGTTACGGGTCATAATTACCACCCGAGTTGACAGTAGTGAATGGGGTGAGATTAGCGACAATGGGAATTAGCATTAAAAACACCCCCTGGGTAAGATTAGCGACAATGGAAATTTAACACTACTTTAGGGACAAGGGGAATTGAACATGGGATCTTTTTAAAAAAAAAAATTAAAAAAGGGGTAGGCAATCGAAAGGCTATCTCTTTTCGAGAAATGTGGGTGGCCCTGAAAAGGGCCTTTGGGTTTCTTCTTCTTCTTCTAACTCCTCCACTTCTTCCACCAAGTCCTCACTTTTTCCATTATTCCTTTCTTCTTCTTTTTCTCCTCTGGCATCCAGTCTGGATGGCCCAAGGCTCTAAACTTTTTTCCTGGACTTTGATCCAATTCTGATTTAGCCTTTCAAAATCAGCCTGTTTCTTTTTGTTTTCCTGATCTTTTCTTTCTTTATTCCATCTCTCTTTAATCTTCTTTACCTCTACCTCCATCACTTTTCTCATAAACTCCTCTCCTTTCCTCAGTCTGTCCTGACCTCTCTCCACAAAAGAGCACTCTGTCCCATGTGACATATTTTCAAGAAAGCACCTGACTTTGCTTGCATTGTCAAGTGCTTCCTTTAGGCTTCCCACTCTGACATAGGTGGGATTTATCATACCTCTCAGTCTCTTTTCCTCCTCTTCTATCATTTCTGCTATCACTTCTTTTGCTACGTTTAGGCATTTAGCGTAGTCCAGATACTCTGCTATCTTCCATTCTTTTTCTAGTCTCTCCACTACATAGATACCATCCATTATCCAATTGTATATATGTACCAAATTGTTGAACAACTCACTTGCAACCACCATCTTCGTTTTTATTATTCCGTAGAATGGTTCGAGCATCAAACCTTGTGGGTTCTTATAGTTCAAGTACGGATGTGAAGGAAAACATCCCCTAAAAACATAAAATTGATCTTACCTAGATCATGACCAAACAACGCGCGGACGTGAAGGAAAACATCCCCCTACTCTTCTCATTTCATATAATATACTATCCACATAAGTGAAGCAACAATAAACAAACCCCAAATCTACTATTTACACACGCAAATCATTAAAAGAAAATCCATAATCTACTATCCACACAGCCGTACGTGAGCGGTTACAAAACCCAAACTATACTCTCCACATACGCTAAGAAACAATAAACAAACCCCAAATCTACTATTTACACACGCAAATCATTAAAACAAAATCCATAATCTACTATCCACACAATCGTACGTGAGCGGTTACAAAACCCAAACTATACTCTCCACATACGCTAAGAAACAATAAACAAACCCATAATCTACTATTCACACAAACTTACGTGAGCGGTTACAAACACATACACTCGCACTATGAAAAATAGAGTCAGTGTTTATATTCACACTACTCTACCTACACACATTGGCAAATTGATGGTTATTTCTTTTCTAGAGTATTGGGTAGCCCTGAAAAGGGTTGTTTTTTGGAACTTCATGGACACCTGGTTAATGATGGCACCTTCCAGGCCTGGCGCCACATACGCATCTTGTTCTCCAGTTGCTTTTTACTTTTTTTGGGAGAGAGCAGAGGGAGGATAAATAGCTTCAGAGTCCCAATTTTCTGTCTCTGGGATTCTCAAATTTCTTCTCTCCTTTACTCCTCTTCTTTGTTTCTTCTCTCCTCCTCCTCTTCTTTGTATCTTCTCTCCGCCTCTTCTTTGTATCTTCTCTCCTCCTCTTCTTTGTTTCTTCCCTCCTCCTCTTTCATCCTTCCCTCTTCCACAATGGCTTCCGCGGCCAGTTCGTTCAACAGGCGCCTGGCATAATCCAGATGCACATGAAGTTCCAACAGTTTCGCTAGTCTGGTGTTCATTCTGGTGTTCATCAATCAACAAGGGTAGCTGGACTGCCGAACGAGTTTCAATTTATACTAAAAGTGCGGACGTGAAGGAAAACATCCCCCTAAAAACATAAAACTGATCTTACCTAGATCATGACCAAACAACGCGCGGACCTAAAAGAAACACTCACTCACTTTTTTATACTACCCATTCCTATTCTAAAAATTTTTTTCATTAATCACTTCAATATACTATTCACATACGCAAAGCAATCCAATCAAACCCCCAAATGTACTCTCCCCACACCTCAAACAGCCCCAAAAAACATGATCTTAATCTACTATCCACACCAACGTACGTGAGATGTTACAAACACAAACACACAAACACATACACTCGCACTATTAAAAAAAGAGTTAGTGTTTATATTCACCCTACTCTACCTACACACATTGGCAAATTGATGGTTATTTCTTTTCTAGAGTATTGGGTAGCTCTGAAAAGAGCTGGTTTTTTTTTTGTTTTTTTTTTTTTGTTTGCTATGGCAATCTTTTAGTTTCTAAGAATGCGATGTCCTCTGAGGATAGACTTTCTGGCGATAGGTCTGCTTCTTCGGAAAGAGAAGAAGAACTCTTTGGTGTCGATACGACAATCGACAAAGCCTCTGTCAGGTTAAGGTTGCTGCTGCTGCTGCTGCTGTTGCTGTTGTTGTTGCTATTGCTGCTGCTGTCTCTGAAGTCTGTACTTCTCTGTCCATTCTTCTTTCTCCCTGTTCACTTCTTCTCTGAAGAGCTCTTCTATCAGGTCTTCAGTAACTTTTAACATTCTCACATTCTCTATCTCTTCTGGCTTCGGTATCAGACTGTGTCTGACCCTATGCAAATTCACGTAGGCTTCGTTTAGCTTAGCTAGTTTGGAGCACATCTTCGTAGGAGGATGAGTCGACAATGGATGGTTAGACTGGAAACAACCCGGTTCTTAAAGTCAAAGCGCGGACGTGAAGGAAAACATCCCTCTACGGTTTTCGAGCCGCAACGTTCAATGAGTGTCATGAGAGGGATAGTAAGAAGTCAAAGAGCATAAATCAACATTCTTATAGCCAAACAAACCACAAAGGCATTTTTTTCAAAACACAACATTTTTTATTCAAAATCACTTAATATTAACCAACAACTCTAACATTTTTTTAACAATAATCCAACAATATAACATCAAACATTTTTTTCAAATCTCAAACATTTTTTTTCAATTTACACTCTACTTTAAACAGGGTTGGCAAAGTTGTGAATGAAATTGTGATTTCCACTGTTGCAAGTCATTGAGTCATGGATGGACACTACGTTTCCTAGCTGAAGACAACAAAATAAGCATACTAGTCACAAAATCAACGATTTACTTTCTCATCGTTTCTAGAAAAATCACGATCAAAATAAGTCACTAAATGTTCTTTTGCTGATAATAAGTGATCAATTTCGATCTCGACTTTCTCTTTGAATTTGTCAATGAGGGCTTTGATGTAATGGATGTCTCGAGTCGTTAATGGAGGACAGAAATGTTCACGCAAGTCTTTATACCACCAACGTAACACGTCTTTTTTAAACAGACTCCAAGCTTCGTCCAGTTATTCGTTGAATTTTTCTTCTTGACTGATGTTTTGACATCCATAGTAATCATGCTTCATCCATATCGTAATTGTGTCTGCCAGGTATGTAGCACAGTAGGAGACCAATTGCTGTTCTTGTTCTGGACATCTCGACTTGATCACGATGTCCTTTTCGTCTTTGTGTTGGGATTCTCCTTCCACGGTCTCCTCACATTCCATCTTCAAAGCTTCTCCACTAGGTAAAGAGGGAGAACAGTTTTCCATAGCTTCTAATAGTCTAGAATGACTTCTCTCAAACTGTTGATTTCTATCGTATTATCGAATTCTGCATACAGGATGACGTTCACTGTCTCTTTCAGTGGTTCTGTAAACTGAAGTTCCACACGAATCTGGCCGGATTTTATAGGGTG
Source organism: Sinohyriopsis cumingii (assembly GCA_028554795.2). NCBI lineage: Eukaryota > Metazoa > Mollusca > Bivalvia > Unionida > Unionidae > Sinohyriopsis > Sinohyriopsis cumingii. Next base: position 84,687,647 of record CM068832.1, read on the forward strand.
AAAATATCCCTCGTCGCTGCCTTGGTCTGGAGTGAAATCAAATGCCCACAAAGCATAACCTCCTGCATAATCCTCGTACGTAATGCCGTGACTGGTGTTGGTCCCTAACTGTCCGGTGGCTTCGTACAGGGACAAGTACGATCTCAAGTAATTCATCTTTGTGGGATCAAAGTCAGGTTCGAAAGGTCGGGTACACAAGGTCTTGCCGTCGCGACTGACTTCAATTTTCTTCACGTTGAAGTGATGAAAGTTGAAAGGATTTTTAGTGAAGGCTCCGTTGAAGGCTTTATTCTCGACCATACCAAGGATTAAACGCTTGGGTAACTGTCCTTGAAATAGATGATCTTCGATCATGGATTGATGGTTAGCGGGAATGGTGAACGTTTTCACTTCCACGCGTCGTATGGGATACTTGGCGGTCGTTCTGCTCAACGTTTGACTGATGTCGTTTCCCACTTTAGGTAACACTTCCACGCGTCGTACGTAGAGTTTGGCCTCCTCGATTTGGCTTTTGGGATTGCCAGCAGCAGTATCAGCCAACAAATGGAAAGCGGCACTGCTACGATTCAGTCTCAAGCGAACATTTACCCCGTTCAGCAAATATTTCTCTTGCAACCACATGTCCAAATGCAAACGATCCATCAGTTCTAAACTCTTCTTATTTAAGATTTTGCTTCGTCTTTCCACAAAGCCGTCATTGTCTTTATCTATTTCGTCAAACTCCTTCGCTTCGTCAGGTTCCCATAGCACACACGCATTGAGATGAGTATTCTTGGCATCTATTCCGTACGTCAAGAGATTTTCCAGGTAGGCACGATAAGGGTAAGTATCCATGCTGCTGCTGACCAGTTTGTTATTCAAGTACAAGTCCACTGAGCTGAACAAGGAATGCATGAAATTGTTGACGGGAGCTATATTCTCAGTGTCTTCTACTCCACCATCATCCTTATCTAGAACTTTGACTTTCAGGTACAAGTAACTGCTATTCAGATCGATGTAATCTTCGGGCTGTCCTTTGATTTCAAACTCGATAGGAGCGGAATCGGTCAATGAGGAGACGGGGTGAAATTCCACCCATTGGGATTCTTGCATGGTCATCATGGTGGGGGGCATGGCAAACAGATCCAGTTCCGACTTGGAACAGGCGCATGACTCTCGGTGCATCATTTTTTTGTTGTTGCTGTTTCTCAATAATCGAAAACGTCTAAGTCTCGAACGGTTCTTCTTTTCTTGGTCTTTCTAACTTTAGACGTGTGAAGTCTGGTAAAAGGGTGTTTTCTTCGTCGTCTCTTTCTGCCTTGTCCTTGCTGAATGCCTGACTCGGTAGCGTGCAGGGCATTTATAGGTGTGTCTCGTTGGCCCAAAAGGTCTTTACCCGTTTGTAGCAAGACATTTTTGCCTGCCCTTATGAAGGCTTCTTTGGGGTTTTGTTTGTCGATGATGAGATTTTGGAGAAATTCTTTGCCTTGCGTCAGTGCCGCATCTTTCAAGGCGTGCAATCCGCGTGTCACCATCGGTTTCAACACCGGAGCCACCGAACGAAAGGCCGATTTCAACATATCTCCTAAACCGTGTCCTCGCTGTCGAGCAACCCCTCGGTACACTGGATACATGACTTACGAATCGTGAGAGAACCGTTTTCGAAATTGGAGTTTCACCGTGACTTTTCCTTTGGTGACTGGAATATTTTGTCCCAAATCTCCTTTTATAGCAATGTTGACCGTGTCCAAATACGACTTGCTGACAGGCAAATAATGAGGATGTACAAATTCGCGGTGGACGTGGTAAGTGTTTCCACCTTCCTCGTCAGTGGCCGTGGCAGAATTTACTTTGAAAGGAATGACACGCAGTAACGGCACGGAGGTGTGTCCCACCACGTTGTACTCCACCACATCGGAGTACACAAAGATCAAATTCAGTCCCTGGTTCAGTTCTACCGGGAAAAGAAAATACCTTGCAAAATGCCCGTTGTTGTCAATCTCTGCTTTCTCTATCTTTTTGGTCTTTTCGTCCGTGACCAAATTGAGGTCTCCACCCAAAATGTCATACAATTCAGGGCAAAATTTAATACGTATACTTTTTTCCTCACTTTCAAATTTGATGAGGAGACGGTGAGACAGTTTGTGGTACTCAATGGTGACACGTTTTCTTAGTCCGGTCAGAACTTTGTCAAATGTTGCATAGAATTTGTCAGCGATGGCCTCCACCAGATGTTGACCACTAAAATAATGGCCTGAGTTAATTTTAAAGTGATAAACGTAAAAAGGAGGACAAGTGCCACTGCTGCTGCGGGGTAATGGGTCCTTCGCAAGAAATGATCTATGTTGAGGAGTGTTCGTCATGGTTTGCTGTACTGTTGGGTCCAGAATTTCGACGTCAAAAGTGTTTTGAGTTTCAGTGATGTTTTTGATTTGTGTTGGGTGAATCATTTCTACCAAAGCCACTTCTCAATGGGCTTCGTGATCTAAGGGGATGGCCTGAGGTAATTTGGCCGTGTAACAGCACAACGTGTTGTGGGGAAACACCTCCATGGAACTGTCACTGGGTAAGGTTAAGTAAAATTGGTTTTGGTGACTCATAATTCCAGAGTTCTGTGGCTGTCCGAGGGGTTACTGGACGTCAGAGGCGTGTCTCCGCTCAAAATGGGGTTCTGGTTGTGGTTGGAGTGGTGACTGGCACTGGCACTGGACAAAAGGTTCCCGTGATTCCCGTTGGAAGAGAATTTCATGGAGAGATTGGAAAGCAGGTAACCGATGCAACTGCTCAATAAAATGGTCCACAATTGTTTGTCTCCTTGTTGCAAACTCAAATTGGCAATGGCTGCCCCGATGACACAATACACCACGAAGATTTGGCAGAAAAAGACGATTTGCGTTTTAGGCACACGTTCTCCGCACCACACCCACAAGGGTTGTTTTTGTAAATCTTGCAGAGAAGAACTAGGTGAAGGAGTGGTCGACGTAGCTGCGTCTGTGTGAAAGGGCATGATGGTCACTTCTTTATATAGTCGATGACTTGCGAAGCGTCGATCCAAGAATCAAAACTGGGTGGATATCCTTTCCAACGTACTTGGACTTCTTTGACACGTCGTTTGCCCACTTTACGGGTTCTGCGTTCGAGAATGCTTTCGATGTCGTACACGTCGTCTTCGTTTTTGGTCACACGTTGTAACTCGGGCAAATAAAACGTTCCTTTGAGCACTTCTCCGTTCATGTCTTCCAATTTATAGACGGCAGGATGACGGCCATGCACTCGTCCAGTGACACGAAACAATTCGGTTGTCCAGTTAGGTAAGTAACCTTTGTCGAAAGTGCGTTTGGTTTTGCCAATGCGCACCCAATCTCCTACGGCCAACTCTCCACTTTTTTTGGGGACAGCCCTCGTCGGGGACGTACCAAACAGGCGCTCAAACACCAACACTTCGTTCTCGGGAGTCACGTCTTGCGGGGCACGTCCGATGCTTCGATGGTAAGATTGGTTGTACGCTTGCACCAGGTGTGGTAAGATGTCGATGTACTTCAGAGTGTGGTGATGCGTAAAATATTTCCACATGCGTTCTTTCAAAGTGCGTTGAAAACGTTCCACGATGCTGGCTTTGGTTTCGGGATTCTCGGTGGTAAAAAAAATGAATGTCACGTTTCTTTAATTCTTTTTGGAAAGCGTGGTTCAGAAATTCGGTGCCTTTGTCCGTTTGCCATCGAAGAGGGTGACGGCCACTTTGTTTCAACACTCGTTGCAGGGCTCGCACTAACTCGCTGCTCGATTTGGAAGTCAAGGGCACGACCCAGGCAAATTTGGAAAAGACGTCGATGACACAAAACAAATATTTGTAGCCACGATTGTAGCTGGCCAAATGAGAGACATCGGCTAAATCGGCTTGCCATTGATGATCGATGCCTTCCACTCGGGTGCGACTTCTGGCAAACTTGCGTCGAATGGGTTTGTGTAAAGTGTAGGTAGCTTGTTCTTGTAACCATCGTTGCACTTGAGGTAAACGGAGACTTTTCAATCGAGTTTTGGCAGCACGATACAATTTTTGAACTCCTGCGTAACCTGCAGGATGAGAGGGATCGTAGTAAATGCTGACTAAGACTTTTTCCATTTTTTTGTTTGTTTGTGTGTTAATAAGACACCCACTCTTGGAGGATGCTACTCTTTTTCTTTTGGGGTACTTTCTTGGATTGCAATGCTTTGCGTGTGCGACCGGCAATAGGTGTTGAAGAGGAGGAAGTCTGAGCGGGGGATATCGGTTCTTGTTTCACTTCTGTCTTCACTTTCTTGTTCTCTTGTGATGAAGAAGGGGTGGCCATCATCTTTTTAATCCATCCAATTCTGGAGGTAGGTGGTGTTGTTAACTTGCGTACTTTTTCTGGTGGAGTTTGAAACCCTTCTTCTTCTTCTCCTTTTTCTGTCTTGGTCACTGGTAGTGGTGGTACTGATACTGGTACTGGTGATGGTGCTGGACTTTTCATCAAGGTCTTAAAATCTTTCAGAGTGGGTAGAGCTGTTTCGTCTAAAGCTTTCTGGTGAAAGAGTTGCAGTCGTTGCAAGAGTTGACCGTACTTTTGCGATTTTTATGTTTTGGACAAATCTTGGCGATCCATTAAGGACTGCAATTCGTGTTGTAACTGGGACATCTCGCTCAAATGGGGATTGGGAGGTAAATGCGGGGTGCGTTGTTCTTGCCACCGATGGTATTCCATCCATCGTTTGTAAGGCACTAAAGCTAGTTTTCGTCCTTCCATGGGGTTGTCAGGGGTCGATTCTGAGATCTTGGGACTTCCGAGGGCCTTTTTATCTTGCTCCCACCAGTCCTCCCAACATGGTTCCCAAGACTCCTTTCAGTAAGGGACCTAACAAGAGGGGTAAAATGCCTCCACGTTGGACCAATATCTTCTTCTTTTGACGAATGGGAATTTTCTTTTGAACCATTTGGCGAAGAACGTGACGATGTTTACCTAAGCATTGTTTCTGGTGTTTGGACAAAGGGATCGTGCCTTTCAAGACGTTCAAACGGCATTCGCACACGGTATCGATGACCTCTTTGGAGGCCGATTGAATGAGTTTTTTTCGTAGGGGTGGAGAAGCTTTGCACAGGACAGATAACATGTCCCCATGTTTAACTAAACGAGGAGGCAGACCTTTTCTTTTCTTTCCTTGGGGCTGTTTAGAAGAGGGATGTTTTCTGGAGGGTGATATCTTTGAGTCTTCAGCACCAAAAACACTGATACCCCTACTTGGTCACAGACCTTTTGTATACTGGAACGCGTCGCCACTGATTGTCTTTACGTCGTATCAGTTTGAGGACAGGCATGACACGTCGTGCAGGGGTACGTAACGGACTAAATCGAGCCAGTTCTTGCTTGGACAAACCCAGTAAACTTTGTAACATGCCCGATCTTTCTTGGACTTTGATTTTGGGAGAAGGTACTTTGTGAGCAGCAGCCACTGCCACTAAATTGGAGGGTCCTGCCACTGGGGAAGTTCTTTTTGGGGTCATCAACGGAGATGTTCTTGGTGTGATCAACGTCTCCAAGTACTCTTCAGTTCTTGGTGTCATCAACGGAGAAGTGGATGAACGTGAGGCTGCCGGAGACGCAGTCACCGCCGTGGCAGGTCGTGGTTTGCGAGTGTAAAGTTGCGTCCTGGCCGAAGAAGTGCCTCTCTTGCGACTAGTTTTCTTCTGTGGACTTTTCTTTTTCTGGGGGCTTCTTTTCTTTTTCCGGGGTGGTGGTGTCTGGTAAGGGGAGGGTCCCGCCACTGGAGAAGTTCTCCTTGGGGACCTGGTCTTTTTCTTCGTCTTGGAGCTTCGATTGACTTTTTTCTTGGGGAGAATTTGGGGGCATTAGGATCCCGTCTTAAGAGAGAGCGAATGATGACCCCTCCTAGAGTACCGCTTCCTCCAGGTTTCAAAATGATTTGTTTTTTGGTTTGAGTGTCGATGCGGGGATCGGCCAGTTGGACCAAAGCGACTTTGTTTCGATCAAAAAAGAGTTTGGTTTGATGAGGAATCTAAATGATCCCTTGGAGTAATTCACGTGCCGTCACCGTGAACCATCGTAAGACTTCTTTGAGACTAGCTTCTAAGACACGAGCTCGTATTTGTGGATTTTTTTCTCGACTGATGCCATACAAGGCACGAATCAAGGGACGTCATGTTCAAAATGTGTGAGACAGACGAAAAGGGTCTGAGGTTTTTATAGATTTTTTTTGTGGAGTGAAATTAAGTCGAGGACGGAGACGTGTACAGGACAGGCCCTCCGTCTTGGTCCCAGTGGTGAAACAAGTGGGTACGAAATCGCAAATCCTCGGGGGTCGTAGGTTTCAAATCGACGAGTAAATACCCGTGTGGAGTTTGATTGGCATCGTCGTACGCCTGAGTCAGCCAAGGCGTTCCTAACTGTTTGGCTAAGACTTGCACTTGCGATTTATCTCGAGGTCTTTTAAACAAGACCACGTAATGTGCATTGAGACTGATGGTGCGATGGGCTTTACTTTGTTAAAACAAATTTTGGGTGATGTAAACGACACTGGCATTACGGTGATGCCCTTTGCGCGTGAACCACATTTTAATTTCTTCTTCGTCTTCTCCGTCAAAAATGACCAAATGGGTTTGACGGGAGTCAGAGACGATGTCGTCGTCTTCTTTAGGAATGCCTTCCACAAACACGATGGAATCGCCTTGACTTTCTCGCCAGAGGCTGTACGCCGATTGCCACTCTTTGTAACACCACACGATCCGCTGAGGAGGTCGATCGACCAAATGATGTTTATGTTCGATCAAACGTTTGACGAATTCGGTTTTGCCTGAACCGCTAGGTCCAGCAATGAGCATGTTAAAGGGATGGCGAAGATACAAAGCCTCCCAACTGGCACGATCTAAGTGTTCGTCGATGACTTTGACAGTAGAGGAAGAGGGAGCAGAGACAGCAGAGGTAACCATAGTGTCTGGAATGTCACTTGTGACACGAAAACAAACAAGACGGGAGTTTATATACTTTTTTCAGAACACGTTTATTGAATGTTTCAAACATGAATACGAAAGACGAAAAAAATACATAAAAGCCAAAGGCTTAAGTACAAGGATAAAAGGCACATGATAACCATTAATGTGGAATAAACACAAGTGTCTGTACAACATGTTTTGGGTAATGTTCTGACCAGTTCTATAAGGGGGTAAGGTCACACAAGTGTCCTCCCGAAAGGGTCTTTCAGGCCTGTCCACGACAGTCCTGTCCTGGGTGACGGGTTCTTCTGGCACCGTCACTAACACAGGTTGAAAAGTCGCAAGGCTCACAATCGCATTCCACTTCAGAAGCCCCACACTTGAATTGTGCCTGTCTAAACTTGTTTTGTGTTTCTCTGAAAGTATTCATCTTGTTCGCTCGGTCTTGGTAGTCACAATGAACTATCGATCTTGCCTAGGGTTCCTTTTTATATACAGACCAATACCGACGTGTCCATACGGTATGGTGAAATGATTGGGAAGTCGCACTCGCTTCTGGTACACGATTTGATAGACTTTTTCCAAGGGTCGACTGACGATGTGGTGAGTAGGTAAACGTACAATCTTGTTCGGTTGATAGGTGGTCACTTTAAAGTTTGCATCCTCTCCCGATTGCAAGGCTTCTTTCAATACCCCAAAGTTCACCACACGACTGGTACGATAATTCAGAGTCAATCCTTTCACTTTACACGTCGTGCGAAATTCTCCTTGTTTGTCCCGGTATTCGTAGCCGTAATTTTTAGGACCACCACTGACGAAACTTAGAATCTTGTCGTCGGGATGTTCGTCTGTCCAGGCTCCTAAACGGTCTCCTTCGATGTCAGGGTGCTGTTGACTCGGGTGATGGATGTAAATGCAACTGTCCGTGTCAAAGTACAGGACACGTTCCCCTAACAGTTCTAAAGCTTCGTACAATTTTAAGCGAGCATGAGCTGTCACGTAAGCCGCAAAGATGACATTTCCAAAGGGGTCGTCTTGTACAAACTCCAGATCTTCTTCGTAATTGACCAAGATCAAATCCTCTCGAACGACGTCCACGTGTTTCATGTATTTGGTTTTGTCGTGAATCATCTGAAAGTAGCGGGAAGGTTCTGTCAAATATTCCGTCTTGGGTAAACGCGGTCGTTGTGCCATTTTACCCCACAAGCAATTTAACATCACTTTGGCAAACGACCGCCTGCCTTCGTTTTTCTCAATGTGGTCTAAAGAGATGCCTTCTTGTTCATAGTATTTCTCTTTGAATGTCTTTTCGTCTTCGGAAGTGTGACACCAGGAAGGATAGCCGCTGGCCGCTGGCTTCTTGCTTCAGTTTCAAAAAGGCATCCACGTAGTCGGCGAAAATGCCTTTCTGACTGGGGTCACCCTTGTGGTATTGTTGTGTCTTGGGAAAGTGACAAATTTCGTACACTTCTAACAGTTGGTATCCCATGTCCAGAGCTTTGAACAATTCTACGCTGACCCAGGTTTCCGTCAAGGCCCGTTCTTCCTGGGTGTGCTGACAAGGTTGGTCTTGGTTGCACGTTTCGGCACAAGTACGGCACAATGGAAACATCAGTTTGCCTTGGCAATGGTGAGGTAAGGCGGGATGGTATAGGTTCGTGGGAGGCAAAACTTTACACTTGATCAAGCCTTCGTATTGTCGAATGTTTTTCAGGTCGATGTGTTCCGTGAACAATTGTGGGTGCCCTGCAGGAAAGGGACAATATTTGCACACGTAAGGATACAGCGAACACACGTCCAAGTATTTGATTTCTTCTCCTTTCTCTTCGTCGGCTTGGTACAGCAAACAGGTGGCATTGGTCCTTCCTCCGTATAAACTATCCCTCGGGTTTAGGGGGTCCATCAGCTTGTAACTTTCCACGGCACGTTTAAACTCGGGATCGGTTTTCATACGTTGATCGTACTCGTGTTCCCACATTTCCACCACTTGGTATCCTTGCTGTTCTAACTTTAGGCGTCGCTGACAAGTGTCCTGGTACAAGTCTTCCATGGTTCGTTGTAAAAACTGATTTTTAGTGCTACGATCAGGGTAACAGACGGGACATCCGTGAAATAAGCAACCGTTAAACTCGTACACGATCTTGGGGTTTTCTAAGTCCCAGCCATCGACCGAATACGTTCCGATGGTCTTTTCGCCTCCTCCGTTGCGGGCATGCTGAATCCATTTGTCTTCCTTGTCGCACAAGTAATGTAACCAATGTAGGGCTTTGACCGAGTATTGACGTTTGACATAGTGGGTCGTTTGAGGACTGATGACAGCCACGGTGTTTTCAGGCATGAATCGTAGTCGATACACTAAGGAACACGCTTTGGCAATGGTGCAAGCTTCTTTCAAAGGATCGACCCCTCCGTGTTCCATGAACAGTTCTCGAAATTTTCCACAGCAACGCCGTAAAATGTCCACGTCAGAACGACAATACTTTAGCATTTCTTCCTGAAAGTCGAAAGGGTCGGAGGCGTGAGTCTGGTACCAAGCGTAGAAAGCTTCCCGTTGTTCGGTACGCATGTTGTAGGGGTCGTAATAGTGAGCCTCAGGTAAATGGGGTAGAACGGCGTGTTGATTGGCTTCCGTATTGAAAAAGTGTGGAAAGTACCCTTTAGCCATTTCTGTCATTCCAAATAATTTAGGCATTCGACTCAAAGGCATGGCCAAATAGCTCATCGAATCTTTAAACTGCACTTGTCCCACTTGCATGAAAATGATTTTGGCTCCGTTCAAAGTGACTTTAGGACGTTGGGTGCCTTGTTCCGTATAGTATCTGAGAAGAAACTGTCCATCTATCCGGAGAAATTGTGAGCCATCACTGTGGCATGACGATGACAATCTCCGTAACGTTCGATGTCCTCTTGGCTCCACGTCTTGTCGATGGGATCTAAGACCCATTGGGCAAAATCGGCTAACGTGTTCTGTCCTCGAAAGATTTTTTCACGCCCTCCGGGAATCTTGCTGCAGTGAGGGCAATGACTGAAGATAGGTTCTTGAATGCACTTCTCGCACGCTCGATGAGCCACGCAGAAATTAGGAATGTGAATGCCAGTCGCTTGCATACATTCGAAATCGAAAAAGATGAAATTGCCTTTCTTCTTGTGACCGTCCTCTTTCTCTGGTGGGGGTTGGTATTTTTGCACGTAGCATTCGTGTTGCAGGTCCACGATGTGGTGACAAATGTGACTTTTTTTTTCCTGAACATACGTGTGTCTTGGTACTGTTGGTACGTAGGCCTTGTCGACAAGTAGGGCACAATCTCAGCAGTTGACAAGCACATTTCTGCTGTGAACCTTGAGTCTTCAGATGTTGTTGGTAACAGGTAGGGCTGACAAACGTGCGCAGACAAGCAGGACAATGTACTCTTTCTTGTCCTTCGCTCAGACAGGGTGGAGAGGCCAAACATCCTGGGCATTTCCATCCGCAATGTTTGTGTTGCTCTCGATTGTTATAGCCATAGTCACATTTCTCACAGTAATAACTGTATCCCAGGAATCCAGTGATAGTGGTAATGGTATCGAAATGGTCATCGTGATAATAGATATGAATGTATTTTCCGTCCTTAAAGTTTTCCCTCGAAAGAACAGAGGTCCGCGCATTTCTTGATGGTGCACTTTCAAGGTGTAGAGTGGAGCTAGGACATCTTGCAATTTCTGCATCTCAGGAGTGCCACAGGGTGTGTTTTTGGACAGTCCGGCTTGTTGTAACAGGAGTTCTGCTTCGTTTCGTTGTTTGGCTCGGTCGGATCGTTGAATAGTTTTTCAGGCTCTTTTCCATTCTATCGTGTCGTTCTTGTTGGCATAGGTTCGTCCCACAACGATGGCTCGGGCTAAACACATCTGGTCTTGAGAATTGTGAATTTGGACGAGACCCTTTTTGGTGTTGCGAAGGTCGTTCACCAATAACACCTTATTGCGTTGTCCGGTCCCTTGAGGAGGAGAGACGTGGGCCATTTTCAGTGTGGCTTTACCATCGGTGATGTCAAACTGGTCATTAGATTGTCGTACGTGTTGAATCTTGTCCATGACTTTGGAAGGGGTTAGTTCTGCGGGTCTGCTAAACTCGAGCCAAACAAGGGATTTCAAGCTGTCGTGATCTATGGATAGTGTCAAGCGATCGTCTTCTATGGGTTGACATTGTCGCTTGAGTGCAGTGAGCAAAGAATCCCACATCTCGGTGATAAACCCTTCTGCTTTCTCCAATGGTATGTCGGACTTGAAATCTTTAAACTTCACTGTGTAGGTGTAAGCCGTGGTTCTAAATTTTCTAGAGGAGCGCTTTTCCGTCTCTCGAATGGAATAGTACTTTTCAGGGTTGACTAAGGGTGGTGAACTTTGTTTAGAGGGTTCGGATTCTGGTTCACTCATGTCCTCTTCAAAATCACTGGCATGAATTTGTGCCAAGACTTCAGCTCTGGTACGAGGCGATAGATCACGTTTCTGCCTCTTACTTTCTTCTTCTTTCTTCTCGAATGAATAGGATCGTTTCATCTTGAGTGCAAAACGTCAAATGACTCAAGTTTAAACACCATAGACTAATTTATAGTCATGGCAAACCAGCGTATATAAAAAGGGTGTGTGTCTTGTCCTTTCACTATTCATTTCACTCTCAAACCGAGCACAACGATGGAAGAGACTACCCAGATGGAACGTTTCATCAGAGCTTTGCGAGGGGTCATTAGAAAATTCTCTTCAGACCAGCCGACGGACTACTCTCCTTCCTTTCGAGATAAAAGTCAAGATACTTGCTATATCTGTCAGAAGAAAGGGCATTGGTCTTCAGAGTGTCCAGACCGTCAAAAAAGAACAAAAACGGGCTAGAAAAGACAAAAATCAAGATACCTGTTATTATTGTCAAGAAAAAGGACATTGGTCTCCAGATTGCCCAAAAACGAAACAAGAGGAGTCAGAAGAAAAGAGGGATTCTTCAGAAGAAGAGAGATTCTTCAGAGGAAGAAAGCAGCCAGGTGAAGAAAAAGAAACAGGAGAAGAAAAGAAGAAGGGAAGAAAGTGAGGAGGAAGAGGAGGAAAAGACTGTGACGGTGAAGAAATTAAAAAAAAAGAGAGAGTAAAAAAAGAAACAGAAGAAGTGAATGTAATTTATAAAGTGTTCTGTTGTGAATTGTGAATTGGATTGTAACTATGGAGAAAAGAATACATTAATTATATAAGGTAAGTGTCTTTGAGTTTTGATTTTAAATAAGAAGCTACACTCACGCACTCATACACAGACATGTACTATATGGGTAAAATGTTTTTTTTTTGTGTTGATTTTTGAGTTATTGGCAAATTGAAAGGCTATCTCTTTTCGAGAGAAGTGGGTGGCCCTGAAAAGGGCCTTTTTTGGTGTAGGGGTGAGTTTAAGCAATCAACTTTAACTGCCTTAAGCCTTTGCCACGGCCGAGGCCTACTTCTGATGATGATGATTGGGTTGAAATCACTAAGGGTGGTACGATAGGCTTAGTCACAGGGTTGGCGTGTTTAGCTCGGGAAGGTCGTATTCTCTTCGGTCGTGATAAAGAAGTCTGATACATTTGTTTCAGACTTCTTAACTCCGCTAAAATGTCCAACAGTACCGTGGCCGTTTGATTTTCACCCTCTTGTTTCTTTGCTGCTGCTTCTTCTTGTTGTTGTTGTTTTCTTACCTCTTCTTGTTGCTGTTGCTGTTGCTGTAGGAGAAAAGCTTGTTCCGCTTCCTTTTGTCGTTGCATAAATTTCTCCAATTCTTCTTTCTGTCTCTGTCTAAAATTCTCCACTTGCGGTAATGAAGAATGAGACGAAGGTTCTGGAACAAATTCTTGCGAGGTAAGAAAATCCACAAAATCCCAATGCACCTCTTCTGAAAGTAAGTCCGGGTTCCCTTGGGCGGTCTCCACTGCTGATGCACCCCAATGGATCGTTTTCTGAGTTTCCGTCATGTTGAATCACTGTCGCATATATTGACAGCACACAGGCGCTAGCGAATCTATATAGACCACATGACGTCACAGACTGCTCTCTTCGGATTGGATGCGGACTGACTGAATTTTGTAACGCGTGTTCGGATTGGTGAATGAACTCAATCCGTTTCAATCCTTCCTCTACCTATAAATAAGCGCAGTTCACTGCATTGATTCACCTGTTCTCGTCGCCTCACGATGTGGACCACAGTTGAATCATCCACCCTTGTGTCTTCAATGATGTTTAGGACGGACATGCTCATGTATGTCCGGTCCAAGTGGACTGTTGTTGATAGGACAGATACTAGTCTATGGATGAGAAGAGTTTACATAGAAAGACAAGGATGCCTCCAGAGGGTACTTGTGTATGGACCTGCAGTTAGAAGGAGTTTAAGAAGAAGAAGATGTGACAGATGCCGTCTATGTTAATATTAATATTAACATAAACCCAAAGGTCCTTTTCAGGGCCACCCATATTTCTCGAAAAGAGATAGCCTTTCGATTGCCTACCCCTTTTTAATTTTTTTTAACAAAAAATCCCATGTTCAATTCCCCTTGTCCCTAAAGTAGTTTTTTTTTCTTTTCTAACATGTTCAATTCCCCTTTGTCCCTAGACAAACCCAAACTCGATTCCCATGTTCAATTCCCCTTGTCCCTAGACAGACCCAAACTCTATTCCCCATGTTCAATTGCCTTTGTCCCTAGAATCGATATTTTTTTTTTCCATTGTTCGAATGCCTTTGTCGCTAAAATCAATATTTCCTTTTTTTTCCTTTCTCCAATGTTAAATTCCATTGTCGCTAATCTTACCCAGGGTTTTTTGCCCATGTTAAATTTCCATTGTCGCTAATCTTACCCAGGGTGGTTAATGTTAAATTTCCATTGTCGCTAATCTTACCCAGGGGGTGTTTTTAATGCTAATTCCCATTGTCGCTAATCTCACCCCATTCACTACTGTTGACATATTGGCAAAGGCTGACTCCAAGTTAACATCACTAAAACTATTTTCTGATCTTTTGTCACTGACACTGTCATCAAAACATCTAAGTAATTCAGAGAAGATGAGCATTTTGAACAGAGAGCTTCGGAGGCATAACAAAAACAAAGAAAGAAGATTAAATAGAAAAGTGCATACATAATTTTAGTGGATTGATTGGCTCTCCCCAGTGCTGTTTACTATTTGCACGGACAGTAACTTATTTGACAGAGGACTCAAGTTCGTTAAGTCTCAAGAGAAGATGTATTCTGTAAATATCAGTGAGTTAAAGAATGAAATATTCATATCTCTGGCATTTCTCTTTTGTCATGACATGGTAATGAAGAGTATTTATCAGCTGAAACCATTCCCAAGTCTAGCAACAAATTATTCATGGAACTTGCTTCTTACCTGCATATTTCAAAAGAGAAGGCAGACATGACATTACTGAGAGAGGCTTATGAAAATTTGGGGGTGGGGGATGTACATTGAGAAATCAATTTTAAATGAAATCGTTAAAGGGGTTTCAGTTAAAAGATCCTTCTTCTGGTTCTCTCATGCTACAGTCTGTGAGGCAGTAGGACAGGTCTTAGCAAAACATTCTTTAGAGATGGTTGTAAAACATGGAGACACAGAATATTTATATCAGAGGACCTACACTGCAGAAGTCAAGAACAAAACTTCAGAGAATGTGTTTTGACCAGTGTCTATGCATTCACCTTTGGCAGAGCGAATGGTTCATGATGTTGTAGAGAAAACACTTGTAAAGAGTACTGCAAAACATTCAGTTCTCCAGCAGAACCAGTTTTTGATGAAACTGAAAGATGAGTTGCACAAAGGTAATAGGATCAATGACTTTTTCATGGATAACTCAGAATACTTTTGGTAGAACTTATAAGAAGGACAGTGTACCACATTTTTGCAGCATGCAGTACAAAGTGATGAAGATACAGTCAAATCAGTGTACAGTACAGTAAATGGAATTCTTGACATGCACACATAATAATAAGTGCTCAGGCTGTTGGCAGTGTAAAGAGAAGCAGAAACTTCTGAAATTAGCTCTCTAATACCACCATTTTGAGATTGCAGACAAACTAATTACCTTGAATGCCTGTTATACACATGTAAGTCTCTCTAATGCTGCCAGACATGGTGACCTCAGTAGAGTTCAGACTATCATGGAGTATTCAAAAGAGGAATCAGGTTTTCAATCCAGAAGGTATTAAGGTAAAAAAGGCATTATGTGTAGCCTATATATCAGGAAGCCGGCATGTAATAGAGATTTTATTACAAGAAGGTATCACGCTAGATAACATACATGTAGTAGATGATGTACATATGGAGATATCAATATTTTTATGAAGGTAGTGGGACATCTGAAATCTCGTAATAAGTGGCATCCACACTGGGAACATGATAGCAAATGTGGGTATTTCTTCCATCTTTATATGTATTTAAATCAGTTTGCTAAAGTTGGATTTGCTTCTTATCAACCTCCATGTTCCACAGCACTTTACATGGCCTCTTGTAATGAGAAGTTTGATGTGGCAGATTATCTCCTGCAAAATGAAGCAAAAGTGTCAATGGACATGCTTGCAGGGGTGACAGAACATAGTTCAAAGGTAGCTGTTGGTAAAGTGATACAACATTTAAAAGTCAGTTGTATCTGAGATCCCCATTGTGATGATGTTTCTAATGTATTAGGAAGAGCTTCTGGGGCACAAACGTATGATGTGTGTGATATGCTGGTTCAGGAGAAGTCTCAATGACAGTGAAAAATCTACATTGTGTGGTGGGGAGAATTCATATATCATTGAATGTAACATATTTTGCTTAGTGACACTGGAAGTTTCACCTTAAAATTTGATATGAAGCAACAGAAACTTCACATAAAAGAGGTTGTTAAATGAGCAGAAAAGTACGTCAGTCATACATGGAGAAGAACTTTTGGAATATCTCCTTTATGTAGATGTATGTTATCAATGGCAGAACATACTGACATGATAAAATAATTAGCATGGAATCAATGGACAGTTATTCTCTTTTACTGACAAAAAAGAATGCTGCTTCCATGATGGATACCTGAGATGAATTCAAAATTTAAAGAATACGGCAAATTACAAATAATTAATCACGACTGCTGAACATTAAAGTAACTTTTACACGGCCAGAGTCATTTTGCATAACTTCTTCACCTCATGTTTTGATATGTATTAGGATGACAAAATTATTGATTCATTAATATAATGATTAAACACTTCACAAATATTATTTATTACTAATACAATGTAAGTCCGCATTCTCTCTCTCTCTCTCTCTCTCTCTCTCTTATGTTTGTTGATAGTAATACTAGTACAGGGCTTTACAGATTTCTAGACAATACACAGACAACTATTAATGTAGTTAGATTGTATTTGACATACACTTTGGATTGTAAATACACTTAATATCTTAGAATGCCTTGGGGATTTTTTGATAGATTTACAGCATTTTTTATTTGCATACTTTAGTGTTTGAATATTATTCTGTCCATTCATCCATATGCCCACCACCACAATTTCTAAATTGCTGTTTGGAAATGAATCAAACATGGTTGCTTGTGTCATGACTGTCTGCAATATTGGGTATAATTTTGTTCCTCCCCCGGTCATCCTTGGGAGGTTGTTAAAGATCAAGGTTTAAAACAGTATGGTGCCATTTTTTAATAATTTGTACCAATGTTGTACATGCATTTATAGGAGGAAGATTCTTGATGCAGCGAAAACTTTATAAGAGGGTCACTGAGGGATAAAGCCTTCTGTAATATATAAGTGGCTGGTATATTGAGATTAATTTTATATGAAATTTATTATATTGGGTCTTGGAAGGACTCTGGATTGCGACTCTTGGGTCACGATTTAAAGATGGAGTTAGTGTTGTGGGAGATAAAAATTTCATAAAAAGATCAGAGATTGCTCTAAGGGTTTTTTTTTTTTTGTTCTAAAGAAGACCTTGATACGCGTTTCTCTTTCTTTCTGTTTTTTTTTCCCCACCTAGGTCAGACAGAGGATAAGTTTGATACAGTTAGAAGACTAGGATGCATTCAAACAACACAGGCTGCAGAAGCTAAGAAACTGCATGAGGAGAAAAGGTATATTGTCATCAAAGGAAATCCAGGAAAAGGAAAGGCAATAATAGCCTTTGATATGATAGATACTGAAATGTATAGAGATAGGCATGTAGTGGTATAGAGTCCGAGTGATTGGAAGACAGTGGACACAGATTGGGTAGATATTGTTGTGCTGGAGGGCATACTAGGAAAATGTGACTTTGACCCTAGCTATCTGCAAGAGTGGATGGTATACCTACCTACCATACAGGAACATGTAGATGCAGGAAAGTTACGGGTCATAATTACCACCCGAGTTGACAGTAGTGAATGGGGTGAGATTAGCGACAATGGGAATTAGCATTAAAAACATCCCCTGGGTAAGATTAGCGACAATGGAAATTTAACACTACTTTAGGGACAAGGGGAATTGAACATGGGATCTTTTTAAAAAAAAAAATTAAAAAAGGGGTAGGCAATCGAAAGGCTATCTCTTTTCGAGAAATGTGGGTGGCCCTGAAAAGGGCCTTTGGGTTTCTTCTTCTTCTTCTAACTCCTCCACTTCTTCCACCAAGTCCTCACTTTTTCCATTATTCCTTTCTTCTTCTTTTTCTCCTCTGGCATCCAGTCTGGATGGCCCAAGGCTCTAAACTTTTTTCCTGGACTTTGATCCAATTCTGATTTAGCCTTTCAAAATCAGCCTGTTTCTTTTTGTTTTCCTGATCTTTTCTTTCTTTATTCCATCTCTCTTTAATCTTCTTTACCTCTACCTCCATCACTTTTCTCATAAACTCCTCTCCTTTCCTCAGTCTTTCCTGACCTCTCTCCACAAAAGAGCACTCTGTCCCATGTGACATATTTTCAAGAAAGCACCTGACTTTGCTTGCATTGTCAAGTGCTTCCTTTAGGCTTCCCACTCTGACATAGGTGGGATTTATCATACCTCTCAGTCTCTTTTCCTCCTCTTCTATCATTTCTGCTATCACTTCTTTTGCTACGTTTAGGCATTTAGCGTAGTCCAGATACTCTGCTATCTTCCATTCTTTTTCTAGTCTCTCCACTACATAGATACCATCCATTATCCAATTGTATATATGTACCAAATTGTTGAACAACTCACTTGCAACCACCATCTTCGTTTTTATTATTCCGTAGAATGGTTCGAGCATCAAACCTTGTGGGTTCTTATAGTTCAAGTACGGATGTGAAGGAAAACATCCCCTAAAAACATAAAATTGATCTTACCTAGATCATGACCAAACAACGCGCGGACGTGAAGGAAAACATCCCCCTACTCTTCTCATTTCATATAATATACTATCCACATAAGTGAAGCAACAATAAACAAACCCCAAATCTACTATTTACACACGCAAATCATTAAAAGAAAATCCATAATCTACTATCCACACAGCCGTACGTGAGCGGTTACAAAACCCAAACTATACTCTCCACATACGCTAAGAAACAATAAACAAACCCCAAATCTACTATTTACACACGCAAATCATTAAAACAAAATCCATAATCTACTATCCACACAATCGTACGTGAGCGGTTACAAAACCCAAACTATACTCTCCACATACGCTAAGAAACAATAAACAAACCCATAATCTACTATTCACACAAACTTACGTGAGCGGTTACAAACACATACACTCGCACTATGAAAAATAGAGTCAGTGTTTATATTCACACTACTCTACCTACACACATTGGCAAATTGATGGTTATTTCTTTTCTAGAGTATTGGGTAGCCCTGAAAAGGGTTGTTTTTTGGAACTTCATGGACACCTGGTTAATGATGGCACCTTCCAGGCCTGGCGCCACATACGCATCTTGTTCTCCAGTTGCTTTTTACTTTTTTTGGGAGAGAGCAGAGGGAGGATAAATAGCTTCAGAGTCCCAATTTTCTGTCTCTGGGATTCTCAAATTTCTTCTCTCCTTTACTCCTCTTCTTTGTTTCTTCTCTCCTCCTCCTCTTCTTTGTATCTTCTCTCCGCCTCTTCTTTGTATCTTCTCTCCTCCTCTTCTTTGTTTCTTCCCTCCTCCTCTTTCATCCTTCCCTCTTCCACAATGGCTTCCGCGGCCAGTTCGTTCAACAGGCGCCTGGCATAATCCAGATGCACATGAAGTTCCAACAGTTTCGCTAGTCTGGTGTTCATTCTGGTGTTCATCAATCAACAAGGGTAGCTGGACTGCCGAACGAGTTTCAATTTATACTAAAAGTGCGGACGTGAAGGAAAACATCCCCCTAAAAACATAAAACTGATCTTACCTAGATCATGACCAAACAACGCGCGGACCTAAAAGAAACACTCACTCACTTTTTTATACTACCCATTCCTATTCTAAAAATTTTTTTCATTAATCACTTCAATATACTATTCACATACGCAAAGCAATCCAATCAAACCCCCAAATGTACTCTCCCCACACCTCAAACAGCCCCAAAAAACATGATCTTAATCTACTATCCACACCAACGTACGTGAGATGTTACAAACACAAACACACAAACACATACACTCGCACTATTAAAAAAAGAGTTAGTGTTTATATTCACCCTACTCTACCTACACACATTGGCAAATTGATGGTTATTTCTTTTCTAGAGTATTGGGTAGCTCTGAAAAGAGCTGGTTTTTTTTTTGTTTTTTTTTTTTTGTTTGCTATGGCAATCTTTTAGTTTCTAAGAATGCGATGTCCTCTGAGGATAGACTTTCTGGCGATAGGTCTGCTTCTTCGGAAAGAGAAGAAGAACTCTTTGGTGTCGATACGACAATCGACAAAGCCTCTGTCAGGTTAAGGTTGCTGCTGCTGCTGCTGCTGTTGCTGTTGTTGTTGCTATTGCTGCTGCTGTCTCTGAAGTCTGTACTTCTCTGTCCATTCTTCTTTCTCCCTGTTCACTTCTTCTCTGAAGAGCTCTTCTATCAGGTCTTCAGTAACTTTTAACATTCTCACATTCTCTATCTCTTCTGGCTTCGGTATCAGACTGTGTCTGACCCTATGCAAATTCACGTAGGCTTCGTTTAGCTTAGCTAGTTTGGAGCACATCTTCGTAGGAGGATGAGTCGACAATGGATGGTTAGACTGGAAACAACCCGGTTTTTAAAGTCAAAGCGCGGACGTGAAGGAAAACATCCCTCTACGGTTTTCGAGCCGCAACGTTCAATGAGTGTCATGAGAGGGATAGTAAGAAGTCAAAGAGCATAAATCAACATTCTTATAGCCAAACAAACCACAAAGGCATTTTTTTCAAAACACAACATTTTTTATTCAAAATCACTTAATATTAACCAACAACTCTAACATTTTTTTAACAATAATCCAACAATATAACATCAAACATTTTTTTCAAATCTCAAACATTTTTTTTCAATTTACACTCTACTTTAAACAGGGTTGGCAAAGTTGTGAATGAAATTGTGATTTCCACTGTTGCAAGTCATTGAGTCATGGATGGACACTACGTTTCCTAGCTGAAGACAACAAAATAAGCATACTAGTCACAAAATCAACGATTTACTTTCTCATCGTTTCTAGAAAAATCACGATCAAAATAAGTCACTAAATGTTCTTTTGCTGATAATAAGTGATCAATTTCGATCTCGACTTTCTCTTTGAATTTGTCAATGAGGGCTTTGATGTAATGGATGTCTCGAGTCGTTAATGGAGGACAGAAATGTTCACGCAAGTCTTTATACCACCAACGTAACACGTCTTTTTTAAACAGACTCCAAGCTTCGTCCAGATATTCGTTGAATTTTTCTTCTTGACTGATGTTTTGACATCCATAGTAATCATGCTTCATCCATATCGTAATTGTGTCTGCCAGGTATGTAGCACAGTAGGAGACCAATTGCTGTTCTTGTTCTGGACATCTCGACTTGATCACGATGTCCTTTTCGTCTTTGTGTTGGGATTCTCCTTCCACGGTCTCCTCACATTCCATCTTCAAAGCTTCTCCACTAGGTAAAGAGGGAGAACAGTTTTCCATAGCTTCTAATAGTCTAGAATGACTTCTCTCAAACTGTTGATTTCTATCGTATTATCGAATTCTGCATACAGGATGACGTTCACTGTCTCTTTCAGTGGTTCTGTAAACTGAAGTTCCACACGAATCTGGCCGGATTTTATAGGGTGAAAATATCCCTCGTCGCTGCCTTGGTCTGGAGTGAAATCAAATGCCCACAAAGCATAACCTCCTGCATAATCCTCGTACGTAATGCCGTGACTGGTGTTGGTCCCTAACTGTCCGGTGGCTTCGTACAGGGACAAGTACGATCTCAAGTAATTCATCTTTGTGGGATCAAAGTCAGGTTCGAAAGGTCGGGTACACAAGGTCTTGCCGTCGCGACTGACTTCGATTTTCTTCACGTTGAAGTGATGAAAGTTGAAAGGATTTTTAGTGAAGGCTCCGTTGAAGGCTTTATTCTCGACCATACCAAGGATTAAACGCTTGGGTAACTGTCCTTGAAATAGATGATCTTCGATCATGGATTGATGGTTAGCGGGAATGGTGAACGTTTTCACTTCCACGCGTCGTATGGGATACTTGGCGGTCGTTCTGCTCAACGTTTGACTGATGTCGTTTCCCACTTTAGGTAACACTTCCACGCGTCGTACGTAGAGTTTGGCCTCCTCGATTTGGCTTTTGGGATTGCCAGCAGCAGTATCAGCCAACAAATGGAAAGCGGCACTGCTACGATTCAGTCTCAAGCGAACATTTACCCCGTTCAGCAAATATTTCTCTTGCAACCACATGTCCAAATGCAAACGATCCATCAGTTCTAAACTCTTCTTATTTAAGATTTTGCTTCGTCTTTCCACAAAGCCGTCATTGTCTTTATCTATTTCGTCAAACTCCTTCGCTTCGTCAGGTTCCCATAGCACACACGCATTGAGATGAGTATTCTTGGCATCTATTCCGTACGTCAAGAGATTTTCCAGGTAGGCACGATAAGGGTAAGTATCCATGCTGCTGCTGACCAGTTTGTTATTCAAGTACAAGTCCACTGAGCTGAACAAGGAATGCATGAAATTGTTGACGGGAGCTATATTCTCAGTGTCTTCTACTCCACCATCATCCTTATCTAGAACTTTGACTTTCAGGTACAAGTAACTGCTATTCAGATCGATGTAATCTTCGGGCTGTCCTTTGATTTCAAACTCGATAGGAGCGGAATCGGTCAATGAGGAGACGGGGTGAAATTCCACCCATTGGGATTCTTGCATGGTCATCATGGTGGGGGGCATGGCAAACAGATCCAGTTCCGACTTGGAACAGGCGCATGACTCTCGGTGCATCATTTTTTTGTTGTTGCTGTTTCTCAATAATCGAAAACGTCTAAGTCTCGAACGGTTCTTCTTTTCTTGGTCTTTCTAACTTTAGACGTGTGAAGTCTGGTAAAAGGGTGTTTTCTTCGTCGTCTCTTTCTGCCTTGTCCTTGCTGAATGCCTGACTCGGTAGCGTGCAGGGCATTTATAGGTGTGTCTCGTTGGCCCAAAAGGTCTTTACCCGTTTGTAGCAAGACATTTTTGCCTGCCCTTATGAAGGCTTCTTTGGGGTTTTGTTTGTCGATGATGAGATTTTGGAGAAATTCTTTGCCTTGCGTCAGTGCCGCATCTTTCAAGGCGTGCAATCCGCGTGTCACCATCGGTTTCAACACCGGAGCCACCGAACGAAAGGCCGATTTCAACATATCTCCTAAACCGTGTCCTCGCTGTCGAGCAACCCCTCGGTACACTGGATACATGACTTACGAATCGTGAGAGAACCGTTTTCGAAAATGGAGTTTCACCGTGACTTTTCCTTTGGTGACTGGAATATTTTGTCCCAAATCTCCTTTTATAGCAATGTTGACCGTGTCCAAATACGACTTGCTGACAGGCAAATAATGAGGATGTACAAATTCGCGGTGGACGTGGTAAGTGTTTCCACCTTCCTCGTCAGTGGCCGTGGCAGAATTTACTTTGAAAGGAATGACACGCAGTAACGGCACGGAGGTGTGTCCCACCACGTTGTACTCCACCACATCGGAGTACACAAAGATCAAATTCAGTCCCTGGTTCAGTTCTACCGGGAAAAGAAAATACCTTGCAAAATGCCCGTTGTTGTCAATCTCTGCTTTCTCTATCTTTTTGGTCTTTTCGTCCGTGACCAAATTGAGGTCTCCACCCAAAATGTCATACAATTCAGGGCAAAATTTAATACGTATACTTTTTTCCTCACTTTCAAATTTGATGAGGAGACGGTGAGACAGTTTGTGGTACTCAATGGTGACACGTTTTCTTAGTCCGGTCAGAACTTTGTCAAATGTTGCATAGAATTTGTCAGCGATGGCCTCCACCAGATGTTGACCACTAAAATAATGGCCTGAGTTAATTTTAAAGTGATAAACGTAAAAAGGAGGACAAGTGCCACTGCTGCTGCGGGGTAATGGGTCCTTCGCAAGAAATGATCTATGTTGAGGAGTGTTCGTCATGGTTTGCTGTACTGTTGGGTCCAGAATTTCGACGTCAAAAGTGTTTTGAGTTTCAGTGATGTTTTTGATTTGTGTTGGGTGAATCATTTCTACCAAAGCCACTTCTCAATGGGCTTCGTGATCTAAGGGGATGGCCTGAGGTAATTTGGCCGTGTAACAGCACAACGTGTTGTGGGGAAACACCTACATGGAACTGTCACTGGGTAAGGTTAAGTAAAATTGGTTTTGGTGACTCATAATTCCAGAGTTCTGTGGCTGTCCGAGGGGTTACTGGACGTCAGAGGCGTGTCTCCGCTCAAAATGGGGTTCTGGTTGTGGTTGGAGTGGTGACTGGCACTGGCACTGGACAAAAGGTTCCCGTGATTCCCGTTGGAAGAGAATTTCATGGAGAGATTGGAAAGCAGGTAACCGATGCAACTGCTCAATAAAATGGTCCACAATTGTTTGTCTCCTTGTTGCAAACTCAAATTGGCAATGGCTGCCCCGATGACACAATACACCACGAAGATTTGGCAGAAAAAGACGATTTGCGTTTTAGGCACACGTTCTCCGCACCACACCCACAAGGGTTGTTTTTGTAAATCTTGCAGAGAAGAACTAGGTGAAGGAGTGGTCGACGTAGCTGCGTCTGTGTGAAAGGGCATGATGGTCACTTCTTTATATAGTCGATGACTTGCGAAGCGTCGATCCAAGAATCAAAACTGGGTGGATATCCTTTCCAACGTACTTGGACTTCTTTGACACGTCGTTTGCCCACTTTACGGGTTCTGCGTTCGAGAATGCTTTCGATGTCGTACACGTCGTCTTCGTTTTTGGTCACACGTTGTAACTCGGGCAAATAAAACGTTCCTTTGAGCACTTCTCCGTTCATGTCTTCCAATTTATAGACGGCAGGATGACGGCCATGCACTCGTCCAGTGACACGAAACAATTCGGTTGTCCAGTTAGGTAAGTAACCTTTGTCGAAAGTGCGTTTGGTTTTGCCAATGCGCACCCAATCTCCTACGGCCAACTCTCCACTTTTTTTGGGGACAGCCCTCGTCGGGGACGTACCAAACAGGCGCTCAAACACCAACACTTCGTTCTCGGGAGTCACGTCTTGCGGGGCACGTCCGATGCTTCGATGGTAAGATTGGTTGTACGCTTGCACCAGGTGTGGTAAGATGTCGATGTACTTCAGAGTGTGGTGATGCGTAAAATATTTCCACATGCGTTCTTTCAAAGTGCGTTGAAAACGTTCCACGATGCTGGCTTTGGTTTCGGGATTCTCGGTGGTAAAAAAAATGAATGTCACGTTTCTTTAATTCTTTTTGGAAAGCGTGGTTCAGAAATTCGGTGCCTTTGTCCGTTTGCCATCGAAGAGGGTGACGGCCACTTTGTTTCAACACTCGTTGCAGGGCTCGCACTAACTCGCTGCTCGATTTGGAAGTCAAGGGCACGACCCAGGCAAATTTGGAAAAGACGTCGATGACACAAAACAAATATTTGTAGCCACGATTGTAGCTGGCCAAATGAGAGACATCGGCTAAATCGGCTTGCCATTGATGATCGATGCCTTCCACTCGGGTGCGACTTCTGGCAAACTTGCGTCGAATGGGTTTGTGTAAAGTGTAGGTAGCTTGTTCTTGTAACCATCGTTGCACTTGAGGTAAACGGAGACTTTTCAATCGAGTTTTGGCAGCACGATACAATTTTTGAACTCCTGCGTAACCTGCAGGATGAGAGGGATCGTAGTAAATGCTGACTAAGACTTTTTCCATTTTTTTTTTTGTTTGTGTGTTAATAAGACACCCACTCTTGGAGGATGCTACTCTTTTTCTTTTGGGGTACTTTCTTGGATTGCAATGCTTTGCGTGTGCGACCGGCAATAGGTGTTGAAGAGGAGGAAGTCTGAGCGGGGGATATCGGTTCTTGTTTCACTTCTGTCTTCACTTTCTTGTTCTCTTGTGATGAAGAAGGGGTGGCCATCATCTTTTTAATCCATCCAATTCTGGAGGTAGGTGGTGTTGTTAACTTGCGTACTTTTTCTGGTGGAGTTTGAAACCCTTCTTCTTCTTCTCCTTTTTCTGTCTTGGTCACTGGTAGTGGTGGTACTGATACTGGTACTGGTGATGGTGCTGGACTTTTCATCAAGGTCTTAAAATCTTTCAGAGTGGGTAGAGCTGTTTCGTCTAAAGCTTTCTGGTGAAAGAGTTGCAGTCGTTGCAAGAGTTGACCGTACTTTTGCGATTTTTATGTTTTGGACAAATCTTGGCGATCCATTAAGGACTGCAATTCGTGTTGTAACTGGGACATCTCGCTCAAATGGGGATTGGGAGGTAAATGCGGGGTGCGTTGTTCTTGCCACCGATGGTATTCCATCCATCGTTTGTAAGGCACTAAAGCTAGTTTTCGTCCTTCCATGGGGTTGTCAGGGGTCGATTCTGAGATCTTGGGACTTCCGAGGGCCTTTTTATCTTGCTCCCACCAGTCCTCCCAACATGGTTCCCAAGACTCCTTTCAGTAAGGGACCTAACAAGAGGGGTAAAATGCCTCCACGTTGGACCAATATCTTCTTCTTTTGACGAATGGGAATTTTCTTTTGAACCATTTGGCGAAGAACGTGACGATGTTTACCTAAGCATTGTTTCTGGTGTTTGGACAAAGGGATCGTGCCTTTCAAGACGTTCAAACGGCATTCGCACACGGTATCGATGACCTCTTTGGAGGCCGATTGAATGAGTTTTTTTCGTAGGGGTGGAGAAGCTTTGCACAGGACAGATAACATGTCCCCATGTTTAACTAAACGAGGAGGCAGACCTTTTCTTTTCTTTCCTTGGGGCTGTTTAGAAGAGGGATGTTTTCTGGAGGGTGATATCTTTGAGTCTTCAGCACCAAAAACACTGATACCCCTACTTGGTCACAGACCTTTTGTATACTGGAACGCGTCGCCACTGATTGTCTTTACGTCGTATCAGTTTGAGGACAGGCATGACACGTCGTGCAGGGGTACGTAACGGACTAAATCGAGCCAGTTCTTGCTTGGACAAACCCAGTAAACTTTGTAACATGCCCGATCTTTCTTGGACTTTGATTTTGGGAGAAGGTACTTTGTGAGCAGCAGCCACTGCCACTAAATTGGAGGGTCCTGCCACTGGGGAAGTTCTTTTTGGGGTCATCAACGGAGATGTTCTTGGTGTGATCAACGTCTCCAAGTACTCTTCAGTTCTTGGTGTCATCAACGGAGAAGTGGATGAACGTGAGGCTGCCGGAGACGCAGTCACCGCCGTGGCAGGTCGTGGTTTGCGAGTGTAAAGTTGCGTCCTGGCCGAAGAAGTGCCTCTCTTGCGACTAGTTTTCTTCTGTGGACTTTTCTTTTTCTGGGGGCTTCTTTTCTTTTTCCGGGGTGGTGGTGTCTGGTAAGGGGAGGGTCCCGCCACTGGAGAAGTTCTCCTTGGGGACCTGGTCTTTTTCTTCGTCTTGGAGCTTCGATTGACTTTTTTCTTGGGGAGAATTTGGGGGCATTAGGATCCCGTCTTAAGAGAGAGCGAATGATGACCCCTCCTAGAGTACCGCTTCCTCCAGGTTTCAAAATGATTTGTTTTTTGGTTTGAGTGTCGATGCGGGGATCGGCCAGTTGGACCAAAGCGACTTTGTTTCGATCAAAAAAGAGTTTGGTTTGATGAGGAATCTAAATGATCCCTTGGAGTAATTCACGTGCCGTCACCGTGAACCATCGTAAGACTTCTTTGAGACTAGCTTCTAAGACACGAGCTCGTATTTGTGGATTTTTTTCTCGACTGATGCCATACAAGGCACGAATCAAGGGACGTCATGTTCAAAATGTGTGAGACAGACGAAAAGGGTCTGAGGTTTTTATAGATTTTTTTTGTGGAGTGAAATTAAGTCGAGGACGGAGACGTGTACAGGACAGGCCCTCCGTCTTGGTCCCAGTGGTGAAACAAGTGGGTACGAAATCGCAAATCCTCGGGGGTCGTAGGTTTCAAATCGACGAGTAAATACCCGTGTGGAGTTTGATTGGCATCGTCGTACGCCTGAGTCAGCCAAGGCGTTCCTAACTGTTTGGCTAAGACTTGCACTTGCGATTTATCTCGAGGTCTTTTAAACAAGACCACGTAATGTGCATTGAGACTGATGGTGCGATGGGCTTTACTTTGTTAAAACAAATTTTGGGTGATGTAAACGACACTGGCATTACGGTGATGCCCTTTGCGCGTGAACCACATTTTAATTTCTTCTTCGTCTTCTCCGTCAAAAATGACCAAATGGGTTTGACGGGAGTCAGAGACGATGTCGTCGTCTTCTTTAGGAATGCCTTCCACAAACACGATGGAATCGCCTTGACTTTCTCGCCAGAGGCTGTACGCCGATTGCCACTCTTTGTAACACCACACGATCCGCTGAGGAGGTCGATCGACCAAATGATGTTTATGTTCGATCAAACGTTTGACGAATTCGGTTTTGCCTGAACCGCTAGGTCCAGCAATGAGCATGTTAAAGGGATGGCGAAGATACAAAGCCTCCCAACTGGCACGATCTAAGTGTTCGTCGATGACTTTGACAGTAGAGGAAGAGGGAGCAGAGACAGCAGAGGTAACCATAGTGTCTGGAATGTCACTTGTGACACGAAAACAAACAAGACGGGAGTTTATATACTTTTTTCAGAACACGTTTATTGAATGTTTCAAACATGAATACGAAAGACGAAAAAAATACATAAAAGCCAAAGGCTTAAGTACAAGGATAAAAGGCACATGATAACCATTAATGTGGAATAAACACAAGTGTCTGTACAACATGTTTTGGGTAATGTTCTGACCAGTTCTATAAGGGGGTAAGGTCACACAAGTGTCCTCCCGAAAGGGTCTTTCAGGCCTGTCCACGACAGTCCTGTCCTGGGTGACGGGTTCTTCTGGCACCGTCACTAACACAGGTTGAAAAGTCGCAAGGCTCACAATCGCATTCCACTTCAGAAGCCCCACACTTGAATTGTGCCTGTCTAAACTTGTTTTGTGTTTCTCTGAAAGTATTCATCTTGTTCGCTCGGTCTTGGTAGTCACAATGAACTATCGATCTTGCCTAGGGTTCCTTTTTATATACAGACCAATACCGACGTGTCCATACGGTATGGTGAAATGATTGGGAAGTCGCACTCGCTTCTGGTACACGATTTGATAGACTTTTTCCAAGGGTCGACTGACGATGTGGTGAGTAGGTAAACGTACAATCTTGTTCGGTTGATAGGTGGTCACTTTAAAGTTTGCATCCTCTCCCGATTGCAAGGCTTCTTTCAATACCCCAAAGTTCACCACACGACTGGTACGATAATTCAGAGTCAATCCTTTCACTTTACACGTCGTGCGAAATTCTCCTTGTTTGTCCCGGTATTCGTAGCCGTAATTTTTAGGACCACCACTGACGAAACTTAGAATCTTGTCGTCGGGATGTTCGTCTGTCCAGGCTCCTAAACGGTCTCCTTCGATGTCAGGGTGCTGTTGACTCGGGTGATGGATGTAAATGCAACTGTCCGTGTCAAAGTACAGGACACGTTCCCCTAACAGTTCTAAAGCTTCGTACAATTTTAAGCGAGCATGAGCTGTCACGTAAGCCGCAAAGATGACATTTCCAAAGGGGTCGTCTTGTACAAAGTCCAGATCTTCTTCGTAATTGACCAAGATCAAATCCTCTCGAACGACGTCCACGTGTTTCATGTATTTGGTTTTGTCGTGAATCATCTGAAAGTAGCGGGAAGGTTCTGTCAAATATTCCGTCTTGGGTAAACGCGGTCGTTGTGCCATTTTACCCCACAAGCAATTTAACATCACTTTGGCAAACGACCGCCTGCCTTCGTTTTTCTCAATGTGGTCTAAAGAGATGCCTTCTTGTTCATAGTATTTCTCTTTGAATGTCTTTTCGTCTTCGGAAGTGTGACACCAGGAAGGATAGCCGCTGGCCGCTGGCTTCTTGCTTCAGTTTCAAAAAGGCATCCACGTAGTCGGCGAAAATGCCTTTCTGACTGGGGTCACCCTTGTGGTATTGTTGTGTCTTGGGAAAGTGACAAATTTCGTACACTTCTAACAGTTGGTATCCCATGTCCAGAGCTTTGAACAATTCTACGCTGACCCAGGTTTCCGTCAAGGCCCGTTCTTCCTGGGTGTGCTGACAAGGTTGGTCTTGGTTGCACGTTTCGGCACAAGTACGGCACAATGGAAACATCAGTTTGCCTTGGCAATGGTGAGGTAAGGCGGGATGGTATAGGTTCGTGGGAGGCAAAACTTTACACTTGATCAAGCCTTCGTATTGTCGAATGTTTTTCAGGTCGATGTGTTCCGTGAACAATTGTGGGTGCCCTGCAGGAAAGGGACAATATTTGCACACGTAAGGATACAGCGAACACACGTCCAAGTATTTGATTTCTTCTCCTTTCTCTTCGTCGGCTTGGTACAGCAAACAGGTGGCATTGGTCCTTCCTCCGTATAAACTATCCCTCGGGTTTAGGGGGTCCATCAGCTTGTAACTTTCCACGGCACGTTTAAACTCGGGATCGGTTTTCATACGTTGATCGTACTCGTGTTCCCACATTTCCACCACTTGGTATCCTTGCTGTTCTAACTTTAGGCGTCGCTGACAAGTGTCCTGGTACAAGTCTTCCATGGTTCGTTGTAAAAACTGATTTTTAGTGCTACGATCAGGGTAACAGACGGGACATCCGTGAAATAAGCAACCGTTAAACTCGTACACGATCTTGGGGTTTTCTAAGTCCCAGCCATCGACCGAATACGTTCCGATGGTCTTTTCGCCTCCTCCGTTGCGGGCATGCTGAATCCATTTGTCTTCCTTGTCGCACAAGTAATGTAACCAATGTAGGGCTTTGACCGAGTATTGACGTTTGACATAGTGGGTCGTTTGAGGACTGATGACAGCCACGGTGTTTTCAGGCATGAATCGTAGTCGATGCACTAAGGAACACGCTTTGGCAATGGTGCAAGCTTCTTTCAAAGGATCGACCCCTCCGTGTTCCATGAACAGTTCTCGAAATTTTCCACAGCAACGCCGTAAAATGTCCACGTCAGAACGACAATACTTTAGCATTTCTTCCTGAAAGTCGAAAGGGTCGGAGGCGTGAGTCTGGTACCAAGCGTAGAAAGCTTCCCGTTGTTCGGTACGCATGTTGTAGGGGTCGTAATAGTGAGCCTCAGGTAAATGGGGTAGAACGGCGTGTTGATTGGCTTCCGTATTGAAAAAGTGTGGAAAGTACCCTTTAGCCATTTCTGTCATTCCAAATAATTTAGGCATTCGACTCAAAGGCATGGCCAAATAGCTCATCGAATCTTTAAACTGCACTTGTCCCACTTGCATGAAAATGATTTTGGCTCCGTTCAAAGTGACTTTAGGACGTTGGGTGCCTTGTTCCGTATAGTATCTGAGAAGAAACTGTCCATCTATCCGGAGAAATTGTGAGCCATCACTGTGGCATGACGATGACAATCTCCGTAACGTTCGATGTCCTCTTGGCTCCACGTCTTGTCGATGGGATCTAAGACCCATTGGGCAAAATCGGCTAACGTGTTCTGTCCTCGAAAGATTTTTTCACGCCCTCCGGGAATCTTGCTGCAGTGAGGGCAATGACTGAAGATAGGTTCTTGAATGCACTTCTCGCACGCTCGATGAGCCACGCAGAAATTAGGAATGTGAATGCCAGTCGCTTGCATACATTCGAAATCGAAAAAGATGAAATTGCCTTTCTTCTTGTGACCGTCCTCTTTCTCTGGTGGGGGTTGGTATTTTTGCACGTAGCATTCGTGTTGCAGGTCCACGATGTGGTGACAAATGTGACATTTTTTTTTCCTGAACATACGTGTGTCTTGGTACTGTTGGTACGTAGGCCTTGTCGACAAGTAGGGCACAATCTCAGCAGTTGACAAGCACATTTCTGCTGTGAACCTTGAGTCTTCAGATGTTGTTGGTAACAGGTAGGGCTGACAAACGTGCGCAGACAAGCAGGACAATGTACTCTTTCTTGTCCTTCGCTCAGACAGGGTGGAGAGGCCAAACATCCTGGGCATTTCCATCCGCAATGTTTGTGTTGCTCTCGATTGTTATAGCCATAGTCACATTTCTCACAGTAATAACTGTATCCCAGGAATCCAGTGATAGTGGTAATGGTATCGAAATGGTCATCGTGATAATAGATATGAATGTATTTTCCGTCCTTAAAGTTTTCCCTCGAAAGAACAGAGGTCCGCGCATTTCTTGATGGTGCACTTTCAAGGTGTAGAGTGGAGCTAGGACATCTTGCAATTTCTGCATCTCAGGAGTGCCACAGGGTGTGTTTTTGGACAGTCCGGCTTGTTGTAACAGGAGTTCTGCTTCGTTTCGTTGTTTGGCTCGGTCGGATCGTTGAATAGTTTTTCAGGCTCTTTTCCATTCTATCGTGTCGTTCTTGTTGGCATAGGTTCGTCCCACAACGATGGCTCGGGCTAAACACATCTGGTCTTGAGAATTGTGAATTTGGACGAGACCCTTTTTGGTGTTGCGAAGGTCGTTCACCAATAACACCTTATTGCGTTGTCCGGTCCCTTGAGGAGGAGAGACGTGGGCCATTTTCAGTGTGGCTTTACCATCGGTGATGTCAAACTGGTCATTAGATTGTCGTACGTGTTGAATCTTGTCCATGACTTTGGAAGGGGTTAGTTCTGCGGGTCTGCTAAACTCGAGCCAAACAAGGGATTTCAAGCTGTCGTGATCTATGGATAGTGTCAAGCGATCGTCTTCTATGGGTTGACATTGTCGCTTGAGTGCAGTGAGCAAAGAATCCCACATCTCGGTGATAAACCCTTCTGCTTTCTCCAATGGTATGTCGGAACTTGAAATCTTTAAACTTCACTGTGTAGGTGTAAGCCGTGGTTCTAAATTTTCTAGAGGAGCGCTTTTCCGTCTCTCGAATGGAATAGTACTTTTCAGGGTTGACTAAGGGTGGTGAACTTTGTTTAGAGGGTTCGGATTCTGGTTCACTCATGTCCTCTTCAAAATCACTGGCATGAATTTGTGCCAAGACTTCAGCTCTGGTACGAGGCGATAGATCACGTTTCTGCCTCTTACTTTCTTCTTCTTTCTTCTCGAATGAATAGGATCGTTTCATCTTGAGTGCAAAACGTCAAATGACTCAAGTTTAAACACCATAGACTAATTTATAGTCATGGCAAACCAGCGTATATAAAAAGGGTGTGTGTCTTGTCCTTTCACTATTCATTTCACTCTCAAACCGAGCACAACGATGGAAGAGACTACCCAGATGGAACGTTTCATCAGAGCTTTGCGAGGGGTCATTAGAAAATTCTCTTCAGACCAGCCGACGGACTACTCTCCTTCCTTTCGAGATAAAAGTCAAGATACTTGCTATATCTGTCAGAAGAAAGGGCATTGGTCTTCAGAGTGTCCAGACCGTCAAAAAAGAACAAAAACGGGCTAGAAAAGACAAAAGTCAAGATACCTGTTATTATTGTCAAGAAAAAGGACATTGGTCTCCAGATTGCCCAAAAAACGAAACAAGAGGAGTCAGAAGAAAAGAGGGATTCTTCAGAAGAAGAGAGATTCTTCAGAGGAAGAAAGCAGCCAGGTGAAGAAAAAGAAACAGGAGAAGAAAAGAAGAAGGGAAGAAAGTGAGGAGGAAGAGGAGGAAAAGACTGTGACGGTGAAGAAATTAAAAAAAAAGAGAGAGTAAAAAAAGAAACAGAAGAAGTGAATGTAATTTATAAAGTGTTCTGTTGTGAATTGTGAATTGGATTGTAACTATGGAGAAAAGAATACATTAATTATATAAGGTAAGTGTCTTTGAGTTTTGATTTTAAATAAGAAGCTACACTCACGCACTCATACACAGACATGTACTATATGGGTAAAATGTTTTTTTTTTGTGTTGATTTTTGAGTTATTGGCAAATTGAAAGGCTATCTCTTTTCGAGAGAAGTGGGTGGCCCTGAAAAGGGCCTTTTTTGGTGTAGGGGTGAGTTTAAGCAATCAACTTTAACTGCCTTAAGCCTTTGCCACGGCCGAGGCCTACTTCTGATGATGATGATTGGGTTGAAATCACTAAGGGTGGTACGATAGGCTTAGTCACAGGGTTGGCGTGTTTAGCTCGGGAAGGTCGTATTCTCTTCGGTCGTGATAAAGAAGTCTGATACATTTGTTTCAGACTTCTTAACTCCGCTAAAATGTCCAACAGTACCGTGGCCGTTTGATTTTCACCCTCTTGTTTCTTTGCTGCTGCTTCTTCTTGTTGTTGTTGTTTTCTTACCTCTTCTTGTTGCTGTTGCTGTTGCTGTAGGAGAAAAGCTTGTTCCGCTTCCTTTTGTCGTTGCATAAATTTCTCCAATTCTTCTTTCTGTCTCTGTCTAAAATTCTCCACTTGCGGTAATGAAGAATGAGACGAAGGTTCTGGAACAAATTCTTGCGAGGTAAGAAAATCCACAAAATCCCAATGCACCTCTTCTGAAAGTAAGTCCGGGTTCCCTTGGGCGGTCTCCACTGCTGATGCACCCCAATGGATCGTTTTCTGAGTTTCCGTCATGTTGAATCACTGTCGCATATATTGACAGCACACAGGCGCTAGCGAATCTATATAGACCACATGACGTCACAGACTGCTCTCTTCGGATTGGATGCGGACTGACTGAATTTTGTAACGCGTGTTCGGATTGGTGAATGAACTCAATCCGTTTCAATCCTTCCTCTACCTATAAATAAGCGCAGTTCACTGCATTGATTCACCTGTTCTCGTCGCCTCACGATGTGGACCACAGTTGAATCATCCACCCTTGTGTCTTCAATGATGTTTAGGACGGACATGCTCATGTATGTCCGGTCCAAGTGGACTGTTGTTGATAG
Source organism: Sinohyriopsis cumingii (assembly GCA_028554795.2). Classification (NCBI taxonomy): domain Eukaryota; kingdom Metazoa; phylum Mollusca; class Bivalvia; order Unionida; family Unionidae; genus Sinohyriopsis; species Sinohyriopsis cumingii. The sequence continues at coordinate 84,722,019 of CM068832.1, forward strand.
GACAGATACTAGTCTATGGATGAGAAGAGTTTACATAGAAAGACAAGGATGCCTCCAGAGGGTACTTGTGTATGGACCTGCAGTTAGAAGGAGTTTAAGAAGAAGAAGATGTGACAGATGCCGTCTATGTTAATATTAATATTAACATAAACCCAAAGGTCCTTTTCAGGGCCACCCATATTTCTCGAAAAGAGATAGCCTTTCGATTGCCTACCCCTTTTTAATTTTTTTTAACAAAAAATCCCATGTTCAATTCCCCTTGTCCCTAAAGTAGTTTTTTTTTCTTTTCTAACATGTTCAATTCCCCTTTGTCCCTAGACAAACCCAAACTCGATTCCCATGTTCAATTCCCCTTGTCCCTAGACAGACCCAAACTCTATTCCCCATGTTCAATTGCCTTTGTCCCTAGAATCGATATTTTTTTTTTCCATTGTTCGAATGCCTTTGTCGCTAAAATCAATATTTCCTTTTTTTTCCTTTCTCCAATGTTAAATTCCATTGTCGCTAATCTTACCCAGGGTTTTTTGCCCATGTTAAATTTCCATTGTCGCTAATCTTACCCAGGGTGGTTAATGTTAAATTTCCATTGTCGCTAATCTTACCCAGGGGGTGTTTTTAATGCTAATTCCCATTGTCGCTAATCTCACCCCATTCACTACTGTTGACATATTGGCAAAGGCTGACTCCAAGTTAACATCACTAAAACTATTTTCTGATCTTTTGTCACTGACACTGTCATCAAAACATCTAAGTAATTCAGAGAAGATGAGCATTTTGAACAGAGAGCTTCGGAGGCATAACAAAAACAAAGAAAGAAGATTAAATAGAAAAGTGCATACATAATTTTAGTGGATTGATTGGCTCTCCCCAGTGCTGTTTACTATTTGCACGGACAGTAACTTATTTGACAGAGGACTCAAGTTCGTTAAGTCTCAAGAGAAGATGTATTCTGTAAATATCAGTGAGTTAAAGAATGAAATATTCATATCTCTGGCATTTCTCTTTTGTCATGACATGGTAATGAAGAGTATTTATCAGCTGAAACCATTCCCAAGTCTAGCAACAAATTATTCATGGAACTTGCTTCTTACCTGCATATTTCAAAAGAGAAGGCAGACATGACATTACTGAGAGAGGCTTATGAAAATTTGGGGGTGGGGGATGTACATTGAGAAATCAATTTTAAATGAAATCGTTAAAGGGGTTTCAGTTAAAAGATCCTTCTTCTGGTTCTCTCATGCTACAGTCTGTGAGGCAGTAGGACAGGTCTTAGCAAAACATTCTTTAGAGATGGTTGTAAAACATGGAGACACAGAATATTTATATCAGAGGACCTACACTGCAGAAGTCAAGAACAAAACTTCAGAGAATGTGTTTTGACCAGTGTCTATGCATTCACCTTTGGCAGAGCGAATGGTTCATGATGTTGTAGAGAAAACACTTGTAAAGAGTACTGCAAAACATTCAGTTCTCCAGCAGAACCAGTTTTTGATGAAACTGAAAGATGAGTTGCACAAAGGTAATAGGATCAATGACTTTTTCATGGATAACTCAGAATACTTTTGGTAGAACTTATAAGAAGGACAGTGTACCACATTTTTGCAGCATGCATTACAAAGTGATGAAGATACAGTCAAATCAGTGTACAGTACAGTAAATGGAATTCTTGACATGCACACATAATAATAAGTGCTCAGGCTGTTGGCAGTGTAAAGAGAAGCAGAAACTTCTGAAATTAGCTCTCTAATACCACCATTTTGAGATTGCAGACAAACTAATTACCTTGAATGCCTGTTATACACATGTAAGTCTCTCTAATGCTGCCAGACATGGTGACCTCAGTAGAGTTCAGACTATCATGGAGTATTCAAAAGAGGAATCAGGTTTTCAATCCAGAAGGTATTAAGGTAAAAAAGGCATTATGTGTAGCCTATATATCAGGAAGCCGGCATGTAATAGAGATTTTATTACAAGAAGGTATCACGCTAGATAACATACATGTAGTAGATGATGTACATATGGAGATATCAATATTTTTATGAAGGTAGTGGGACATCTGAAATCTCGTAATAAGTGGCATCCACACTGGGAACATGATAGCAAATGTGGGTATTTCTTCCATCTTTATATGTATTTAAATCAGTTTGCTAAAGTTGGATTTGCTTCTTATCAACCTCCATGTTCCACAGCACTTTACATGGCCTCTTGTAATGAGAAGTTTGATGTGGCAGATTATCTCCTGCAAAATGAAGCAAAAGTGTCAATGGACATGCTTGCAGGGGTGACAGAACATAGTTCAAAGGTAGCTGTTGGTAAAGTGATACAACATTTAAAAGTCAGTTGTATCTGAGATCCCCATTGTGATGATGTTTCTAATGTATTAGGAAGAGCTTCTGGGGCACAAACGTATGATGTGTGTGATATGCTGGTTCAGGAGAAGTCTCAATGACAGTGAAAAATCTACATTGTGTGGTGGGGAGAATTCATATATCATTGAATGTAACATATTTTGCTTAGTGACACTGGAAGTTTCACCTTAAAATTTGATATGAAGCAACAGAAACTTCACATAAAAGAGGTTGTTAAATGAGCAGAAAAGTACGTCAGTCATACATGGAGAAGAACTTTTGGAATATCTCCTTTATGTAGATGTATGTTATCAATGGCAGAACATACTGACATGATAAAATAATTAGCATGGAATCAATGGACAGTTATTCTCTTTTACTGACAAAAAAGAATGCTGCTTCCATGATGGATACCTGAGATGAATTCAAAATTTAAAGAATACGGCAAATTACAAATAATTAATCACGACTGCTGAACATTAAAGTAACTTTTACACGGCCAGAGTCATTTTGCATAACTTCTTCACCTCATGTTTTGATATGTATTAGGATGACAAAATTATTGATTCATTAATATAATGATTAAACACTTCACAAATATTATTTATTACTAATACAATGTAAGTCCGCATTCTCTCTCTCTCTCTCTCTCTCTCTCTCTCTTATGTTTGTTGATAGTAATACTAGTACAGGGCTTTACAGATTTCTAGACAATACACAGACAACTATTAATGTAGTTAGATTGTATTTGACATACACTTTGGATTGTAAATACACTTAATATCTTAGAATGCCTTGGGGATTTTTTGATAGATTTACAGCATTTTTTATTTGCATACTTTAGTGTTTGAATATTATTCTGTCCATTCATCCATATGCCCACCACCACAATTTCTAAATTGCTGTTTGGAAATGAATCAAACATGGTTGCTTGTGTCATGACTGTCTGCAATATTGGGTATAATTTTGTTCCTCCCCCGGTCATCCTTGGGAGGTTGTTAAAGATCAAGGTTTAAAACAGTATGGTGCCATTTTTTAATAATTTGTACCAATGTTGTACATGCATTTATAGGAGGAAGATTCTTGATGCAGCGAAAACTTTATAAGAGGGTCACTGAGGGATAAAGCCTTCTGTAATATATAAGTGGCTGGTATATTGAGATTAATTTTATATGAAATTTATTATATTGGGTCTTGGAAGGACTCTGGATTGCGACTCTTGGGTCACGATTTAAAGATGGAGTTAGTGTTGTGGGAGATAAAAATTTCATAAAAAGATCAGAGATTGCTCTAAGGGTTTTTTTTTTTTTGTTCTAAAGAAGACCTTGATACGCGTTTCTCTTTCTTTCTGTTTTTTTTTCCCCACCTAGGTCAGACAGAGGATAAGTTTGATACAGTTAGAAGACTAGGATGCATTCAAACAACACAGGCTGCAGAAGCTAAGAAACTGCATGAGGAGAAAAGGTATATTGTCATCAAAGGAAATCCAGGAAAAGGAAAGGCAATAATAGCCTTTGATATGATAGATACTGAAATGTATAGAGATAGGCATGTAGTGGTATAGAGTCCGAGTGATTGGAAGACAGTGGACACAGATTGGGTAGATATTGTTGTGCTGGAGGGCATACTAGGAAAATGTGACTTTGACCCTAGCTATCTGCAAGAGTGGATGGTATACCTACCTACCATACAGGAACATGTAGATGCAGGAAAGTTACGGGTCATAATTACCACCCGAGTTGACAGTAGTGAATGGGGTGAGATTAGCGACAATGGGAATTAGCATTAAAAACACCCCCTGGGTAAGATTAGCGACAATGGAAATTTAACACTACTTTAGGGACAAGGGGAATTGAACATGGGATCTTTTTAAAAAAAAAAATTAAAAAAGGGGTAGGCAATCGAAAGGCTATCTCTTTTCGAGAAATGTGGGTGGCCCTGAAAAGGGCCTTTGGGTTTCTTCTTCTTCTTCTAACTCCTCCACTTCTTCCACCAAGTCCTCACTTTTTCCATTATTCCTTTCTTCTTCTTTTTCTCCTCTGGCATCCAGTCTGGATGGCCCAAGGCTCTAAACTTTTTTCCTGGACTTTGATCCAATTCTGATTTAGCCTTTCAAAATCAGCCTGTTTCTTTTTGTTTTCCTGATCTTTTCTTTCTTTATTCCATCTCTCTTTAATCTTCTTTACCTCTACCTCCATCACTTTTCTCATAAACTCCTCTCCTTTCCTCAGTCTTTCCTGACCTCTCTCCACAAAAGAGCACTCTGTCCCATGTGACATATTTTCAAGAAAGCACCTGACTTTGCTTGCATTGTCAAGTGCTTCCTTTAGGCTTCCCACTCTGACATAGGTGGGATTTATCATACCTCTCAGTCTCTTTTCCTCCTCTTCTATCATTTCTGCTATCACTTCTTTTGCTACGTTTAGGCATTTAGCGTAGTCCAGATACTCTGCTATCTTCCATTCTTTTTCTAGTCTCTCCACTACATAGATACCATCCATTATCCAATTGTATATATGTACCAAATTGTTGAACAACTCACTTGCAACCACCATCTTCGTTTTTATTATTCCGTAGAATGGTTCGAGCATCAAACCTTGTGGGTTCTTATAGTTCAAGTACGGATGTGAAGGAAAACATCCCCTAAAAACATAAAATTGATCTTACCTAGATCATGACCAAACAACGCGCGGACGTGAAGGAAAACATCCCCCTACTCTTCTCATTTCATATAATATACTATCCACATAAGTGAAGCAACAATAAACAAACCCCAAATCTACTATTTACACACGCAAATCATTAAAAGAAAATCCATAATCTACTATCCACACAGCCGTACGTGAGCGGTTACAAAACCCAAACTATACTCTCCACATACGCTAAGAAACAATAAACAAACCCCAAATCTACTATTTACACACGCAAATCATTAAAACAAAATCCATAATCTACTATCCACACAATCGTACGTGAGCGGTTACAAAACCCAAACTATACTCTCCACATACGCTAAGAAACAATAAACAAACCCATAATCTACTATTCACACAAACTTACGTGAGCGGTTACAAACACATACACTCGCACTATGAAAAATAGAGTCAGTGTTTATATTCACACTACTCTACCTACACACATTGGCAAATTGATGGTTATTTCTTTTCTAGAGTATTGGGTAGCCCTGAAAAGGGTTGTTTTTTGGAACTTCATGGACACCTGGTTAATGATGGCACCTTCCAGGCCTGGCGCCACATACGCATCTTGTTCTCCAGTTGCTTTTTACTTTTTTTGGGAGAGAGCAGAGGGAGGATAAATAGCTTCAGAGTCCCAATTTTCTGTCTCTGGGATTCTCAAATTTCTTCTCTCCTTTACTCCTCTTCTTTGTTTCTTCTCTCCTCCTCCTCTTCTTTGTATCTTCTCTCCGCCTCTTCTTTGTATCTTCTCTCCTCCTCTTCTTTGTTTCTTCCCTCCTCCTCTTTCATCCTTCCCTCTTCCACAATGGCTTCCGCGGCCAGTTCGTTCAACAGGCGCCTGGCATAATCCAGATGCACATGAAGTTCCAACAGTTTCGCTAGTCTGGTGTTCATTCTGGTGTTCATCAATCAACAAGGGTAGCTGGACTGCCGAACGAGTTTCAATTTATACTAAAAGTGCGGACGTGAAGGAAAACATCCCCCTAAAAACATAAAACTGATCTTACCTAGATCATGACCAAACAACGCGCGGACCTAAAAGAAACACTCACTCACTTTTTTATACTACCCATTCCTATTCTAAAAATTTTTTTCATTAATCACTTCAATATACTATTCACATACGCAAAGCAATCCAATCAAACCCCCAAATGTACTCTCCCCACACCTCAAACAGCCCCAAAAAACATGATCTTAATCTACTATCCACACCAACGTACGTGAGATGTTACAAACACAAACACACAAACACATACACTCGCACTATTAAAAAAAGAGTTAGTGTTTATATTCACCCTACTCTACCTACACACATTGGCAAATTGATGGTTATTTCTTTTCTAGAGTATTGGGTAGCTCTGAAAAGGGCTGGGTTTTTTTTTGTTTTTTTTTTTTTTGTTTGCTATGGCAATCTTTTAGTTTCTAAGAATGCGATGTCCTCTGAGGATAGACTTTCTGGCGATAGGTCTGCTTCTTCGGAAAGAGAAGAAGAACTCTTTGGTGTCGATACGACAATCGACAAAGCCTCTGTCAGGTTAAGGTTGCTGCTGCTGCTGCTGCTGTTGCTGTTGTTGTTGCTATTGCTGCTGCTGTCTCTGAAGTCTGTACTTCTCTGTCCATTCTTCTTTCTCCCTGTTCACTTCTTCTCTGAAGAGCTCTTCTATCAGGTCTTCAGTAACTTTTAACATTCTCACATTCTCTATCTCTTCTGGCTTCGGTATCAGACTGTGTCTGACCCTATGCAAATTCACGTAGGCTTCGTTTAGCTTAGCTAGTTTGGAGCACATCTTCGTAGGAGGATGAGTCGACAATGGATGGTTAGACTGGAAACAACCCGGTTCTTAAAGTCAAAGCGCGGACGTGAAGGAAAACATCCCTCTACGGTTTTCGAGCCGCAACGTTCAATGAGTGTCATGAGAGGGATAGTAAGAAGTCAAAGAGCATAAATCAACATTCTTATAGCCAAACAAACCACAAAGGCATTTTTTTCAAAACACAACATTTTTTATTCAAAATCACTTAATATTAACCAACAACTCTAACATTTTTTTAACAATAATCCAACAATATAACATCAAACATTTTTTTCAAATCTCAAACATTTTTTTTCAATTTACACTCTACTTTAAACAGGGTTGGCAAAGTTGTGAATGAAATTGTGATTTCCACTGTTGCAAGTCATTGAGTCATGGATGGACACTACGTTTCCTAGCTGAAGACAACAAAATAAGCATACTAGTCACAAAATCAACGATTTACTTTCTCATCGTTTCTAGAAAAATCACGATCAAAATAAGTCACTAAATGTTCTTTTGCTGATAATAAGTGATCAATTTCGATCTCGACTTTCTCTTTGAATTTGTCAATGAGGGCTTTGATGTAATGGATGTCTCGAGTCGTTAATGGAGGACAGAAATGTTCACGCAAGTCTTTATACCACCAACGTAACACGTCTTTTTTAAACAGACTCCAAGCTTCGTCCAGATATTCGTTGAATTTTTCTTCTTGACTGATGTTTTGACATCCATAGTAATCATGCTTCATCCATATCGTAATTGTGTCTGCCAGGTATGTAGCACAGTAGGAGACCAATTGCTGTTCTTGTTCTGGACATCTCGACTTGATCACGATGTCCTTTTCGTCTTTGTGTTGGGATTCTCCTTCCACGGTCTCCTCACATTCCATCTTCAAAGCTTCTCCACTAGGTAAAGAGGGAGAACAGTTTTCCATAGCTTCTAATAGTCTAGAATGACTTCTCTCAAGCTGTTGATTTCTATCGTATTATCGAATTCTGCATACAGGATGACGTTCACTGTCTCTTTCAGTGGTTCTGTAAACTGAAGTTCCACACGAATCTGGCCGGATTTTATAGGGTGAAAATATCCCTCGTCGCTGCCTTGGTCTGGAGTGAAATCAAATGCCCACAAAGCATAACCTCCTGCATAATCCTCGTACGTAATGCCGTGACTGGTGTTGGTCCCTAACTGTCCGGTGGCTTCGTACAGGGACAAGTACGATCTCAAGTAATTCATCTTTGTGGGATCAAAGTCAGGTTCGAAAGGTCGGGTACACAAGGTCTTGCCGTCGCGACTGACTTCGATTTTCTTCACGTTGAAGTGATGAAAGTTGAAAGGATTTTTAGTGAAGGCTCCGTTGAAGGCTTTATTCTCGACCATACCAAGGATTAAACGCTTGGGTAACTGTCCTTGAAATAGATGATCTTCGATCATGGATTGATGGTTAGCGGGAATGGTGAACGTTTTCACTTCCACGCGTCGTATGGGATACTTGGCGGTCGTTCTGCTCAACGTTTGACTGATGTCGTTTCCCACTTTAGGTAACACTTCCACGCGTCGTACGTAGAGTTTGGCCTCCTCGATTTGGCTTTTGGGATTGCCAGCAGCAGTATCAGCCAACAAATGGAAAGCGGCACTGCTACGATTCAGTCTCAAGCGAACATTTACCCCGTTCAGCAAATATTTCTCTTGCAACCACATGTCCAAATGCAAACGATCCATCAGTTCTAAACTCTTCTTATTTAAGATTTTGCTTCGTCTTTCCACAAAGCCGTCATTGTCTTTATCTATTTCGTCAAACTCCTTCGCTTCGTCAGGTTCCCATAGCACACACGCATTGAGATGAGTATTCTTGGCATCTATTCCGTACGTCAAGAGATTTTCCAGGTAGGCACGATAAGGGTAAGTATCCATGCTGCTGCTGACCAGTTTGTTATTCAAGTACAAGTCCACTGAGCTGAACAAGGAATGCATGAAATTGTTGACGGGAGCTATATTCTCAGTGTCTTCTACTCCACCATCATCCTTATCTAGAACTTTGACTTTCAGGTACAAGTAACTGCTATTCAGATCGATGTAATCTTCGGGCTGTCCTTTGATTTCAAACTCGATAGGAGCGGAATCGGTCAATGAGGAGACGGGGTGAAATTCCACCCATTGGGATTCTTGCATGGTCATCATGGTGGGGGGCATGGCAAACAGATCCAGTTCCGACTTGGAACAGGCGCATGACTCTCGGTGCATCATTTTTTTGTTGTTGCTGTTTCTCAATAATCGAAAACGTCTAAGTCTCGAACGGTTCTTCTTTTCTTGGTCTTTCTAACTTTAGACGTGTGAAGTCTGGTAAAAGGGTGTTTTCTTCGTCGTCTCTTTCTGCCTTGTCCTTGCTGAATGCCTGACTCGGTAGCGTGCAGGGCATTTATAGGTGTGTCTCGTTGGCCCAAAAGGTCTTTACCCGTTTGTAGCAAGACATTTTTGCCTGCCCTTATGAAGGCTTCTTTGGGGTTTTGTTTGTCGATGATGAGATTTTGGAGAAATTCTTTGCCTTGCGTCAGTGCCGCATCTTTCAAGGCGTGCAATCCGCGTGTCACCATCGGTTTCAACACCGGAGCCACCGAACGAAAGGCCGATTTCAACATATCTCCTAAACCGTGTCCTCGCTGTCGAGCAACCCCTCGGTACACTGGATACATGACTTACGAATCGTGAGAGAACCGTTTTCGAAAATGGAGTTTCACCGTGACTTTTCCTTTGGTGACTGGAATATTTTGTCCCAAATCTCCTTTTATAGCAATGTTGACCGTGTCCAAATACGACTTGCTGACAGGCAAATAATGAGGATGTACAAATTCGCGGTGGACGTGGTAAGTGTTTCCACCTTCCTCGTCAGTGGCCGTGGCAGAATTTACTTTGAAAGGAATGACACGCAGTAACGGCACGGAGGTGTGTCCCACCACGTTGTACTCCACCACATCGGAGTACACAAAGATCAAATTCAGTCCCTGGTTCAGTTCTACCGGGAAAAGAAAATACCTTGCAAAATGCCCGTTGTTGTCAATCTCTGCTTTCTCTATCTTTTTGGTCTTTTCGTCCGTGACCAAATTGAGGTCTCCACCCAAAATGTCATACAATTCAGGGCAAAATTTAATACGTATACTTTTTTCCTCACTTTCAAATTTGATGAGGAGACGGTGAGACAGTTTGTGGTACTCAATGGTGACACGTTTTCTTAGTCCGGTCAGAACTTTGTCAAATGTTGCATAGAATTTGTCAGCGATGGCCTCCACCAGATGTTGACCACTAAAATAATGGCCTGAGTTAATTTTAAAGTGATAAACGTAAAAAGGAGGACAAGTGCCACTGCTGCTGCGGGGTAATGGGTCCTTCGCAAGAAATGATCTATGTTGAGGAGTGTTCGTCATGGTTTGCTGTACTGTTGGGTCCAGAATTTCGACGTCAAAAGTGTTTTGAGTTTCAGTGATGTTTTTGATTTGTGTTGGGTGAATCATTTCTACCAAAGCCACTTCTCAATGGGCTTCGTGATCTAAGGGGATGGCCTGAGGTAATTTGGCCGTGTAACAGCACAACGTGTTGTGGGGAAACACCTCCATGGAACTGTCACTGGGTAAGGTTAAGTAAAATTGGTTTTGGTGACTCATAATTCCAGAGTTCTGTGGCTGTCCGAGGGGTTACTGGACGTCAGAGGCGTGTCTCCGCTCAAAATGGGGTTCTGGTTGTGGTTGGAGTGGTGACTGGCACTGGCACTGGACAAAAGGTTCCCGTGATTCCCGTTGGAAGAGAATTTCATGGAGAGATTGGGAAGCAGGTAACCGATGCAACTGCTCAATAAAATGGTCCACAATTGTTTGTCTCCTTGTTGCAAACTCAAATTGGCAATGGCTGCCCCGATGACACAATACACCACGAAGATTTGGCAGAAAAAGACGATTTGCGTTTTAGGCACACGTTCTCCGCACCACACCCACAAGGGTTGTTTTTGTAAATCTTGCAGAGAAGAACTAGGTGAAGGAGTGGTCGACGTAGCTGCGTCTGTGTGAAAGGGCATGATGGTCACTTCTTTATATAGTCGATGACTTGCGAAGCGTCGATCCAAGAATCAAAACTGGGTGGATATCCTTTCCAACGTACTTGGACTTCTTTGACACGTCGTTTGCCCACTTTACGGGTTCTGCGTTCGAGAATGCTTTCGATGTCGTACACGTCGTCTTCGTTTTTGGTCACACGTTGTAACTCGGGCAAATAAAACGTTCCTTTGAGCACTTCTCCGTTCATGTCTTCCAATTTATAGACGGCAGGATGACGGCCATGCACTCGTCCAGTGACACGAAACAATTCGGTTGTCCAGTTAGGTAAGTAACCTTTGTCGAAAGTGCGTTTGGTTTTGCCAATGCGCACCCAATCTCCTACGGCCAACTCTCCACTTTTTTTGGGGACAGCCCTCGTCGGGGACGTACCAAACAGGCGCTCAAACACCAACACTTCGTTCTCGGGAGTCACGTCTTGCGGGGCACGTCCGATGCTTCGATGGTAAGATTGGTTGTACGCTTGCACCAGGTGTGGTAAGATGTCGATGTACTTCAGAGTGTGGTGATGCGTAAAATATTTCCACATGCGTTCTTTCAAAGTGCGTTGAAAACGTTCCACGATGCTGGCTTTGGTTTCGGGATTCTCGGTGGTAAAAAAAATGAATGTCACGTTTCTTTAATTCTTTTTGGAAAGCGTGGTTCAGAAATTCGGTGCCTTTGTCCGTTTGCCATCGAAGAGGGTGACGGCCACTTTGTTTCAACACTCGTTGCAGGGCTCGCACTAACTCGCTGCTCGATTTGGAAGTCAAGGGCACGACCCAGGCAAATTTGGAAAAGACGTCGATGACACAAAACAAATATTTGTAGCCACGATTGTAGCTGGCCAAATGAGAGACATCGGCTAAATCGGCTTGCCATTGATGATCGATGCCTTCCACTCGGGTGCGACTTCTGGCAAACTTGCGTCGAATGGGTTTGTGTAAAGTGTAGGTAGCTTGTTCTTGTAACCATCGTTGCACTTGAGGTAAACGGAGACTTTTCAATCGAGTTTTGGCAGCACGATACAATTTTTGAACTCCTGCGTAACCTGCAGGATGAGAGGGATCGTAGTAAATGCTGACTAAGACTTTTTCCATTTTTTTTTTTGTTTGTGTGTTAATAAGACACCCACTCTTGGAGGATGCTACTCTTTTTCTTTTGGGGTACTTTCTTGGATTGCAATGCTTTGCGTGTGCGACCGGCAATAGGTGTTGAAGAGGAGGAAGTCTGAGCGGGGGATATCGGTTCTTGTTTCACTTCTGTCTTCACTTTCTTGTTCTCTTGTGATGAAGAAGGGGTGGCCATCATCTTTTTAATCCATCCAATTCTGGAGGTAGGTGGTGTTGTTAACTTGCGTACTTTTTCTGGTGGAGTTTGAAACCCTTCTTCTTCTTCTCCTTTTTCTGTCTTGGTCACTGGTAGTGGTGGTACTGATACTGGTACTGGTGATGGTGCTGGACTTTTCATCAAGGTCTTAAAATCTTTCAGAGTGGGTAGAGCTGTTTCGTCTAAAGCTTTCTGGTGAAAGAGTTGCAGTCGTTGCAAGAGTTGACCGTACTTTTGCGATTTTTATGTTTTGGACAAATCTTGGCGATCCATTAAGGACTGCAATTCGTGTTGTAACTGGGACATCTCGCTCAAATGGGGATTGGGAGGTAAATGCGGGGTGCGTTGTTCTTGCCACCGATGGTATTCCATCCATCGTTTGTAAGGCACTAAAGCTAGTTTTCGTCCTTCCATGGGGTTGTCAGGGGTCGATTCTGAGATCTTGGGACTTCCGAGGGCCTTTTTATCTTGCTCCCACCAGTCCTCCCAACATGGTTCCCAAGACTCCTTTCAGTAAGGGACCTAACAAGAGGGGTAAAATGCCTCCACGTTGGACCAATATCTTCTTCTTTTGACGAATGGGAATTTTCTTTTGAACCATTTGGCGAAGAACGTGACGATGTTTACCTAAGCATTGTTTCTGGTGTTTGGACAAAGGGATCGTGCCTTTCAAGACGTTCAAACGGCATTCGCACACGGTATCGATGACCTCTTTGGAGGCCGATTGAATGAGTTTTTTTCGTAGGGGTGGAGAAGCTTTGCACAGGACAGATAACATGTCCCCATGTTTAACTAAACGAGGAGGCAGACCTTTTCTTTTCTTTCCTTGGGGCTGTTTAGAAGAGGGATGTTTTCTGGAGGGTGATATCTTTGAGTCTTCAGCACCAAAAACACTGATACCCCTACTTGGTCACAGACCTTTTGTATACTGGAACGCGTCGCCACTGATTGTCTTTACGTCGTATCAGTTTGAGGACAGGCATGACACGTCGTGCAGGGGTACGTAACGGACTAAATCGAGCCAGTTCTTGCTTGGACAAACCCAGTAAACTTTGTAACATGCCCGATCTTTCTTGGACTTTGATTTTGGGAGAAGGTACTTTGTGAGCAGCAGCCACTGCCACTAAATTGGAGGGTCCTGCCACTGGGGAAGTTCTTTTTGGGGTCATCAACGGAGATGTTCTTGGTGTGATCAACGTCTCCAAGTACTCTTCAGTTCTTGGTGTCATCAACGGAGAAGTGGATGAACGTGAGGCTGCCGGAGACGCAGTCACCGCCGTGGCAGGTCGTGGTTTGCGAGTGTAAAGTTGCGTCCTGGCCGAAGAAGTGCCTCTCTTGCGACTAGTTTTCTTCTGTGGACTTTTCTTTTTCTGGGGGCTTCTTTTCTTTTTCCGGGGTGGTGGTGTCTGGTAAGGGGAGGGTCCCGCCACTGGAGAAGTTCTCCTTGGGGACCTGGTCTTTTTCTTCGTCTTGGAGCTTCGATTGACTTTTTTCTTGGGGAGAATTTGGGGGCATTAGGATCCCGTCTTAAGAGAGAGCGAATGATGACCCCTCCTAGAGTACCGCTTCCTCCAGGTTTCAAAATGATTTGTTTTTTGGTTTGAGTGTCGATGCGGGGATCGGCCAGTTGGACCAAAGCGACTTTGTTTCGATCAAAAAAGAGTTTGGTTTGATGAGGAATCTAAATGATCCCTTGGAGTAATTCACGTGCCGTCACCGTGAACCATCGTAAGACTTCTTTGAGACTAGCTTCTAAGACACGAGCTCGTATTTGTGGATTTTTTTCTCGACTGATGCCATACAAGGCACGAATCAAGGGACGTCATGTTCAAAATGTGTGAGACAGACGAAAAGGGTCTGAGGTTTTTATAGATTTTTTTTGTGGAGTGAAATTAAGTCGAGGACGGAGACGTGTACAGGACAGGCCCTCCGTCTTGGTCCCAGTGGTGAAACAAGTGGGTACGAAATCGCAAATCCTCGGGGGTCGTAGGTTTCAAATCGACGAGTAAATACCCGTGTGGAGTTTGATTGGCATCGTCGTACGCCTGAGTCAGCCAAGGCGTTCCTAACTGTTTGGCTAAGACTTGCACTTGCGATTTATCTCGAGGTCTTTTAAACAAGACCACGTAATGTGCATTGAGACTGATGGTGCGATGGGCTTTACTTTGTTAAAACAAATTTTGGGTGATGTAAACGACACTGGCATTACGGTGATGCCCTTTGCGCGTGAACCACATTTTAATTTCTTCTTCGTCTTCTCCGTCAAAAATGACCAAATGGGTTTGACGGGAGTCAGAGACGATGTCGTCGTCTTCTTTAGGAATGCCTTCCACAAACACGATGGAATCGCCTTGACTTTCTCGCCAGAGGCTGTACGCCGATTGCCACTCTTTGTAACACCACACGATCCGCTGAGGAGGTCGATCGACCAAATGATGTTTATGTTCGATCAAACGTTTGACGAATTCGGTTTTGCCTGAACCGCTAGGTCCAGCAATGAGCATGTTAAAGGGATGGCGAAGATACAAAGCCTCCCAACTGGCACGATCTAAGTGTTCGTCGATGACTTTGACAGTAGAGGAAGAGGGAGCAGAGACAGCAGAGGTAACCATAGTGTCTGGAATGTCACTTGTGACACGAAAACAAACAAGACGGGAGTTTATATACTTTTTTCAGAACACGTTTATTGAATGTTTCAAACATGAATACGAAAGACGAAAAAAATACATAAAAGCCAAAGGCTTAAGTACAAGGATAAAAGGCACATGATAACCATTAATGTGGAATAAACACAAGTGTCTGTACAACATGTTTTGGGTAATGTTCTGACCAGTTCTATAAGGGGGTAAGGTCACACAAGTGTCCTCCCGAAAGGGTCTTTCAGGCCTGTCCACGACAGTCCTGTCCTGGGTGACGGGTTCTTCTGGCACCGTCACTAACACAGGTTGAAAAGTCGCAAGGCTCACAATCGCATTCCACTTCAGAAGCCCCACACTTGAATTGTGCCTGTCTAAACTTGTTTTGTGTTTCTCTGAAAGTATTCATCTTGTTCGCTCGGTCTTGGTAGTCACAATGAACTATCGATCTTGCCTAGGGTTCCTTTTTATATACAGACCAATACCGACGTGTCCATACGGTATGGTGAAATGATTGGGAAGTCGCACTCGCTTCTGGTACACGATTTGATAGACTTTTTCCAAGGGTCGACTGACGATGTGGTGAGTAGGTAAACGTACAATCTTGTTCGGTTGATAGGTGGTCACTTTAAAGTTTGCATCCTCTCCCGATTGCAAGGCTTCTTTCAATACCCCAAAGTTCACCACACGACTGGTACGATAATTCAGAGTCAATCCTTTCACTTTACACGTCGTGCGAAATTCTCCTTGTTTGTCCCGGTATTCGTAGCCGTAATTTTTAGGACCACCACTGACGAAACTTAGAATCTTGTCGTCGGGATGTTCGTCTGTCCAGGCTCCTAAACGGTCTCCTTCGATGTCAGGGTGCTGTTGACTCGGGTGATGGATGTAAATGCAACTGTCCGTGTCAAAGTACAGGACACGTTCCCCTAACAGTTCTAAAGCTTCGTACAATTTTAAGCGAGCATGAGCTGTCACGTAAGCCGCAAAGATGACATTTCCAAAGGGGTCGTCTTGTACAAAGTCCAGATCTTCTTCGTAATTGACCAAGATCAAATCCTCTCGAACGACGTCCACGTGTTTCATGTATTTGGTTTTGTCGTGAATCATCTGAAAGTAGCGGGAAGGTTCTGTCAAATATTCCGTCTTGGGTAAACGCGGTCGTTGTGCCATTTTACCCCACAAGCAATTTAACATCACTTTGGCAAACGACCGCCTGCCTTCGTTTTTCTCAATGTGGTCTAAAGAGATGCCTTCTTGTTCATAGTATTTCTCTTTGAATGTCTTTTCGTCTTCGGAAGTGTGACACCAGGAAGGATAGCCGCTGGCCGCTGGCTTCTTGCTTCAGTTTCAAAAAGGCATCCACGTAGTCGGCGAAAATGCCTTTCTGACTGGGGTCACCCTTGTGGTATTGTTGTGTCTTGGGAAAGTGACAAATTTCGTACACTTCTAACAGTTGGTATCCCATGTCCAGAGCTTTGAACAATTCTACGCTGACCCAGGTTTCCGTCAAGGCCCGTTCTTCCTGGGTGTGCTGACAAGGTTGGTCTTGGTTGCACGTTTCGGCACAAGTACGGCACAATGGAAACATCAGTTTGCCTTGGCAATGGTGAGGTAAGGCGGGATGGTATAGGTTCGTGGGAGGCAAAACTTTACACTTGATCAAGCCTTCGTATTGTCGAATGTTTTTCAGGTCGATGTGTTCCGTGAACAATTGTGGGTGCCCTGCAGGAAAGGGACAATATTTGCACACGTAAGGATACAGCGAACACACGTCCAAGTATTTGATTTCTTCTCCTTTCTCTTCGTCGGCTTGGTACAGCAAACAGGTGGCATTGGTCCTTCCTCCGTATAAACTATCCCTCGGGTTTAGGGGGTCCATCAGCTTGTAACTTTCCACGGCACGTTTAAACTCGGGATCGGTTTTCATACGTTGATCGTACTCGTGTTCCCACATTTCCACCACTTGGTATCCTTGCTGTTCTAACTTTAGGCGTCGCTGACAAGTGTCCTGGTACAAGTCTTCCATGGTTCGTTGTAAAAACTGATTTTTAGTGCTACGATCAGGGTAACAGACGGGACATCCGTGAAATAAGCAACCGTTAAACTCGTACACGATCTTGGGGTTTTCTAAGTCCCAGCCATCGACCGAATACGTTCCGATGGTCTTTTCGCCTCCTCCGTTGCGGGCATGCTGAATCCATTTGTCTTCCTTGTCGCACAAGTAATGTAACCAATGTAGGGCTTTGACCGAGTATTGACGTTTGACATAGTGGGTCGTTTGAGGACTGATGACAGCCACGGTGTTTTCAGGCATGAATCGTAGTCGATGCACTAAGGAACACGCTTTGGCAATGGTGCAAGCTTCTTTCAAAGGATCGACCCCTCCGTGTTCCATGAACAGTTCTCGAAATTTTCCACAGCAACGCCGTAAAATGTCCACGTCAGAACGACAATACTTTAGCATTTCTTCCTGAAAGTCGAAAGGGTCGGAGGCGTGAGTCTGGTACCAAGCGTAGAAAGCTTCCCGTTGTTCGGTACGCATGTTGTAGGGGTCGTAATAGTGAGCCTCAGGTAAATGGGGTAGAACGGCGTGTTGATTGGCTTCCGTATTGAAAAAGTGTGGAAAGCACCCTTTAGCCATTTCTGTCATTCCAAATAATTTAGGCATTCGACTCAAAGGCATGGCCAAATAGCTCATCGAATCTTTAAACTGCACTTGTCCCACTTGCATGAAAATGATTTTGGCTCCGTTCAAAGTGACTTTAGGACGTTGGGTGCCTTGTTCCGTATAGTATCTGAGAAGAAACTGTCCATCTATCCGGAGAAATTGTGAGCCATCACTGTGGCATGACGATGACAATCTCCGTAACGTTCGATGTCCTCTTGGCTCCACGTCTTGTCGATGGGATCTAAGACCCATTGGGCAAAATCGGCTAACGTGTTCTGTCCTCGAAAGATTTTTTCACGCCCTCCGGGAATCTTGCTGCAGTGAGGGCAATGACTGAAGATAGGTTCTTGAATGCACTTCTCGCACGCTCGATGAGCCACGCAGAAATTAGGAATGTGAATGCCAGTCGCTTGCATACATTCGAAATCGAAAAAGATGAAATTGCCTTTCTTCTTGTGACCGTCCTCTTTCTCTGGTGGGGGTTGGTATTTTTGCACGTAGCATTCGTGTTGCAGGTCCACGATGTGGTGACAAATGTGACTTTTTTTTTCCTGAACATACGTGTGTCTTGGTACTGTTGGTACGTAGGCCTTGTCGACAAGTAGGGCACAATCTCAGCAGTTGACAAGCACATTTCTGCTGTGAACCTTGAGTCTTCAGATGTTGTTGGTAACAGGTAGGGCTGACAAACGTGCGCAGACAAGCAGGACAATGTACTCTTTCTTGTCCTTCGCTCAGACAGGGTGGAGAGGCCAAACATCCTGGGCATTTCCATCCGCAATGTTTGTGTTGCTCTCGATTGTTATAGCCATAGTCACATTTCTCACAGTAATAACTGTATCCCAGGAATCCAGTGATAGTGGTAATGGTATCGAAATGGTCATCGTGATAATAGATATGAATGTATTTTCCGTCCTTAAAGTTTTCCCTCGAAAGAACAGAGGTCCGCGCATTTCTTGATGGTGCACTTTCAAGGTGTAGAGTGGAGCTAGGACATCTTGCAATTTCTGCATCTCAGGAGTGCCACAGGGTGTGTTTTTGGACAGTCCGGCTTGTTGTAACAGGAGTTCTGCTTCGTTTCGTTGTTTGGCTCGGTCGGATCGTTGAATAGTTTTTCAGGCTCTTTTCCATTCTATCGTGTCGTTCTTGTTGGCATAGGTTCGTCCCACAACGATGGCTCGGGCTAAACACATCTGGTCTTGAGAATTGTGAATTTGGACGAGACCCTTTTTGGTGTTGCGAAGGTCGTTCACCAATAACACCTTATTGCGTTGTCCGGTCCCTTGAGGAGGAGAGACGTGGGCCATTTTCAGTGTGGCTTTACCATCGGTGATGTCAAACTGGTCATTAGATTGTCGTACGTGTTGAATCTTGTCCATGACTTTGGAAGGGGTTAGTTCTGCGGGTCTGCTAAACTCGAGCCAAACAAGGGATTTCAAGCTGTCGTGATCTATGGATAGTGTCAAGCGATCGTCTTCTTTGGGTTGACATTGTCGCTTGAGTGCAGTGAGCAAAGAATCCCACATCTCGGTGATAAACCCTTCTGCTTTCTCCAATGGTATGTCGGACTTGAAATCTTTAAACTTCACTGTGTAGGTGTAAGCCGTGGTTCTAAATTTTCTAGAGGAGCGCTTTTCCGTCTCTCGAATGGAATAGTACTTTTCAGGGTTGACTAAGGGTGGTGAACTTTGTTTAGAGGGTTCGGATTCTGGTTCACTCATGTCCTCTTCAAAATCACTGGCATGAATTTGTGCCAAGACTTCAGCTCTGGTACGAGGCGATAGATCACGTTTCTGCCTCTTACTTTCTTCTTCTTTCTTCTCGAATGAATAGGATCGTTTCATCTTGAGTGCAAAACGTCAAATGACTCAAGTTTAAACACCATAGACTAATTTATAGTCATGGCAAACCAGCGTATATAAAAAGGGTGTGTGTCTTGTCCTTTCACTATTCATTTCACTCTCAAACCGAGCACAACGATGGAAGAGACTACCCAGATGGAACGTTTCATCAGAGCTTTGCGAGGGGTCATTAGAAAATTCTCTTCAGACCAGCCGACGGACTACTCTCCTTCCTTTCGAGATAAAAGTCAAGATACTTGCTATATCTGTCAGAAGAAAGGGCATTGGTCTTCAGAGTGTCCAGACCGTCAAAAAAGAACAAAAACGGGCTAGAAAAGACAAAAGTCAAGATACCTGTTATTATTGTCAAGAAAAAGGACATTGGTCTCCAGATTGCCCAAAAACGAAACAAGAGGAGTCAGAAGAAAAGAGGGATTCTTCAGAAGAAGAGAGATTCTTCAGAGGAAGAAAGCAGCCAGGTGAAGAAAAAGAAACAGGAGAAGAAAAGAAGAAGGGAAGAAAGTGAGGAGGAAGAGGAGGAAAAGACTGTGACGGTGAAGAAATTAAAAAAAAAGAGAGAGTAAAAAAAGAAACAGAAGAAGTGAATGTAATTTATAAAGTGTTCTGTTGTGAATTGTGAATTGGATTGTAACTATGGAGAAAAGAATACATTAATTATATAAGGTAAGTGTCTTTGAGTTTTGATTTTAAATAAGAAGCTACACTCACGCACTCATACACAGACATGTACTATATGGGTAAAATGTTTTTTTTTTGTGTTGATTTTTGAGTTATTGGCAAATTGAAAGGCTATCTCTTTTCGAGAGAAGTGGGTGGCCCTGAAAAGGGCCTTTTTTGGTGTAGGGGTGAGTTTAAGCAATCAACTTTAACTGCCTTAAGCCTTTGCCACGGCCGAGGCCTACTTCTGATGATGATGATTGGGTTGAAATCACTAAGGGTGGTACGATAGGCTTAGTCACAGGGTTGGCGTGTTTAGCTCGGGAAGGTCGTATTCTCTTCGGTCGTGATAAAGAAGTCTGATACATTTGTTTCAGACTTCTTAACTCCGCTAAAATGTCCAACAGTACCGTGGCCGTTTGATTTTCACCCTCTTGTTTCTTTGCTGCTGCTTCTTCTTGTTGTTGTTGTTTTCTTACCTCTTCTTGTTGCTGTTGCTGTTGCTGTAGGAGAAAAGCTTGTTCCGCTTCCTTTTGTCGTTGCATAAATTTCTCCAATTCTTCTTTCTGTCTCTGTCTAAAATTCTCCACTTGCGGTAATGAAGAATGAGACGAAGGTTCTGGAACAAATTCTTGCGAGGTAAGAAAATCCACAAAATCCCAATGCACCTCTTCTGAAAGTAAGTCCGGGTTCCCTTGGGCGGTCTCCACTGCTGATGCACCCCAATGGATCGTTTTCTGAGTTTCCGTCATGTTGAATCACTGTCGCATATATTGACAGCACACAGGCGCTAGCGAATCTATATAGACCACATGACGTCACAGACTGCTCTCTTCGGATTGGATGCGGACTGACTGAATTTTGTAACGCGTGTTCGGATTGGTGAATGAACTCAATCCGTTTCAATCCTTCCTCTACCTATAAATAAGCGCAGTTCACTGCATTGATTCACCTGTTCTCGTCGCCTCACGATGTGGACCACAGTTGAATCATCCACCCTTGTGTCTTCAATGATGTTTAGGACGGACATGCTCATGTATGTCCGGTCCAAGTGGACTGTTGTTGATAGGACAGATACTAGTCTATGGATGAGAAGAGTTTACATAGAAAGACAAGGATGCCTCCAGAGGGTACTTGTGTATGGACCTGCAGTTAGAAGGAGTTTAAGAAGAAGAAGATGTGACAGATGCCGTCTATGTTAATATTAATATTAACATAAACCCAAAGGTCCTTTTCAGGGCCACCCATATTTCTCGAAAAGAGATAGCCTTTCGATTGCCTACCCCTTTTTAATTTTTTTTAACAAAAAATCCCATGTTCAATTCCCCTTGTCCCTAAAGTAGTTTTTTTTTTCTTTTCTAACATGTTCAATTCCCCTTTGTCCCTAGACAAACCCAAACTCGATTCCCATGTTCAATTCCCCTTGTCCCTAGACAGACCCAAACTCTATTCCCCATGTTCAATTGCCTTTGTCCCTAGAATCGATATTTTTTTTTCCATTGTTCGAATGCCTTTGTCGCTAAAATCAATATTTCCTTTTTTTTCCTTTCTCCAATGTTAAATTCCATTGTCGCTAATCTTACCCAGGGTTTTTTGCCCATGTTAAATTTCCATTGTCGCTAATCTTACCCAGGGTGGTTAATGTTAAATTTCCATTGTCGCTAATCTTACCCAGGGGGTGTTTTTAATGCTAATTCCCATTGTCGCTAATCTCACCCCATTCACTACTGTTGACATATTGGCAAAGGCTGACTCCAAGTTAACATCACTAAAACTATTTTCTGATCTTTTGTCACTGACACTGTCATCAAAACATCTAAGTAATTCAGAGAAGATGAGCATTTTGAACAGAGAGCTTCGGAGGCATAACAAAAACAAAGAAAGAAGATTAAATAGAAAAGTGCATACATAATTTTAGTGGATTGATTGGCTCTCCCCAGTGCTGTTTACTATTTGCACGGACAGTAACTTATTTGACAGAGGACTCAAGTTCGTTAAGTCTCAAGAGAAGATGTATTCTGTAAATATCAGTGAGTTAAAGAATGAAATATTCATATCTCTGGCATTTCTCTTTTGTCATGACATGGTAATGAAGAGTATTTATCAGCTGAAACCATTCCCAAGTCTAGCAACAAATTATTCATGGAACTTGCTTCTTACCTGCATATTTCAAAAGAGAAGGCAGACATGACATTACTGAGAGAGGCTTATGAAAATTTGGGGGTGGGGGATGTACATTGAGAAATCAATTTTAAATGAAATCGTTAAAGGGGTTTCAGTTAAAAGATCCTTCTTCTGGTTCTCTCATGCTACAGTCTGTGAGGCAGTAGGACAGGTCTTAGCAAAACATTCTTTAGAGATGGTTGTAAAACATGGAGACACAGAATATTTATATCAGAGGACCTACACTGCAGAAGTCAAGAACAAAACTTCAGAGAATGTGTTTTGACCAGTGTCTATGCATTCACCTTTGGCAGAGCGAATGGTTCATGATGTTGTAGAGAAAACACTTGTAAAGAGTACTGCAAAACATTCAGTTCTCCAGCAGAACCAGTTTTTGATGAAACTGAAAGATGAGTTGCACAAAGGTAATAGGATCAATGACTTTTTCATGGATAACTCAGAATACTTTTGGTAGAACTTATAAGAAGGACAGTGTACCACATTTTTGCAGCATGCATTACAAAGTGATGAAGATACAGTCAAATCAGTGTACAGTACAGTAAATGGAATTCTTGACATGCACACATAATAATAAGTGCTCAGGCTGTTGGCAGTGTAAAGAGAAGCAGAAACTTCTGAAATTAGCTCTCTAATACCACCATTTTGAGATTGCAGACAAACTAATTACCTTGAATGCCTGTTATACACATGTAAGTCTCTCTAATGCTGCCAGACATGGTGACCTCAGTAGAGTTCAGACTATCATGGAGTATTCAAAAGAGGAATCAGGTTTTCAATCCAGAAGGTATTAAGGTAAAAAAGGCATTATGTGTAGCCTATATATCAGGAAGCCGGCATGTAATAGAGATTTTATTACAAGAAGGTATCACGCTAGATAACATACATGTAGTAGATGATGTACATATGGAGATATCAATATTTTTATGAAGGTAGTGGGACATCTGAAATCTCGTAATAAGTGGCATCCACACTGGGAACATGATAGCAAATGTGGGTATTTCTTCCATCTTTATATGTATTTAAATCAGTTTGCTAAAGTTGGATTTGCTTCTTATCAACCTCCATGTTCCACAGCACTTTACATGGCCTCTTGTAATGAGAAGTTTGATGTGGCAGATTATCTCCTGCAAAATGAAGCAAAAGTGTCAATGGACATGCTTGCAGGGGTGACAGAACATAGTTCAAAGGTAGCTGTTGGTAAAGTGATACAACATTTAAAAGTCAGTTGTATCTGAGATCCCCATTGTGATGATGTTTCTAATGTATTAGGAAGAGCTTCTGGGGCACAAACGTATGATGTGTGTGATATGCTGGTTCAGGAGAAGTCTCAATGACAGTGAAAAATCTACATTGTGTGGTGGGGAGAATTCATATATCATTGAAAGCTGTAAAGAAAACAGTGAAATACTTGAAACACACTGACAACTGGGATCCCAAGTGTAATGATGCATCTAAATCATTAGAAGAAGCACAAATGTTAAAACATTATGATGTATGTGATCTGCTGATTCAGGAGGGAGTCTTGCTGACAATGAAGTATTTTCCTCATGTGATGATGAGATCATTGAATTATGTGAAAAAAAGTAGTGAAGGAGTTGAAGGATACTGCCATTTGGGATTCCAAGTGTGACAATGCTTCAGAAGCATTAACAAAAGCTTATAGAGAAAAGATGTATGACGTGTGTGATCTGCTGATTCAGGAGGGAGTCTCACTGACAATGAAGAATCTTCCACATGTGGTTGAGATATTATTGGAAGCTGTTAAGAAAGCAGTGCAACATTTGAAAGACACCAATAATTGGGACCCAACTGTGAAGATGCATCGAACGCATTAGAAGAAGCTTATAGAGGAAAGAAGTGTGATGTGTGTTGTCTGCTGATTCAGGAGGGGGTCTCACTAACAATGAAGAATCCTCCACATGTGGTTGGATGATTTGAGATATCATTGGAAGCTGTTAAGAAAGCAGTGCAACATTTGAAAGACACCAACAATTGGGTCCCCAAGGCAAAGATGCATCAAAAGCATTAGAATAAGCTTATAGAAGAAAGATGTATGATGTATGTGATCTGCTGATTCAGGAGGGAATCTTACTGACAATGAAGTATATTCTTCATATGATGTTGAGGTCATTGGATCAAATGAAAAAGTAGTGAAGGAGTTGAAGGATACTGACAGATGGGATCCCAGGTGTGATGATGCTTCAGAAGCATTAGAAGAAACTTATATAAAAAAGAAGTGATCTGCCGATTCAGGACGGAGTCTCATTGACAATGGGGGAACTGAGATATCATTAAATGTTGTTAAGAAAGCAGTTCAACATTTGAAAGACACCAATAATTGGAACCCCAAAGGCAAAGATGCATCGAACGCATTAGAAGAAGCTTATAGAGAAATAATTTACATGTGTTAGTAATTATTTATAAATCTTTCTTTTAGTAAATAGTTATGATATAGATTTCGATAAAGTTAGGAACACTGGAGATGAGCTCATATTTCACACAAATCAAATGTCATGAAAAAATTAGATTGAAGTGTCTTTGTTCTTTCACAGTAAAGACCAAATTTGTCTCTTGATTGATGTGATTAAACTCTTTTACCTTATAGACCTGAAATAAGTGAGTTATCTCCTTGCAGCACATAATATTGCAATATTCTAAATAAAATAAATTTCATTAAATTAATAACTGTTGTGGTATGAAATGAATAAGTATTTATAACGAGTTCCCATTAGTTTTTATGCATAGGTCTGCCTTTGTGGTAACAACAATACTACATAATTAGCTGCAGGGCTATGGTGTGTATATTTCAGACACAAGTGCAGGTGTATAAGAATAGTGAACTAAAGCAGATTTTGGATTATGAAAGAGCTGACATATCGTTTTTTTTTTTGTTTTTTTTTTAAAGATGGTTTATATAAAATTGTAATATTGGTAATTCTTAAAGGGACCCCAGGAGGCTGAGTGGTATAAAGTGTTTGCCTTTACTGATCATTGCCATCGCACCTCTGTCCATGTGGGTTCGAGTCTCAGGCTTGGCCAGTTTGGTTATTTGAGAAAGCTGCCAGTAGCTGTCATGCAGAGCTATGGTTCTTACCAGGGTTTTTCTGGGTTCTTCCTCTACATAGTTATACTGGCTGCTATATATACCCTATCTTAAGCTGAGAAATGGCACTAAACACCAAAACAATACATAATTCTTAATATTATACTTTTTTGACAGTTTGTTTTTCATTGTATTATTATTGATTGTTGTATTGCAATATTTTCATTACCAGAACAACTTTTGATAATTAGCATCTTCAATGTTCGTTGTGGACAAGAATTCATGGTATACATTTGGCAGATGAGATTTATCAAAACAGGGGCTTATCATTTGGATTCTTGCCATACAGATGCTAATTCATTTATTTTTTTGACCCATGACATTACATGTCATTTTAATTGATGAATTTTACTATCCATAGGCTTCTTTTCTAATAAACCTTAGCGTTACCAAACATAACATGTGCAAGGTATATCGGTAAAGTTTAAAATTCAGTTTATGTTTGAAGGATTTTGATGCAAAGTTGCAAAAAAAGTATCATCTATAACCATGGTTGAAAAGTGTTTGCAGGATATGATATAATTCAGTTTGTGTCCAAGGATGCCTTTCCAATAAAATCATTGCTGTCATTCAATGTAATGCTGAAAATTCATGTTTTAAGTATGAATTAAGTGTGGAGATAATAATTTGGTAAACAGGTAAAGAGAAATGTATGACTAAGAGGCATTATTTGACTAATTGTTTGAAATTTAATAATAGTATACATGTGTGGACATTTATAAGATATATTGGTATATATTACTCTAGTAAAGAGGACCCCCATAAATGAATTGCTTGCAGATTGTATTGCATGTATATTATTGTGTTGCTGTTTAAATATTCCGTATTTTGTGATGTCATATATTAGCTGTAAGATGTCATAAATTCAGATTTATTATACCATTATTTCATTTATGATATTAAGTAGTTGATGTTATAGTAACTTCATTCTAGGATGTAATAAACTAGAATTTGTGAGATTTATAATATCATAAATATTGTTTAATTTATTATATAACATAAATTATCTTTGTCCATAAAACACCTTTACCTCTCCCACCAGTATGCTCTAGTGTTGCAGTGACAGAAAAAAATTGATATTCATTGAAAACCATTGGATCTGGATGATTTTAGTTCTTATAAATGTTTAGAGTTATACCTCAAGGAAATGTTTGCGTCGCAAACTTTATTCAGCATGCTATTTTAAGAATATCTTTGTTTAAAAGGAACCTGTTTTGTCTGCCTGCTGTATTATATAATGATGGAGTGGTACTTAAGGACAAATATGTGCTTGAAGTTTCTTTGTGGGGATTGCAATCTCCATGTTACAAGATAACCATTTTCTGTCTCATCCCAATTGAGAGACAAAGTTGCTGTCAAAATAGGCCTTAATGTTTACAAATTTCTTAATGTCCACAAGCAAAATAATGGTTCAACTTAAATATAGATGATAATAATACAATATATGTTGGATTTTTCAGACATTAAAATGAATTCCCACTTTTAATGCAGTATAAATTCATTATTATATTGATTGATGGACTTGTACTTATTTAATTTTATATGCTGTTTACAGAATTGTAACATCTTTATCTTTTGTCTGGCAGTTATTTTATATACATTTGACAGAATTTAACATATTTACCTTTTATCTGTTGTACTTCATGTTAGTTTTATATCTTTTATGTGGGTTTATAGTTTGACCCCGCATGTTTATATTTATTTGGAAGGAATTGTGTTCCTAAAATTTGTAATTATCTTGCATGGAAATAAACCAAGGGTTAATGGTATGACACTGCATACGTCTTGCATCAGGCATTGTTTAAATGAAGCTTGGAATATAGCATTATATTATGAAAGTATGGATGAGCTCAGTGATGAGTGAGACTCATACAAACTAATTCACCTGATTGGTTAACCTTGTTAGAAATCTAGAGGCTGTATTTCTGATCCAGTTTTGATTAATCATGGAATATATGTCTTATATTGGACATGTACAACCTTTGGTCTGCAGGTCACATCCAGCCCTTGACCTGTGTTTATCCAGCTGCATTTACATTATACTGATTCATGTAAAAATAACCATCTGGTCTGCATTAGGATGAAGTTGTACATGTCTGACTTGGAGCACGAAGATCTTGTACAAATTCAATAATGAGAAAGATCATGCATCTTACTGCAACATGCTTCTGATTGGCTGAAATTGATGCCACTCTGGAGGCCATATTTCTGATCTGATTTTGATCAATTTGAAATAATGGCTTATTTGATTAAGATCTTGGAAGCAATTGATGACGATTAAGATGCAGTGCTGTTAACAACGTAATCTTGTATTTGATTAGCTTATTTCCACTTGGAAAGCTGTATTTATGACTATTTTGATCACAATAAGAATATATGATTTTATTTTCGAAGTATAAGACTCTTTTAGTAATGAGCAAAATCCATGCATTTTTATGAGGTGCCCTTGCATGAGATTAGGTGCATCTGTTATCACTTGGAAAGCCATAATTCTGATCTGAGTTTGATTAAAATTGGAAAATTGGCTTATATAATAAAAATCTTGGAATGGGCATTTTTTGACAGTAAGTGGGATCAATGCATAATATTGATGCGATCTAGCATAAGATTATCTGAGCTTGTAACTATTTTTATTGCTATCGTTTTGTTCTATTTGATTTGTTATCATCAAGATATGACTTAAATTATAAGTAGCCTTCCTTACTGTTCAGTGTATGTACTTTAGACAAGTGATATAAGGCCCACTTTACCCGATACCAAAACCAATGAGCTGATCTTACATCTAAAATGGAGAACTTTTACCACTCTAAGGACAGTACTTTTTACAGCAGGATTTTGATCAAATTTGGTTGGCAAATCTATGTCATCAAGATCTTGATCAAATACAATTATCACTGTAATTCATGGAAAGCATTTGATGTGACTGCAGCTGATTTACTAAGCTCATCAATACTCAAACACTGTTCTCCAGACTTGAAACATTTGCGTATCTCTTTTGTGACATTGGTCTTATTGGCATGCACCTTCTCCCTTTGTATAACTTTGATTATGTGCTATAAATATGAATTATGTTATTAGCATTAGAACAGATTTGCTATCAGGAAATAATATAATAGTTAAATTCAACATGATACAAAGTATGGGAGATCATTTAGCTAGGATTTATTTTTACAATACTGAACAAACCTTGTTAGTGAAATGGTAAACTGATAAGGCATTTACATATAGGATAGGTGAGTGATATCATGTCCACTTGCGCCTGGTGTTTTGTTTTTGAAATTATTTTTGTTGACATTTTAATTCATCTGGATAAAGGCCTGGTTAGCTTAAACTATCGCCCTTTTGTCTATCATCTGTCATGTGACCATGATCATAAATTGCTTGTGAACATTCAGGAGGCTCTATTTCTAATCAGATTTTGATTAGATTTGTCTTGTAAGGTTGTATTATCAGGACAGACCCAGCAATCCACACTGACTTCACTGATTAACTGCCCTTGTAATGCATATCTAGTGAATATACTTGACGCTTGTGGGTAAGAGCAGTTCCAAATTATTAATGATGTCCCAGTCCCCAGGGGCAGGTATTGACCTATGAGACATTGCTGGATGTTTAAATGACTTGAGCAATGAGGCAGAGAGCTACACGATTGTAATATGTAAGATGATATCTAAGTGTACTCGGATTCTAAATTTGTATGAGTACCCATAGCACTACCGCTGTGAGATTTACAGGATGATACCTGAGTGTAATCTTGACGACTTTAGTACTCATAGCACTACAGCTGTGAGATTTACAGGATGATACCTGAGTGTAATCTTGACGACTTTAGTACTCATAGCACTACAGCTGTGAGATTTACAGGATGATACCTGAGTGTAATCTTGACGACTTTAGTACTCATAGCACTACAGCTGTGAGATTTACAGGATGATACCTGAGTGTAATCTTGACGACTTTAGTACTCATAGCACTACAGCTGTGAGATTTACAGGATGATACCTAAGTGTAATCTTGACGACTTTAGTACTCATAGCACTACAGCTGTGAGATTTACAGGATGATACCTGAGTGTAATCTTGACGACTTTAGTACTCATAGCACTACAGCTGTGAGATTTACAGGATGATACCTAAGTGTAATCGTGATGACTTCAGTAGCCATAGTGATACAGCATGGCATTTCCATCCCCATCATTTCTGTTAAATGTTGCATATTTGAATAGCTAGGAAACACACGCCACTGTTTTAATTGTCGTTTCTGTTTAGCCATAGATTCATTGCTGACTACAGTGAATTCGACTTAATGGATTCTGTGTAAAAGTACGCTTATCGCAGTTTTTCCCAAGTCAGGTGTAGTGGTGTAGGTCGAAGCACATTTCCCACTCCGTTTTATGGAACTTGTGTTCAATCGTAATAAACAAAGTAAATTTTGAGGTCATAATAATATATTCAATACTCCATCTACAGATACACTCTCCTACAAAGAAGAAAATTTAGATAGACAATGTGAGTAAATGAATTACATGTATTCCATTATATTTCTAGGGACAATATTATGATTCGATTACGATGCTACTCCAAATATGGTATTATTTTATGTGCATCTCAAGCAGATTTATTAATATGTGAGGGGCCCCGAGTGGCCGAGTGGTCTAAAGTGCTCTCCGTTACGTATCACTGCCATCTCACCTCTGTCTGCTTGGGTTCGAGTCTAGGATTCGGCCAATGTGGGTATGTGAGAAAGCCTGCCAGTAGCTTCTCGTGGGTCGGTGGTTCTTCCCGGAGTTTTCCGGGGTTCTTCCTCCACCATTAATACTGGCCGCCATGCATAGCCTATCGTGTGCTGAAAAATGGCGTTAAACCCCACAACAACAACATTAATATGTGAGATCCGTGCACATTAATAACGTAAACCTGAATCTGAATAGCTGAGCTTGTTACCATTATGAAGCCCTTGATTTTTGTCTTAGTTTGATTGGAGAGCAGAAAATGCTTCATTGGTAGCGAGCCTGACTCAATATTCAAAGATTGCTTGTTTGATACCTATCCAGGCCAACACGAGCCAGCTGTCTCTATGCATATTTGTAAAAAAAATTAATTCTCATTTTCTGATACAATTTTGATCAAATTTAGAATGTAAACTTATATTGGCATCATCAGGGAAAACGTTTATAATGAGCCAAATCCACTTGTATTAATGAGATGATCATGTGTCTGATTCACTGAGATTGGATCCAATCTTGGAGACCATATTTTTGTTTGAATTGTTAAAAAAAATACTTGGTAAATGTCTTATATAATCACGCCCTCTGATTGCGAAGGAGACCCAATCATATTAACGAGGCGGTTTTATTTCAGATTGGATGTGTTTGCCATCATCTAGCAACTATATTTCATGTCATATTGTTGATGGAACATTTTTAATAGTTGTACGACTCTACCGTCTTTAAGTTACAGAAAATAGCAAATCCAATGATTTTACTAATTCAACAAAGAAATGCATTTCTCCAAGTGAAACAGTGAAAATTTATGAGGAATTTACAGTATTATGAATTCTATCCCTATTGATCCTACATGCTATCTTACAGATCCAAAAGTAGTCCGAACGAATTCCAATATTGAATTTTCTGATATGAAAATAGACTTTGAACAGATTGATATACCAATTATCTTGATGTATCACTATGTTATAATCAAGAAGGTCTTTACTTATTTAGTGCATACTGTCAGTGAGCACTTTGTAATTACAATAAATAATATTTAAATAAATGATTCCTCTCCAATTATGCCTGAACACAACAGTAACTAATTCCAAACTGATTCTAAGGAAGAATGAAAAACCTATGGAAAAAACAAGCAACCTAAGACACAGTAAAATGACCAGGATGTAGGTCAATAGTCCTCTTTCAGCATGTGCTATGTTTATAAGAAGACTTTACCTTAAACTCAGATATCAGTAGACAATTAAATAAACTTACAAACATGACAACAAGCAGGTACAAAAAATTCTCTCCTCAATCATAGACACGGGTCAAGCACGCAATACAAATTAAACACACATAACACCAGTGTAACATTTTTATCCTCTTAAGGCCAAGGTTTTATAAAAAGGTTCTCTAAAGTCTAGGACTTGACCAAAGTTAATCTCAGAATGAATAAAATGTAATAGATTTATTTACACAATCATTGGAACCATACTCATCCACAATGCAATCATACCATACATGAATATTGTTTACCCATCTATGGGTACTGACGTGTATCCGATGCTAGAGAAGGGTATTTGGGGTTGATCATGTCTGCACTTTACACCACAACATAATGTTTTTGGTGGATTAGAGGATTAGTAGTTTAACTTATTTACTTTCCTACGCATAAATGTTATGTATCTGTCTAAGGGTTGTCTCGCCGCTTTCGTTGTCGGATTTTTGTCAAAGCCACGGATTGGATGCGTAGGTATGCAATGCGTTGGGCTTTTACGCAGGTTTGGAATCAACATTATAGAAATTAGGATGCTCCTTTAGATGTGGATTAATGGAAATTTCGATTTTTTCTATAAAAAACCGTATACATTACAATTATGATGATAATATTAAGTGTTATTGACTCATATTCAAGAATACCTGTAGCATTGCCATAGGAATGACTTTTGTAGCTTTACTTTATTTCAGCCACTATGTTCCTTGTTCAATGATTGAAAATCAGACACGATCCATCGTTGCAGACGTTTTTATGATGCATTAGACCACACATATTTTACTTCTTTTCTATGTATAAGATTTCAACACTATTACACTTTGGACCATAATTAGTAGTCTTAATGAGGTGATCAGGAAGCTTCATTTCTCAACCACGTTTTACAGAATATCAGCATGATATATTCCTATTAGTTATGTCTTTATATATGAAAAAGACGCATGACACTATGACAAAGAAGGTGAGCGACATATTGCCCACGTGGTCCTCTTATTACATTAAATATCGTTAGTTTTCTTACGTAGTCAATATATTTTATAATAGTACACAAAAAACTGATCAATTTGTGCTGGAACGTTATCTTGGTAAATAGTATTTATCATTCACTACCAAATCATCAGGTCGTCATGAGTTCCAGACATCAGACATTGGTGGCTCTGGAATTACGGTACACATTATTTCACACTGAATCTAGTCCGGCTGTAATCTGATTAGCAATTTAAACTGTCGTAATGTTTCATTGCGTGATTGATGGTCATACAATATTTCCTCGTAGTGGCTGACATAATTTTTTTACCATTCATGTTGAGATTCTCCCTTAAACGGCCGAGGCTGTCCTTGGTTGCCACACGTTATAGTTGCAGTGTTTGTCGTCGATAGGCAATCTAAAACATTTTTAGAGTATCCTTAGATACCGTACATATTTCGTCCCAAATAATTATTATCGGTATATTTTTTCACACGTTCGCATGGGGGTCCACGCATCACCACGCCATCGAAAGAAGCTGTGATACGTGCATGACTTAACTCCATGTTGTTTCATCTCTCTGGCAAGACGGTGAGTTGGCATTAACACAATCATGTCCGAGTTTTTAAATAATTTTATAGCACATGTTTCCTTACCATAACCACCTGGACCATTAAGATAGACCGTGATATGCCTTGTGATTGGATCTTTCCACGACGGAGGCGATGATGGTTCTGATAATGAATCGTTTCGGTAGTAAGCACCGACTGGTTTAACATCGGCCGATTCAGAATAATTACGTATGTACTCGCGCTTTATTCTCCAACGAACCCAATGAGCCTCTTTGGTGACGGCAGTGGCAAAGCCACAACTAGCGTCTTCAACGCCGTCGATAAATGACTCAACAAGATTCATTTTTGACTGACTAATATAAAATGAATCAGTCACGATTCTAACAGCGACGTGGGGAAATCGGTTAATCATCGATAACAGGTTTATTGACGAATATGCGAGCATCGAAGATCTCAGATGAGTGAATTGCATCGAATCACCATCGTAGCAGCTGACTATCGTGCCAATATTTATTCCATCTCCCGTGATTGCACTTTGCCGCGACATCAATACTCCTCTTTTTGTTGTATCTGCTATCAGCAAATCAAGTTCTGCTGTGTCCATGAGTAATCTTGTGCAGCTGGGCTTATTATCAGATTACGTTCAGAATATAAACTTACCGATAGTTATCATCTTGAGGAAGCCAGACAGATATTTGTGGCCTGTACAAAATTATTGCAGAAGTTACAGTCAGCGATGTTAAAATACCACTATTTAACAAATACCGTAATAGCAGGAATGGAACCCATCCACATTAATATTTTCTACATGACGATCGTTTTGATTAATACTGGTGTCCCGTTTATTAAAATGACAACCAAACCAAATGGGTATCACAGGATGAATACCATATGAAAACTCGAATGATTCAATCTCGGCAAATCCAGTAAGATCGTTGCTAGGAAGTTGACCGTTTGTCACAGGTCATGTCATTTTCAGTGTTGGATGACCAAATCGTTCAAAATACTGATTACGATCGCCGAGTCCAAGAAATGCCGCATTGCAGAAAGCAACGCTGTCAACAGAGATCATGTCGACGGATTTATAGTTTGTGTTCTAGGGACCACCATCTCCAAACTCGACACAAGATCGTGATATATCGTAGAGAAAATTCTTTTGGAGATTTGACGCCATGGTTTTTTGTTTGTTGTGCTATATGTGCCACAACAGAAGACGTGGCAAAACAGTTTTTAATTAATTCATCGCTGTCACTGTCATATATTACCGCAATCTGTTTCATCGCACGTTGGAGGGATTCATTCTGACCGATAAATCTGACACAGATGTATCTGTGTCGTCACCGTGAAATAGCGAGAAAGATATAGGGTCACACGCACTAATATTATAGATCTCAACAATATCACCGTTGAAAAATCTGATGGTTCTTTATCGTGGAAATTACGTTACTGGTTCAGTCCAGGGGTGATTGTAATGATCAACTATTGTTACTGTGGCACCCTTACTACCATAGTTGCCGGAATTATACAAAATCTCGTTTGTTATTGTTTTTACCACGATCGGAAACTTCAGTCTTTTTTCTAATACAGATACGTCATTTATTTTAGTTCCGTCGACAAGAGTGTTAACCATTCGTCTATTTTGTTATTCGTGATTCTGTAAGTCAGTTTCCACGTCTAGAGTTAATAAAATGTTCTCTGAAAAGATATTCTGAGATAATGAACGCTGATGATAATATTAAAATAAAGGACACACGAGTTTACATTGAGAGGTATATTAAAAATAAGAATGCCATATTATAAAAAGTAAAATAATATAATGGAGAAAGCTGAGAAAGAGATTGATGAATTTGCGAAACATCCGATCTTCACAAGCTATGAGGCTAATCGAACCGGTCTAATCAGAAACTGTCTTAAAAAATCCGTCGGCAATGTCAGTAACATGGGCTACCTAATGATTGCCACTGGAATTCTGGATAGTAAAAAAAATAATTACTCACATACATTTGTTTATCAGTGCTTCAATGGGGCGATAGCTGATTGTCTTGTTATCGATCACATCATCTCAAATAGAAGAGATTACAGATTGGAAAATTTACAAGCAATCACACCAAGCGAGAATAGCAAGCAAGGGAAAACCGGAAAAACAAATATACACCGAGGTCAATTAAACCAATAACTTTAGAGACATAATAAATAAAAGAGTTTTAACCATTGTCTGCTGCTGGAAAACATTTTGATGCTCGTGTAGATTTTTTTTAAAAAACTCGGAAATGGTGTAACTAATTCAGATACTTCAAAGAGACTTAAGTAGAAAATAAAATTTATTCATATTTGATCAGTAACATCCATGGATAGAAGCCTCGGATTGGCGTTTGATAACAGGAAATTTATTTTAAACCGTAATTTAATTTAAAATTAAATTGTTTTAGTAGTATAATAATGGGTGATTCTGCGCTAACTATGGAATCAATCAAGGCCACCATCTTGTAATCTGGGGCATAAAAATAATACTAACTACTGCAAGATAAAAGCTCTATTGTGTAAATAGAGTTTTATTTTGCAGTAGTTAGTATTATTGTTCCAACGCTCGATAATTTGTTTTTTTTACATGTTACGATTATACATAACCGAACAGGCATAATTTAAAATGCTTAATACATTTTCTGTTTAGTGTTATACTATTATTTTGATCTGAGTGTTCAGTGAATGAGAATGTATTGATACAGTGAACATCACCGCCGGTATAGTTCAGGTAAATTATTTTTGCCGTATGGGTTGTTTTCCCAGACGTCACGATTGAGTACGCAAATACCCACAATGCAACGCGTGCACACCTTGAGCCACCATCTTGAGTCCCTAATAAACCTATATCAACATTAGCCATCATGTATATTCAAGATAATAATTTGATTTAACTGTCGATAAAGACATTTACTTCATCGAGACGATATATAGATTATACTTAAAATTAAGTGCCATATAGCACGAAAATAAAAATAAAGCTGGAAGTTCCCTTGCTTATACCGAAAGTCAGAATAGTGAAGTTGAACCATGATCGTGCATATGCGGTTATTTTTTTTTTTTTTTACAAACAGACAATATTGACATTTTTAAAGTGTTTAGTATCATATCCCTAAGCTTGTCATCTTGAAAGAGTATTTCCGGACAATGCTTTTCGGGATACAATATCAGTTACGAATTAAAATTTCATAGCATGTCTTTTATGCCAGACCTTTTCGGTACAAATGCTTTTCGCTTCAACAGGT
Organism: Sinohyriopsis cumingii; assembly: GCA_028554795.2. Lineage (NCBI taxonomy): Eukaryota > Metazoa > Mollusca > Bivalvia > Unionida > Unionidae > Sinohyriopsis > Sinohyriopsis cumingii. The sequence goes on from CM068832.1 coordinate 84,758,166, forward strand.
GTTTGTGCCAAAGACAGTTGACAAACCGGTTTAATTAGTATGGTGAAATATTGTATTTGTGGTGGAGATGATGGACGTAGGATGAAACTGAATGAAAGCGATAACCATTCAAAGAAGTTTCATCTTCAGTGTGTTCAAACGAAACACGTGCCTAACGGAACATGACTGTGTCGAATGTCAAAACGAAGTATTCCTGAGATGCTTTTAGAAATATGAAATTATATATTAACAATTTGTTTTTAACTTGAACGATAACCAAATGATTGATTTTAGACCACGAAAATTTGAAATCATTAATGTTTCTTCTTGTTTGTGTCTCCGTTTGTGTATGCGTTTGTTTATTGATCGATCTATTTGCTTATGAAAGAATAATAAAGATGGTTGAAATTTAAATGTTTTACCTGAAGAAAACAAGTTGAAAAGTCACGTATTCGGTCTCGTGCGCTTCACAGGTACAACATAATGAGATGTATTATTATATTCTTACGCACAAAATGAGACATGCTTTCGTAATTGTCCGGGAAGAACAATGTTATAAGATGCCGGGGCTAGGGACTCAAAATGGCGGATATGGAAGTACACACGTTTTGTGACGTCACCTTAAAACAACGGATATTCTTAACAGAGACTGTGGCGTAGTGGTTACTTAGTGTACAGACAATCTTTCGATCGACTTGTGGAAACTTACCTCAGGTCCTATTCCAGAGCACGACGGACATATTGTCGGCCTTAAAAAATAATATTATAAGGGGGGGGGGGAGGGGGGAGGGTGTGCCTGCGATTCACTGGAAAAAAAAGATGAAAGAAAATTGAATGGGTAATTGTAAGCTTGTAAAACCTAACCTAGGTGCATTTGCCTTTTCCCCACCCCCTCCCGAACCGAAATACGGGTGTTCATTTTAGATCACCCAAGCTTCATTTAGGTGTGTGTGTGTGCTTGATTACAAATTAACGAATTAAAACCTCAGCCTGGACAGCCGTCTGAATCTCTAAAATTTGGTTTCGCACATATCGATTCGCCGGGGGTGGGTGGGTGTTCACGCACAATGGAAAAAAGAAAAACTATGAAAACAATTATCAAAGAAAGGTATTCAATATATATTCAACATCTATGAACTTGGTCGCAGTCATTGGAGCATATATTGTGGTCCATCCCCCCCCAGTCGTCACCACTTTTTGTGGGGTCGCACTCCCCCCCAGTCGCCTTCACTTTCTGTGGGGTCGCACCCCCCGCTGCTCCTTGCGTACAACTTACGTCAGCCATAATTAAAAATGGTTTAATTTGTCAATCATCTCAACTGACCTCGTTCAATTCATGACATACTGAAGAAAATTCTACACTTGTTGGCTAATTTCGAAGAATCGACTAGCAAACTTACTGTCCGAGATGCTGCCATTGGCGTTCAGATGTTCTTGGACTTCACCATTGCCCAAAAGGTAGTTCAAGACAACTTCTATGATAAAATTCAGCCTTAAATACAGATAGATGATGTACAGCGAGGAAACAGTATGGTAGCATAGAAAGGGTGATTAAATATATCAAGTATATTGTATATTTGGGAATGTTCTATTCTGAACTTACCTTGCGGTAAATACTTGATTTACCCCAGCATTTGCTATTTGAAATCCACCTACTACAATCTGGAGAAGAAAGGTCTAATTACGTAATAGGTTTGCTACAAGGGGGCAATACTGCACTGTCAAAGTTTGTGTTCCTGACTTTGACAACTTACTTTGTCAATTTATGTCCTTTTAAACATTATACGGTATTCTAACAGTCAAGTATTGTACATTGTCGGCTTTGTTCTCGTGCGCCTGAGAAGTAATTGACCTTACGCGAGATCATAGAAAACTCCGCCGACCACATCACGTGACATGACGACCTGTTAATCTCCGACAAACACGGAGTATTTGGCAAAGAAATATGTTCTAGTTTAAGTAATATGTTTATTAAAAGTGATCTGTATTATTTTTAAAAATGTAAAATTTCAAAGTTACATAACTTATACTACAGTAGATAATATGTATATTTGTAGTCAAAGTTAGCATAGTAATAACCTAAGTGTTTGATTTCAGTAAATAATAAAAATCAATTTTAAAGCTGCTTTATAACTTATTCATGTAAAGGGAAATTCGTTCCAAAAGATGTTAATGTATTTATCATATAATCTTACTCTTATTAATTTTATACTGCCTTGGAAGAACATAAACTAAAAATTAATAAAACAATCGTAAATAATTACTTTTTAGAAGTATATTTTTGTTCTTATGTATATTTGATTTAATTTACATTTTATTTAATTTAACTGTTTGTTAGTTTTAATTTTTTTATATTCTAATACTTGCTATTGTAATGTAATTTTATTTACTGGATTTGATAATTTCCAGAAATTCAGTTCGTTCTTCGTAAACCTAATATTAAAAACTTTGCATCTAATTCTGACCTAGTTTCTGACCTTGATTCAGCTTTAAATATTTTAAAATAATTATTCTTTCTTGGAGTAGATTCATAAATGAAGTCGATGCTATACTTCGAGTACGTGACAAATAACATGTAGCAATTGTTTCAAAAGCTGGTTTTACCGTGGACTGACCCGCATCCGGGTTTCTGTTTTGCGTAGTAGCCGGATTTAATATTGATGTATTGAGAAATGATTTTATTCTTGCCTTAACACTTGAGACGTCAAAGTGTTTTTTGTTGTGACCACTTTGAGTTGAATTTTTTATTTTTCTTCAAATTATTTGGATTCTAAGAGATTATTTTTTTCCTGGAAATACTTGTGCTCTGAATTAATTCTTGGACGATGACGGTTATCGAAATTTACAGAATTCAAACAGTGGAATATTATGTTTTGTGATTCAACAAAGAACTGTTGACACATCAATACTACACTGACCACAGCATACATCGTCGCCTTCTATTTTGGATTTCATCGGGATTCTAACATAGTTTCATTAGGACATTTTATTATTAGGACTTCTATTTTTTAATTCTTGGATTATTCTTGGATTATTTTTGGATTTGATTTGTAAAACTGTAAGTTCTCTTTCTCATTTTTACTTTGTTTTTCTAGGGAAATAAATTATTTGTTTAATTTTACAAAGCTTGTTGTCTTCATTTTTACTTGTTACAGTTTAAAAGAGCCTAAACACGTAACAACTGTACATAATAATTTTAAAGTTCTACTATGTTCGTCAGATGGAATTTTGAACAATGATGTCTCTTGTGTAAACATGTAAATTACATGCCTAAAATATTGAAAGATAATTATCTGAAACCATTGCTTTTGTAGTTCTTTATTATCAATTACATTTTTGTATCCCCACCCCTCATTCAGCCAAATGAGAAAGTAGAGTCGCTCAAGTATCTGAAAGATTGAGACGATAAATCATTATTTTTGTGCACAAGCCATCATTCAAGTGCAAATTTTCAAACTATGGGGATCAGTGCTTCGTATACAAGAACAAAATAATATACATTAAAGCCCAAAAGTTAGGGTGTTCTCTACGCATATTTTAGAAACGTTTAGTTTTACAAATATGTTTCTTTTTCAATTTTCTTTTTCCTTCAAGATATCAACGTATGTACTTACATACTTTTCTGCAAACAAACAAGTTGAGCAGCAGGGCGGGCGAATCCTACAAAATTTAGAAGGTTCCAAATATCAAAATAAACCCTCCAAAAAAAATGGGTTTCAACCGGAAATAACGTCGACTACGTTTCAAGAGGAATTCTCGGAGTGAAAAACCTCCCAGGAGGTCCTCCTGAGTTAGTCCAAATACGGTTTCTGGTTGAAAAACTCATTAATGGCGTTTCGATTTACCAAATAAACGAATTCGTTGTCGTCGCCCGCCCTGCTGCTATGAATTAAAAATTGCTATACCAAATAATGGTACACTCGGAATCTTACACAGCTAGACTAGCTAGAGACCGAGAAGAAGCACTTAAAAAATATATCCCTGTAAAAGAGGATTTAAAAAAAAAATGTGCAATCACGGCAGGAAGCACAAGTTGAGTACTCAGCGGAAACGGAACAGTTGTTTAAACCTATTACCGCGATTACTGGAAATGTTTTAACTGCTATTAGGGGACCTAAAAAGGAACAGGTGAGAAACAAGAAAGTCATATTCAAGTATTAAAAGAAACTGCTGAAAAAATGGCTGCGGTCCAGCCTCAACCTGAAGATGCTGTTGAAGAACCCAAAAAGAAAAAAAGGGGGGTTGATTTTAGGGAGAAATTTACTGAAGCGGGTCTAAAAGAAATTCAAACTTATAAGACAAAAACCCGCCAGGGTATAGCCAAGTTTAGTGAGTTTGCTGTCGAAAGATTTAATACCAGAAGTGATATTTTAAAACCCGAACATATTAAAGAAGGTAAAAAAAACGTGGTATGATTGGTTGTATAAAATAAATCGAGTTGATGATCAAATAGACAGTGAGAGTCCTGGTTATAAAATTTATTCGCAAGGGATAACGGATTATAATTGGAATAAAAAAGAACGACAAGAAGAAGAAAGAAAACAAAGGCTAAAAGAAGTAGAAAAGAAACGAGAACATCGACGAATATCTCTGCCAGAAAAGAAGGAACGGCAACGAGAAATACGAGAACAAAAGAAAAAAGAAAGGAAAGAGAAAAGAAAGTCTGATCTTATTGTTCCGCATCGTGAGATTTCTCCTACACCTGAAGAAGAAGATGATACTTCTTTATGTCTTCCTTCGTCTCAGCAGCAAACAGAGCAAGAACAATTCTGGTCCGAATTACCATCGAATCCCGCAGTGATGTTCAAAGAAACTTCCATAGAAAATCTTCGAGGACTTTTAAAACCTCATTTAATCAGTATTGCTTTGAATTACAAAGATCATCTTTATTTAAAACCTGAATATCGTGGAAAAGTAACACGTGAGCAGTGGCCTGCTGCAGTAAATTCTACCGCTGAAAGATTACCTATTAACCTAACCGATCCCAAATACTTGTCATTTATGAAAAAGGTCGAAGAAGAACGACAACGAAAACCACCCGGTGCTACTGGCAGTGGTTTGGGAAGTATTCCCTGCCCTGATAATATTTTCAACGACGTTTCACGGTTAGAAGTTCTCATAGGAGGAAAACGAGCCGGAAACAACTCACCAGAAATAATTAATGAAGCAGCTGATATCTGTCGGAGATTGTTTCAAGGTGGTGTCATGGATGCTGGTATTTACCGAGAACTCGTTGATGAACTCGTTGATGATTACAGCGATTAAACAATAATAAATAGCATAACATGGTCACATTTAACAGACATACACCTGTGCAGATCAGAGCAGTAAACTCACGATTACCAATCTATAGAGCAGCTTACGGAGATGGAATTGGCGATGTGACTCAAAGATTATTTGCAGGTTTAGCGCCAAAATTTGGTCCTCTTGCAAAACAATTATCGATGAAAGCCATTAATGTTGTTGCCGAAATAGCTCATGGTGCAATTGTTAGTGCTGCTGGTAAGGCGCTCTCGGCAATCAAAGAAAGACTAGCGCGATTAATAAGACGAAAATCAGCACCTATGAAATTACCAAGCACCAAAATTATACACGCGGATGTCAGTAAGGTAATAAATCAAGCTGCAAATCAAAAACTAGCAGCGTTAATAAACCAGGAATCTGACGCACAAAAAAATATAAAAGGAAATTTGATAGCAGGAAAGGGACTTTGTGTTCGACGAAGATAATCACCATTTGAAAAAATACGCAATGGTATAAAATGTTCAAACGCATATCCGACCCAACATTTAATATAGATGAGCCGGTCGAGCGAGATAACTCAGTGTGTGATTATCAATTTTATTCCTATGATGCAAAAGAACCAAATCAGCGAGGGCGTATCGAACTTCAAGTTCATGATACAAGTAGATATTTTCTACTTCATGAGGCTTTTATTGAAGTAGAGGGTGAACTTACATTGACGAGTGGTTTTAACTACGGCGCCAATGACCGAGTTGGTTTTGTCAACAACGGGATCATGGCATTGTTTAGTAGCCCCACTTACCTGATTGATGGAAAAAATATCGAATTGATTCAAAGTGATATTGATATTGCTACAACAATAATTGGTTTAGCAAGATACTCTGACGACTTTATAAGATCGGCTGGCCCATCGATGATGTTTGCTAAAGATATCACCGACAACGCCGACCATATTCAATATATAAAGTTGCGAACACAACAAGATAATGCTGCTGACCCACAACCAGATAATAATCCTGAGTATGAAGCTAGACCAGGTGCTGCATTTGATATTATAAAAAGCGTTTCCGGGACCTACAAATTTAGATTTGCAACACGCCGATTAATGTTGTCAGGAAACAATAGAAATTTTTCGTGTGCGATTCCACTAACTCATATCTTTGGATTTTGCAGGGATATTAGAAGGGTTATCTTTGGAGTTAAACACACAATCGTGCTTTACAGAAAAGAAAGTGATAATGATGCGATCTGGCGAGGAGCTGGTATTGTTAATGCTGATGCTGCTGCTGATCTTGCTGGCAAAGTAAAGATAACAAAACTTTCACTGTGGATGCCGGTATTAAATCCATCAAATACGGAAGAACTGCGATTACTTTCTTGTATGAATCAAGGTGGTAAATCATTGTTATCGTGGTTAACAGTGACCACAGATTCCGCTCAAATTTCTTCCGCGGGTTTGTTTACTTGGCATATAGCATTACAACAAGGTATTTCTGCGCCACGACATATTTTTTTTTTTGCGCTGCAAGGTAAAAGTCGGGAAAATAACTAAAAACGATCTCATATGATATTTGACAAACTTGATGTTACTGATGTCTCGTTGAGAATAAATGGGCAACAAGAACCATCTGAGGATATATCACTAAATTTTACACAAAATCATGTAGCGCGTGCGTATCATCGTTGGCTGACATTCTTGGCGCGTAACACAAATATAGATACTGGGACGCAAATATCACAGTCTGATTTTATAAATCTGTATCCGATTTATTCCTTCCCGTTGGAGAATCTCGATTTATCCGAGCAGTCTGTCGTCGATATATACTTTCGAGCTCACGTTGGCGCCTTACCAACAATCGCGGTTGGTCCGCCAGTTGTTTACGATCCCTGCAAAGCAATCGCGGTCATACTCGCTGATAAGGCAATGTTACTTGAAGGCATTAATTCCCAAATGAGACTCGTTGATGCACCAGTGGAAAACATGTAGCATTGCTAAAAGCAATGTGTAGACAATTAGATCAATCGCGTTTATTATAAAATGTCATATAGTCACGTTAATGTCACTTTGACTTCTGGTCAGATAAAAAAATTAAATCAAAAACACAAAAGTATGTGAGGCAGCGATAACACTAAAAAACGATCAGATCGCTAGTGGCGGTCCAAACAAGTTATCGCTGACTAAAACCCAACTAAAACATTTCAATAAGGCGAAGCAAGCAAAAACCGGAGTTCAGTTTGATTTTGCTCCAAAAGCTATCAAGGATAATGGTTAAAACCGGTGGTATATTTCCACTTCTCGCAGCAATACCAGCGCTGATAGCTGCTGCTGCCCCAGCTGTCGCTAAAGCCGTCGCGTTAGGAACTGTTGGAACAGCTGCCGGAATGGCATTAAAGAAAGCAACTGGAAAAGGATATAAAAAAGGACTGGTTCTCAGACTTCCAGGAACTCCGCCTTCATGGTACCCAAAACGATTTTAACACAATACGAAGTATTGCACGCACCGATGTCAAATTTTGATTTGCTCGATGCTGCTAAACAATTCAATATCAAAAATTTCAAAGGTGTTTTTATGCGAGATCAATTACAACAACAACCGAATAATCCAGAAACCGGAATTATTAATCTCGATAACAGCGAACGCCCTGGAACTCACTGGGTTGCTTACGCGATCGGTCCTCGTTGAATTATCTATTTCAATTCGTATGGGTTAGCACCGCCAGTCGAATTCCTCAAATACGCACGTAGAGTACGAAGTAATCCAATCTGGTATTCAACGCTACCAACACAAACACTAACCGATTCACCGATATGTGGCCGTGAGGTATTAAATGTTCTCGACGCGATATCAAAATCAACCAAACCGCCTCACAAAGTCGTGCACGAGTATACCGCGAGTTGATTTAAACAATCCTTAAGAGAATAATGTAGATATTTACGGAAAATCTCTCATCAAAGCAAAGATAAACAAACGTGGTGATGTAGATTTATCAAACTATGCGACCAAAGATGAAATCTATAAACTTTTATCGTTATCTGGGATAGACCCAGATGAGGTTGTTATTTTTCAGGACCGACATGGCAAGCTCAAGACCAGTAATATCAAATTAAATGACATAATTACCAGGGTTCTTGGAGCTGTCCCGGATAACATCCCTGTGTTTACTAACATCGGAAAAATCAGGGATTCAAGTGTATCGCTCACAACCATCAGACACGAGATAAAAAAGTTGTAGCGAATCGCTTAAAAAATACCGGTGACACAATGACAGGTGAACTCAGCATGAACGGAAACAAAATAGTTGTTTTAAGAGATCCAACATCCGACGAAAATGCTGCAACGAAAAAGTATGTTAACGTTAACTATGGCACCGTAGATAATAAATTATCCTTGTTGCGGGCGGAACACGAGGTTCACGTAAGCGCGTTTTCAAGACTTCGTAGAAACTTTCAAAAAATTAATAAAATCACAGAAGGATTCTTCGGCACTCCGCTCACCGTTTACATAAATCTTTCTGATATCAAAACCAGCATTGACACGATCAAACAAACACAGCAAGATATCAAAACCAACAAAATTGACACGATCGAAGAAACACAGCAGGATATCGTAAGTGGGATTCCTGATATTAATAAAACCAATTTGATTAAATTCCCACCTGGAGTTACCCTCGAGTTTACCAACATAGTATACACGGTAGCATCTGATTTCGCAACATGGTCTAAACAAAATAAAACTATCAAATATGCCGCAACAGTTACTGGTGTGTATAGATTGTATGTGTTAAGTGCTGCGTGATTTGAGATTTTCACATCATATCCCTGGCGACGACATTCCATCGATAGGTTTTCCGGGGTTATGACTGTAATAATAAATAACGGAACTGAAGAGGAATTTATACTGGAAGCAGCCGATAAGACATTAGAAGCAACACCTTACTGGTGGTGCTTGGAATTTGTAGCTGTAATACCTCAATTGTTTACTGCGTAAGATAATAAATGACCCCCTTGACGAAGTCAACGACGACAGCATCAGCGACAACTTTAGATGCGCAACAATATAGATACGATCAAGTGCGCGAATGGTAGAGTTAAAATCCCTCATCGACAAATACAACCTAAAAGCAAAAAAAATATAAACGACGAGCAGTCATCCTAGATGCGTTAGTGTACTCGGTATCCGCGTTAGTTGCATCAACAGGAGTAGTATTATCAGCACTTACACCAGTAATGATCGTAGTAACAATCGTCTCTTCATCAGCTGCCATCGCAAGGGTTTTTAATATAATAGCGAAAAAAATATATGCTCGTGCACGAGCACAAAATTGCTCGATTACGTCTTACAACTAAACACAGCCACAGTCGCATACTCAAAATTATCGTCGTTGATATCATCAAGCATCGATGATACAACAATATCGGATTCCGAATTCGCGTTAATGGTTAAGATATACAAAGACTGCACCCGCTATTTAAAAACAACCAAGATAGATAATGACAGAATTACTTCATCGAGCTCTGCTCGACATAGTCGAAAATACAAGCCCCAAGAGAATTTCAGTGATAACGGTAAGTTCGACTAACCCTGAATTTAGTATTAATTTTCCAACTACAATTCCCGTAAAAGAAATCGCGCTAGCACAATTACGAATATACCACAGTTGGCCCAATGTCAGATCAAAATCAATTGGTGGATTACCAGCGAATAATTCGTTCGTGTTTGCGGATAAAAAATATAACAGGAAAAGAATCCAAGATAGCAATAACTGTTCATGAACCAACCCTGTCTTCTGCGATCTAAATAAGCACCCCAGACTACGCCGTGGATATATATCAGAGTTCGATCAGAACAGTGTTAGGATGGCCTGAAATACCACCACCAATACCACCGATACCACCAGAACCGAAAAAGTCTGATTATGTCACGGATAATAAGTCATATCAAGGAGTTCAACCATTATACGAGGTTTTTTTTTTATATTATTTACAACTGGGAACGTTAGGTAGTATATTTGAACTTCGCGGTTCTGGTTTCCAATGGTTTTTAGCTGTTGAATACGATCGGCAGGGAAAAGAAATATATTCTAATATTAACCTGAATGTGATCGATCGATACTTTATGGTTGCTAATCAGGATCATGAAACGCAACTGCAGCGACTACGGCAAAGTTTTCAGGAGCATCCTTTCGATATAACAAGTTCACGCAGAGAAATCATTAAACAAACTGAGATATTAAATCAGATTATATTAGATGTTGAATATTTTAAACAGCGATTAATTCAGGCGATAATCGATCATGTTATCAGCGATAAAAATAATTCTAAACAACGATTTTTAACTGCATACTCGCTGACAGAAGCTACGCTGCCGAATTTTAAATTTCCCGGGTATAATGCAGACGAACTAAAAAAATTCGTTACTGACCTCATTGATGAGTTCTTTCCTGACATACTCGCTGCGTGGAGAAAAACGCTACCACTAGCAACTCTTCTCTGGCACAACAATGACCCCGAAGGGACAGGCCGACATGTATCTCCTGAAATCGTAACTATAACCAATGTGGTCGCGGTCAATCTTGTGTGTGATGTCACTGATGGCAGCTACAGCACGGACACCACAGTATCAAATCAAGCTCAGCAAGGATTTGTTCTTTATTCGTTAACCCCGAAAGAACCACCTGGATATTTGATTGTGCAAGAGCCGATCAATGAGGTTTATTAGCAGTGTTATAATCCACTATTATCAAGAATAAATTTCAAACTAACAGACCAATCTAACACCTTCTGGATTTAAGAAATAAAACACTACACATTAATCTACTTGTGAAATCCTAAAGATTTTGTCTTAAGACTTTCATCCTAAGGATTTCCATCCTAAAGATTTTCAATCTTCAGAATCTTATTCCCAAAAAAAAATAATCCTGACAGTTAGGGTGTTTTACTATCGCTGAGAATTATAAGAAATTTATTTTTTACTGAAAAACTGTCAAATTTCTCAATTCTGCAGGGTAATATGCCAGTCAAAATCAGGATAATCGACCGATTTGCTAATTTGGAAGGGAAATATGCCTGTCAAAATCATCAAAATCGTCCGATTTGCTAATTCTGCAGGGTAATATGCCTGTCAAAATCATGAAAATCGTCCGAAATTCACAAGCAAGTATAATAATTTTATTTTGTGTGCACGAGCAACAGTATATATTTTATTTATATATATATATATTTTGTACACATCGTCCGATTTGCTAATTCTGAAGAGCAATATGCCTGTCAAAATCATGACAATCGTCTGATTTGCTAATTCCGCAGGGTAATATGCCTGTCAGAGTCATGAAAAATCAGTATTTTCCACGAAAAATAAAATTTCTTATAATAAAAAAACTTTGATGATGTTGATTATCTGACAGGGATTTTTTACTGAAAAATCGTCCGATTTGTTAATTCTGAAGGGTAATATGCCTGTCAAAATCATGAAAATCGTCCGATTTACTAATTCTGCAGGGTAATATGCCTGACAGAATCATGAAAATCGACCGATTTGCAATTCTGCAGGGTGATATGCCTGACAAATTCAGTAAAAATATATATCTGCAAAAAATTTTATTTTTTCCTGACAGACCTTGATTTCTAATTAATCAAAAGAGTATTATATCTGTACCAGCACGTGAAAGTTTTTATTCTCAACCAACAAGCACTTGTAAACTACATCAAATAGGTGTTTATGCAATCCCCGGTCGGTACAGTAGATTTACTCATCGATGTATTCGGTAATGACGACTTTTAATTAACACAGGAACAGTTAGATGAACTGCGGCAAAAACGTGCTTGTATGATCACACGTGACAGAGACCAGATTTTAAATTACATGCATTCCTGCATTACACTTGATTGGCTTAAGGAAATATTATTTAACCCTGCAGATCACATTTATCCAGATGCAGATGATACAAGTGAATCAGATTGATTGATGCAGTCAGATTGATGCAGGTAAAAAAAGATCATGCAGGTCCGATTGATGTGGGTAAAAAATATTTTTTTTCCTGTCAGTACGAGACTGAAATTCTACTTTCGATTTCATTTCCACGTACCTGACTTCATTTCCCAGCAATCAAGGGATCTAACTCACGAGCTGATATAATTTTTCTCAACTGTCTTGCACGTGTATTAATTACCTTCCTGGCTTCGTATTCTTCTGATAACGCTGACCTAATTTGTTCGATTGCACGGCAGAGGGGGACAAATTCATCTAGTTGCTGTTCTTGTATTGTAGCTAGTGATTTATACATCTCTGCCTGCATTCTCTTTATAAATTTATACTGAGCAGGCAAAATATACAGACCTTCCAATTTAGCCTCATATAGTGCTTCAAAATCAGACATGATTTTTCAGGATTTAATTCATCAGATATATTAATTTTGTTTTCTTCTAATTTTTTAATAGCAACAATTACTTCAGTGATATTTTCGTAGTTCATTATTTATATAATTATATATTTAAAAGAAAAAATAAACAGCAGCCTTGATGAGCGGTTATCAAATCATGAGTCTTGCACTGGCCTTTTTTAGGAGGTCTTTTCAGACTTTTTGTCCCAAGAATTTATCTTCAGAGACTTTTGTCTTACAGATCGTTTCCTGTCGATTCTCGGCATCCTTCGTGATTGTGGCCGCATTCTGTTAGAATGGGACCCATGTGACATAGAGCTTTCTGCATCCAAGGCAACTGTTTATTTTTTGGGGGGCGTATTCACAAACATACCTCCAGCGAATTCTCTAAGCGAAAGCGAGTCGAAATGTTAGAGTATTCAGAAGGCTGTCTGTGTATTTTTCATGTACATAATCCAGCTATTAATATCCAGCTATTAGATTTGTATGAAAACGTTAATTTGATTATCTCATCTGCAACACGTTTGACTGACATCGAGTGAATACCAAAATCCTTGCTAGCAGCATACATGGAACAAAATATTTCTTCTTCGTTTGTCTCTATAGATACAACTGCCTTGGCGTTTTTATCAGTACAGCCAGCGTTTCTAAATTTACAATTCTCACTCTGTGTGACGATTCTCAGATTGGATAATTTATTATTAAGTTTATTATTATCTATATGATCGATCACAAGACCATCTTCGATCACTCCGTTAAATACCTCAAACACAAAACGATGACAGAGATAATTTTTCTTCCCAGAGGTAAACATTAAATAGCCAGCATTAGTAACAAAACCGTTTTTTTTTTACCTGCAATTTCTAATTTCACCATTACGTGACGCTTCGCAATTCTCGACGATAGGGTGTCGGACAAATTCCTGGGTCATTTTATATAACAATGTCATTTGTCTAATTTATATTTGTCTGAAAACTTAGTTATATAATTGCGCTCACATTTCAACACATCATTTTTTTTTTTTTTTTTTTTACAATATCGCTTAAGTTCACGGTATCTTTTCCCCCCGGAACCTGCGCACAATTGTGTTTTACCTCTGACCCCAATACCACACTGCAGACACGGTACTGGTCCTGACCCCCACCCCCTTCGGATGTTTTGGGAATGTTCCCCGCAGAATTCCTTTCTGCAAGATTTGTTAAAGACAGTTACAGATCCTACTTTGATCCACTTATATATATATATATATATATATATATATATATATATATATATATATATATATATATATATATATATATATATTCTTATTTAAGTATTTATCTTAAATATAATATGGATGAGTTTGAGAAATTATCTGCAATCAAGCCCCGGAAAGCTTCTAGATTTGATCTCGACAGACTAACCCCTGATTCGCGAAGGCGAGCTCTGACTGATCTGTTTAATATTATCAGGGATGCCAAAAAAGAATTTCGTGATGATGGAGCATCTCACGTGTGGTCTACGTTCAAAATTATACACGACGACGATGTCAAGGACGCTACAATGAACGATACACGAGCGAAAACAATTATCGATTACCTCAATCAGAAATACCATTTCAGAATAAAGTTTATTGTGCGCTCGGATGATGATACGTGGAATATCCGTGACAAACGTGACCCTGTCCTTGCTAATGGAAAAATCGCTCTGTTAAGTAAAGATTCCAAACTAGGAATGCTGACTGGGATTGACAAACCATATTACGCTCGAGCATATCCTGTGACCGCGGTCATTTATGGAATCTATCAGCTAAATGATAGACCCAACTTTAATGATCTTACCCCGATGAGATTTTCAAAGCTGAATTGTGTAGTCGAGCGAGTAATGGAATATTTTACAAATATGAAGCGTGGAAACGATTTAACTGATCTGCGACGTGAAAAAATAAACAGATGGACTGAATCGGTTATGGATACAGGAGCTACAATAAACGATGTTGCCGAGTTAGAAAAGGCATTAAGATTCCCCATAACCGTAGCAACGATAACAGGGGAAGTATAATACAAATCAAAATATAATCGGAACGGAGCTCAAATAAATATCATTGATCACAACGCTCATGCTTGGACCAATGCAGTCACAATATTTCCACGAAGTCGTGTTGTGAGATATTACTCGTCAGAGAGTTTTTGGGGTGGAATATTTGATGCTATCAGCCGAATAAGCAAAAACGACCCTGTGTCAGTGTGGTTGTTTAAAAGTTTCGAAGAAGGCGAGCATGATCAATTTTTAAGACCTAACGGCGAATTATATCGTAAAGAATCTCTCCACGAAGAAATGAAAAACCTCGCACATAAATATTCAGAAAATACTGAGCAATTATTAACTAACTGTTTTACGGTTCCGTCAATTGCTGCCCATGCCGCGAGAGAAAAAAATTCATGGAGACCAACACACGCTGAGTTCCTTGAAGATGTCCAGAATAGATGTATCGTATACGGACACGGCGGTTTGTGGAACACCAAGTATAATATCGGTGAGATGATTTCCGTGGACATGACCGCGTGTTATCCTGGAAGTTTTCTTGGGATGGGCGAGTGTGCTGGATATTTTAAAAGATTTGGTCATCCTTGTCATGAGATGGTAAGAATATCGATTAATGGTCCATTACCCGATTTTGATCTAACAGGATTTGCTCGTGTAACGTCGTTTGAATTCACTATGAATCTTAGTCCGATTTGTTATGTTTGGTTTGACAGACATTTTTCGGACAAACGTTGGGCGCCAATAGTGTTATTACGATATATGCTTGACAGCCGAATACTGATATCGTTGGTTGTCAGTGAAGCAATTATATTGTACCGAAAACAGACTTCGGTTTGGTTACCAACACCGGAGCGTATCAGTCTCGATGAAGTCATCGAAGAGTATTCGCGGGAATATCCGGACCTACCCACGGATATCATTGTTAATGATGCCTCTAATATTCTTAAGTTTAAACTCAGCAACAGTGAAAAAACAGCAACGGATCTCGGTAGAAGAATAATCGGTAAATTTACTCAAGGTGGTGCATATGACCATAAATGGCATCACTCACGATTGATTATGGATGATGTTGAATTAGATTTTATAATTAATGATGCCACTGCGAGAGATATACTTTGTAATCGGGAAGACGCTTACTTGTCTGACGGAACAAAGTTGGGTACAATTGTTAGTTACATTAATGGAGAATCACCTCAGTACACACATCTAACATCTTCAATGCTAGCTTATGTTTCTATACATTTGCTATCCATGATAAATATATTTCCTGACACTGCAGTTAGAGTTGTAACGGATTCATTTTATATCGATAAAAGATATTCAGAATTACTGGCTCGTTTCACAAGCAATGATGAATCATGGAGTTCGTGGAGAATTAAAAAGGAAATGTTACATTGTTATTGTGAATCCGCTGATGTTGCGGTTAAAGATAGTTATTGTAAATCAGAATTATCAGAAATGTCGAATGCACCATCTGTGTACGATCCAGTATCCAGACACAAAACCGTTTATTTGAACGGAGCGGGAAGTTCTGGTAAGACAACTCGAGTAATTGAATTATTTCGTGGAAAATGGAAGATTTTCGATTGAGATATAATTGTGCTAACACCTACACACAGACTTGCCAGGGAGATGAAACAACGAGGAGTCAATTCTCGTACTTATCACAGCTTTTTCAAATACAGCGGTGGTGTGTGGACTCCAGATCGAATGGGGGAGAAATATATTCCAAAGGTTATAATTTGGGATGAAGTGTGCCCAGTGCCGTTAGAAACATTAAAAACATTTCTCGATTGGTTATTAACAAAAAATACAGCTGTGATAATGTGCGGCGATCACGGTCAACCACCTCCGTTTGTTGGACCATCTCCACACGATTGGTTGAAGAATTTTGTTGATTATTACGAGGAGATAACTGATGATCACATATCTCTCGATGCAGAGTTAAAGGAATTTAAGAAATTAATAAGACTGCAACCGAATAAAATTCAGTGTGAAATTATGCGTGAAATAATTTCAGAAACTTCCTTGAACGACTTTTGGAAAATGTGGAGACCAAGCGATTTGATAGTGGCAAGTAGAAAGATAGTCAGAGACACACTTCAACGGCAGTTATTTCAATTACACAAAAAGAAATTCCAACGTTACCAGTGCCATTGTGTTATAGACCAGCTGATACGCGGTTACAGAATATTGACGTTGATATACCAGGACAGACCGAGAAACAGAATTTAGTATTAAATGATATTGTTGCAGTTGATGTCAATGTTGTTGAAGATGCACTGCACGCCGATAAATCCCCGTAAATGCTAGGATACGCAATGACGATTCATTCATCTCAAGGACTAACTATCTCTGATATAGTTGTTTCGATCGTTGATGATCGAATCGAGTTGTCAAACTTAGTTTACTTGGCTGTATCCAGAGTCAGAAGAATATCTCAACTGCGAAGGATTGTGTTGGATGAGTCAACGGCTGATGAAATTAATAATGAAAACAACAGTGATATAATCAGAAAAAAATTAGCCGGTTACAAACAAAGTGACAAAAACAATAATCGAGAATTTGACCTTGATGTTGAATTTATCATGACACTGAAGCAACAGCAGAATAATCACTGTGCAAGCTGTAATTGTATAATGTTGTGGCAGTATTCCAGTAATAATCCAAGATAATTCACCGTAGATAGAAAAGATAATCGTCTTGTTCATACACGCGAAAATGTGATGATGACATGTCTTGAGTGTAATCAAAGTCGTGGTGCTAGTTAAGTGATTTGGGAGGTAATTGTGTGTCCTCGGGAATTACGTGTAATTGTTCACGTGTAAACCCACGTTGAGGAACAGTTGAATCCAACCTGTAGATTGCTGATCTACCAGTAGATCTAGTTATGTTAGATATCTTGTGTATAGTGATGCTGCAGATAGAATCAGTCGCTCTTTTTTACCACCTTCAAGTTCACCTGGTTCATATAAATATCTTACAGTGACATCACCCAGTATCGGCTGTGTTGAAAAATCACGTCGTACGGGGGTATATGTTTTTTGGATATTGCGTTAATAGGTTTCATATTGGTTGTTCGAGTTATCGCGTATTGATATCCAAATAACCGCTCAGCAAGTGTTCGATTAAATCGTTCAACAATTGCCTGATCACGATGAAGTGCAGTATGCCCTCGTCTGATGGTGACATTATGCTGTTTCATCAGCGATGATACTGCACCCTGAAATTCTTTGCCAGGATCAACTTGTAATAGTAGTGGCCATTGTAGAGGTCCTCGTTGATAAATTCGTTCAAAAACATTGGCTACTTCAGATGCTGTTTTAGTCGTTAACGGTTCTGCATCTTTGTATCTACTTGCAGCATCAACTACATGTAACGCGTATTTATATGTTATTTGACGTCTTCGGATTTTAATGGTATTATGTGGCAGAAATAATATGTCAGCCTGATGAACTTCATTAGGAACACTGACATTAAAATGTGCAAAGTGAATTTGTTTAGGCGGTGGTTGGTAAATTTGCCATATTGCCTGTTTGGATAACCAATTTTTAGCAGTATCGCGCGTAACTTTTGCTGCTTCAGCGAGTTTACTAATTGCTGCGCTACCTCTCCAATATCCTTTTGGGGAATAATAAATCGACTCCATTATAATTAATTACCAGCGCCTCGCGCTAATTTACCTTTCATCGCTGATTTTATTAACCTTCTAGCTAATTTTTCCTTGAGAGATTTATCAGTGATAGAATTTAACGCGTGAATTAATTTCACATCTGCGAAATGTCTATGATGCAGATCTTTACTTTTATAAGCTACATCATGAGCATGACACGCCTTATCAATAGCGTTTATCGGATACTCACCTGGTTTTGGTTGATCTTCGTCATCAAGTCTGATATGTCGGGTTCCAGGGCCGCAATAACTATATCCTGGAAGATGTTTTTCTCCTGGATATTTAGCCCACGGAGTCCCGGGTAATTTTGTTAATTTTGCTGCAATATTACCTGCGTGTTGCTTTTTTTATACTTGATTTTGGTTTTTCACCTGACTTGCCAGTGGAGATAAATTTAAATTTCTTTATACCGCATTGCTCACACTTGCACGTAACCGCAGATCTGTTATTTTTTGTTGTAATGTTTGTTAAATCACTTGTTGGCGTGCGCGCCCTGCATTTCACACAATATAAATTCATGTTCTTTTTATATATTTTCTAATGGAAATCACTGACTTTTCTGCAACAAGTAAACGAGAACCAGTTAAGCATCACGCAGCACTACCAAATTATGTTCGTATGATTATCATTGGTCCATCTGGAAGTGGTAAGACGCAGTTGTTACTTAATTTAATAATGAAGTGGATGAAGTGGAATAAATTATATTTGGTAGCTCCATCTGTTGACGATCAACGATGCCATGATGTAATAAAAGATTTTAATGAAAGCGCAAAATCGTTAAATGAAAATGGGGATGATGTTGTTGAGTTTATAGCCGATGTTAATGAAGCGCCAAGTATTGATGATATTCATGGGTCAATTAACAATTTAGTTGTGTACGATGATATTATGCTGGATAAACAATCAAATCCTGCCAGGATATTTTCCAGAGGTAGACACAAAAACACGGATATAATTTATGTAACCCAGCGATATACACAAATTCCTAAAGTGATCAGAGATAACTGCAATATCTTGGTTGTATTTAACGGAGTTGATACTCACACGTTACGAAATATTTATCAGACCTGGTGCAGCGGCGATATGGACATAAATAAATTTAAAAAATTCTTAGTCGTGCTAAAATAACCCCACACGGATTTATAACAATAAACTTACATGATCCTCGAACACGGTATCGAGTTGGTCTTGATAAAAAATTTTAATTCATAGCAGCAGGGCGGGCGACGACAACGAATTGGTTTATTTGGTAAATCGAAACGCCATTAATGAGTTTTTCAACCAGAAACCGTATTTGGACTAACTCAGGAGGACCCCCTGGGAGGTTTTTCCCTCCGAGAATTCCTCTTGAAACGTAGTCGACGTTATTTCCGGTTGAAACCCTTTTTTTTCGAGGGTTTATTTTGACATTTGGAACCTTCTAAATTTTGTAGGATTCGCCCGCCCTGCTGCTAGTTGTAATAGCCATAAATTGTGTCAATTTTCAGCTGATCGTACACGTGACCAGAAGTCTTGGTCCATCCACAGAGGCTCGTATCGTTGCTTAAAATTGACCTGCCATACAAGTATTATAAAAAACAAATACTGTCCTCTCATTGATTAAAAGAAAATGACGTCCTGTATTTATTTATAACTTATTTTCAGTTGGCCAATGAGAAGGTAGTATTCCATTCAGGGCGTTGTTTTTGCATATTAAGCAGTCGCGATCAGGGCCATGTCGAGCGGTAGCGTGAGAAAATGATTTGGCATTCCTTAAAGGTATGATTTAAGTCAAACTTTTGATAGTGATAAACAGTCGAATGCCTGAGCTAAATATCAGCACCAAATATATTAAGCTACGCAAAGCGTTGCTCGAAATATCAGCGTTTATTCTTAAATAGGTCGCGCAAGCAAGGAGACAAATGTCCTCCCTTGTAGTTATTAAATAGTACATGTATGACAGGTCAATGTTAAGCAACGATACGAGCCCCTGTGGGTCCATCGAAGTTTCGTCTATGTTTCGGGAAATAATAAATCTAATTCCTCAGTTTATGCGATCTAGATATCAACTGCCAGAATTACAAGGCTCCCGTTGACTCCTTTTCACCGTTATCAATTGAAAAATCATCTAATCATTGCAAACTATATAAATATCTGTCATAAATCTTTATTGCCAAATGCAACTCGTCGGAGGAAAAAGGCGAACGTTACCAAAGCCTGGAGGTGTGTCTAATTTACGCTCGCTGATTGGTTAATTGTTCATTGTTTTCGACAAATGATAATAGAGCAATTATCTAAAAATAGGCGGAATCTGAGAAATACCCTATAATTTAAAAATAGCCACATTGCTCATCAACGAGGTTAATCATCGGGTGATTACATCACGCTTTAAACGAGTGTCATTGTTAGCATCATGTAGCTGTTTATGGATGTACGCTATCGACAAACACTTCTAAACGGTAAAGCATCATCACAAACGTCCCAGGATAAAGTGTTCTGGCTAAGCTGATTGTTGGAATTTTCCTGGCTTTGAGATGAATCTGATGCTTTGAAGTGCAAGATTGCTGTGACCGAAACGGTGAAACTTGGCAATGTCACGGTCGATGAAATGTAACTCCACTCAGTGAGAGCAGCTCTGTTTCATCAGGTTAGTTGTGTTTGCATCATATGATGATAATGTTATGGTTGGGTGTTTGCCAAATATACAAGTCTAATATAGTAGTATTATATATACACGCATAACTGATAGTTAAATTGTACGCAACGATACGAGCCCCTGTGGCTCCCCACAGAAGCGCAAAGTCTGTTTCTTATCGAGTTTTCACGTCATTTTTGAAATGTTAAAATTACCGAATTTATTTGTACACTGATGATTTAAACATTGTTTATATTGTAGCAAGGTATCTTTGCTGACTTGGTAAATAGTTCCTAAAGCTAGCCTGTTAAGTGATAGAGATCACACTAGGTCAGTGTTTGTCTAATGGCCAGTGACGGATTACCAATTAGGCCGAGTAGGTACTGGCCTATGGGCCCCACGCCTTTTAGGGTCCCGCGACAACGTTTGTTTAATAATGTTTAATAACATAAAATGTTAATTTGTTTAATAACATTTATAATTGTTTATATTTGTTTTGTGTAATAAAATTGGTTTATTAAAATTGTTGGTTGGTAATTTAATTAAAAATGTATTAGGAGATAAAAAAAATTTTTTTTTTTTGGGGGGGGGCAAGATTTCAACTGCCTAAGGGCCTCCTCGGGGTTTAATTCTAATAAATACAGAGGCTGGCTGGTGCGTGTTCTTTAGGGAACGATATTGATATAGGCTTAAGAAGTAAGGTTAATGACATTGTGATCTTGGAAAAGATTGTAACATGTCACTGTCAGGAAAGAGACCGCTCCAGTGGCCTAGTGGTTAGAGCGTCCGCCTCGGATGCGGGAGGTCGTGGGTTCGATCCCCGGCCGAGTCATACCAGAGACTTAAAAAATGGTACTAACAGCTACCTCGCTTGTTAGGACTGGTCGGCCTGGTGTCAGGATAATGTGACTGGGTGGGACATCATTCTACATGTCTGCGGCATGATGTCCCAGTGCTAGACATCACTATAATAAACTGCCACATTGCAGACATCGTAGCGATATGACTGAAAAATTGTTAAAGCTACGTTAAAAATCAAAATCACATCACATCACTGTCAGGAAAGATAGAAAAATGAGAAAAAATCGAGAAGTTAAAGTCTGACTATACATTCCCGTTTGTTTGTAGCCCCCATATCGATTTCAATAACGGAAAACTTTAATGTGACAAAAAGTGCCAGGAACTAAGTTGATTCATTCTTTGATTTATAATTTCTAACCAGACTGTGAGTAGAGTGGCCCTAGCACCGTCATTTTCTGCGCATTTCATGCGTAACGGAAGTTTTCAATATAATAGACGGACATGCTCGAGATCGATTTCCAGTTCCAGGACAAGTCCATCTTCAGCAAAGAGGTGTGTGCACGACACATACATATATGTCGCTTGCTTCTGATATTTACCATTTTGAATAAAATGGCAACAAAATTTGCCTTTCACGTGGATTTAACAAGCTGTTTAATTTTTATGTTCATGTGTGCAAAGGCCAAGGGATATAATTCCAAACTTTCTGGTAATTTACGGAGTTATCCGGCAGTTACCCAATATGATGAACTACGTCAATATGTTGTCGGATGGAAATAAACTAACCTATAGTGTACGCAATATGGCGCCGTGTTAGTATGGAAAGTCCATTAAGCATGAAAGGTGATGGGGATTTAGTATCAGTGCCTTTCTGGTTATAGTCAGTAATAATTTTTAAATCAGTGATTCAATTGATTTAGTTATGTGCACTTTTTATCACATTAAACATTTTTGTTATTGAAATCGATAGGGGGTACAAACAAACGGGGATATGTATAAGAGAGTCCATGGTAAGATTTAGACCGGGTTGCATGCTACAATACTGACATACCGGTGGAACATTCTTAATTCATTACATGCTGAAAAAGACTGGTTGTTGTAAGTGTAATCCGCCATGCATGTCCTGCGTTTTGCCCAAATATCTGTGGTAAAATTCATTTCCGACCAGGGTTTTGCATCACGTTCAAATGGTGGTAAATAACGTGTTGGGTCGGCATGACGTCACAATCATACTTCGGCGTTGACGTGTGTGCCGCATAGTTGACCTATTTTGAAAATAGAGTCGCATGTATACGATGTAAGTGCAGTGAAGAAGATAATGTCAAATTCTTGCATGGAACGGATTCTTAAAGATGAATCGAGTTAATGGTAAGTAAAAACTTACTTTTACATCTACCACTGTTCTGTAATTCAAGAAGGAATGTAAAGTCGCAAACATGGTACATGTATCTCTTTTCACCGGTTATCACATGTGCACGCTCTTGTCACAAGAGACAAAATTTGCGAAAATCGCACGTTTCGGAGCCCCTAACTTCAGTTTGGTACAACGCAGAAAAGTCAATGGTGGCTTGATGAATAGAATAAAACCATCAGGAGTAAAACGAGCCATATAGTATGGACGTTAGTCCTACATGTAAGACATAGCACATGTTGATTTTGTTTAGGTGCTATGCCTTACTATCCAAATAACGACCTTGTATAGTGTGTACCGATGTCGTTGACATCGGAATGTATCTGTGTTTTGTAACAGTATCTTGAGATCCAGTGAAAACATTTCAAATTACAAACACCAACATAAATCTCTCAGCATGCCACAAAGATGGCTGCTGATGGTGTCATTCGGAAACTGTCTATTAGAAAATGTTAATTGTGACCAGAGGTCAAGTAGAGGAATACATAATCTTGTTTTTCTGAAAATATGCTTTAAGATATCAGCAGAATCAATTGTGTTTTGTTTGTATCCAGTAGTTCATTTGGGCTGGAATTTATTTATTCAGATTATTTATTCACTGGAAATACAAAGTGCTCATCAAAAACAACATTTTTGGAAATAGAGACTTGAATTTATAGTGAAATTTAAAATATTCTTCAATTTTATTATTGTGATCCAACAAAAGACTGTTGGCACATCACCATTACATAGGCCACCACAGGGACATCAACACCTTCAGCATTGGATTTAATTTAAATTTCCACTAAAGTTTATTCAGAACTTTAATCATTAGGACTTGTGTCTGTAATTCTAGGATTATTTGGGATTAAATATGCAATATTGTAAGTTTATGCAATATTGTAAGTTCCTTTTTTCACATTCACTTTGTATGGTAGGGAAATAAATTAATTGTTGAATTTTACAAATTTGTTGCTTCCCACTCTTTTCGTTTACTTATTTTAAGGCTATTGAGTCATAATAATATCCACATGTTGTCATGAACGGTGAATAATCTAGAACGTAATTATTGTTACAAAATTAACTGGTCAGGGAACCCTGCACTATAAGGCCCCCAAAAATGTGTTTCTGGTCGGTCGACCATCCCTGTCTCCCATTGCTGACCCTGGCACTTTTTTCCCCATATTAAAAAATAATAAAATCCTGAAATTGATTTGTGCATCTAATTGAGCCAGGTTGGACTAGTACTTTGAAGTGCTTGTATGTAATATACACTATTTTTGTTTTTCTTTTAATACAACTTACCTAACTACCCTAATTTTAAAACCATTGCTATAGGAGACACACCTATTTTGTTTGGCCTAATAGGATCCATGGAACCTTCATTTCATATACATTGAAGAAATCATTATCTAACCATATCTGATATGAAAGATGAACATACAACAAACATATTCAGGTGACCATTTAAGATTTTTCAGCAGTATCATGGTCAGCGTGGCAGCATAATAACAATTAACTTTGACGTATGGGCTAGGTCCACAATAAATCACCAGCCAGAGATGGTTTACCGTCCTTGTTGAAGAGTTATCCCGTTGTGACAGATGCATTTTCAGTGATGTGTATGGCTTTTTTAAAAAATTGAAAAAAATTGCAAACCATGATCTTGATAAGAATTAACATAATCTCATATGTTGGCAAGAGACCCAGCATTTTTTTGTTAAGCCTGACAGAAACAACTTTTACATAATGCACCACTCACAGCTAGTTATGTTGTTTATATCTGAATACAAGGTTCCCTGCACCTTAAGCTCCTCCCACCTGGGGTTGTACAATTGGTACTGTTATACTGGATGTAATTAGCTCTGAAAGTATCAAGAGAGCTTAATTCATCTGACTCTCACTGAGAGAAACCTCTAATTCACAAGGGAAAAATATGATGAAGGTAAGGCTATCACTAACTGGGCCTATCCCTGTCACTTGTCTATAGAGAATTTTATGAAGACTGTCTTTTGACCAATTGCATATAACCTCATATTGCCTTTAGTCTTTATCAAACTAGAGTTAAGGTATTTTTTCTCTGGGTCAAGTTGTTGCTACATAAATATGCTACATAAATAGTGACCCAGACCGCTGCTCATAAGACCTGTTGAGTGACTGGGCTATAAGCCATTTGTTTCACTTTTGCTACCTCAGTTCATCAGCCACTCTGTGTACTCAACAATTCTTTTGCATTTAGATTATTTCAGACACTGTGCTGGGGCGTTCATGTTCCATAAGCACATTTCTTGTTTTCATATCTCTCTAGGTCATTTCAGGCACTGTGGTGGGGCATTTGAATTCCATAGAAACATTTATAGCTTTCATGTCTCATTAGGTCATTTCAGGTACTGTACTCTAGTGGAACATTTGTGTTCCATGGACACATATCTAATTTTCATATCTCTTTGGGTCAACTTAAGCAATATGGTGAGGCATTTCATGAACACACTTCTAGTTTTGATATCTCTTTGGGCCATTTCAGGCACTTTGATAGGGCATTTGCATTGCCTTGAAAACAATTATAATTTTAATATCTCCTTACGTCTTTTCAGGCACTGTGGTAGGGTACTTGTGTTCTTTCAGCACATTTCAAGTTTTCATATCTCCTTCTTTAATACATTAAATATTCCATTTTTTTATCAGGTGATAACTTAAGATGAAGTTAGTGTTAGCTGGAAAATGAGCTGAGACAGTATATGGTACTTACAAAAGAAAGAAAAATAAGTTGGAAATAGAATGAAACTAATATGTTAGATGCAGTAGAAGAATGTATTTTGGGTTTGACACAGACACTGTGATGCCCTATGTTAGATGTAGCAACAGAATGTATTTGGAGATCTACACAGACACTGTGATGTCCTATGTTAGATGTAGCAAAAGAATGTATTTTGGGTTCTACACAGACGCTGTGATTCCCCATGTTAGATGTAGCGAAAGAATGTACTATTTGGAGATCTACACAGATGCTGTGATGCCCTATGGCTATGTTAGATGTAGCAAAGGAATGTATTTTGGGTTCTGCACAGATGCTGTGATGCCCTATGTTAGATGTAGCAAAAGAATGTATTTTGGGTTCTACAAAGATACTGTGATGCCCCATGTTAGATGTAGCAAAATAATGTACTATTTGGAGATATACACAGACTCTGTGATGCCCTATGTTAGATGTAGCAAAAGAATGTATTTGGAGATCTACATAGATGCTGTGATGCCCTATGTTAGATGTAGCAAAAGAATGTATTTTGGGTTCTACACAGACACTATGTTAGATGTAGCAAAAGAATGTACTATTTGGAGATCTACACAGATGCTGTGATGCCCTATGTTAGATGGAGGAAAATAATGTATTTTGGGTTCTACACAGATGCTGAGCAATGATGCCCTATGCTAGGTGTAGAAGAAGAATGTATTTGGGGATCTGCATAGAGCTATTATGCCCCTGCATCTCTGATGGTATGCATGTATTAGATACATACTACAGCTTGACCTGAGGATAATGTCCTGATTAGTGAGTTCCAACTAAATATGGATTTGGAGAAGAAGCACAATTAAATCACACATCATTTGACAATCCTCATGAAACCACGTCTGCAGTTTGCCAATTTTGATTGAGAATTCTAAAGGGATTATTATATGCCTGTCATATCAGGCAGTGTTTTACATTATGATGTCTATTTGTTTTACCAGTTTGGTTTCTGCAGAGTTGCTTCATTTGTCCACCATCTTCAGTTACCAGACTTGGTAGATGGCTTGTACTGCAGGTAATAATTGAATCTGGTAAAATTGTCCCACCAGGATTTTAAACATTATACAACTTTAAAACAGTTAAAATAAACTTAAACTTCTTATTAAATACCTGAATCAAACTCTTGCTTAACATTTATATAAGGTAATTAATACAGTTTCTCAGAACAAAAAGAGGCAGTTATGTTGCTTTTACTAATTATACCAAAGTACCTTTTGACTTGTTCAGTTCACTTTTGATTATTAAATAATTATACCTCATACCAGCCAGGGATGACCTTGAACATAACTAATTATGATATGTTTAAATATTATCTTGCGATATATTGATATGTCAGTACAGTTTTTTCTTATTGAAACTTTCATTTCTCTTCCAGGTTATGGTAATGATAGATTGGTATTGATGGCTTGACTTGTTACTGAATAAACTAAATTTGAGATGGCAACACCAGCCCCCTCAGATAAGGTCAAAGACAAAGAGTATGCAAATTGGCTGAAGGTGACCTTGGCCCTATATTATATGAAATCAGGACTGCACACTTTCATTCAAAACGAGATTGATTGTATACATCAATCCCTTGTACAAAAAATATATGGAGGTCCAACAGTGCCACTGCCACCTTGTTCTATGTGTGATGCTAGACAAGTGATAAGAAACAAGTGCACTGGAGTTTGGACATTCCAAAAGCAATGTAGATCATACTGTGATGTCTGGCTTCATGAACTGTTGAATCTACACACCAACCCTAAATCAGAGAAAATATACTGGGATAACAGCCATGTCCCTTCATGGCCATTTAAGCCATGGGAATGTGCCAAAATTTTCTTACCAAGGGGACAACAACCCACCAGTACTGGTCCTGCTGAGAGTGATGCCCAGGCACTTATTGTGCTACTTGCTAACTGTAAACCCTTTCATCCCAAACTTTCACAGCAAGGTCAAATACTTCTACGTAAGGTAAGTTAGAGCAAGAGTGAAAAACTTTGTGTGAGAACAACATTTACCCGTAATTATGATTTTGTTGTACAGTGAACCTTGTTAATGTTATAAGAAGGAGAAGAAGAAGAAGTAGAATGATAATGGCAATATTAACGATTACGATATTCGGTGCATGGTACCTGTTCAACAGCCAGTTTATAATCGTGAACATGTGTACAGCAGTCACCTATTTCCAGTGGCCAGTTTTGCTTTTTCCCATGAGTGGCTGTTAGTGACATCTTTGACTGTATTAGATATCTTGATCTCTTTGACTGTGAACTAAATCTATCTCTGCAGAACAAATTGTCTTTGAGAAGAAATACAAGATCTGCCTAATTTCATTAGGGTCAGGGATCATTTAATATTTAAAACCTCTTAATAAAGTCAGGCAGATTTTTGGTTGAAGGGTTAAAAAGGATAGCCATATATGTCTTCTGTGGATATCTTATTCATCATTGGATTCTAGCATAGGCTGACTGTCTCTTGATCTTGGAAAGTTGAGCAGCTGGTTTATCCAGACATTATTTTTAAACCTTGAACATGTGTTTCCAAGTGAAACTTGTACAAGTTTGTCAATGAAAGTGTCCTCTTTTTTAAGTCATACATAGTATGGAAGTCAAAAGTAAAATTTTGGTTTTATCATAATACATAAAATAAACTAAGATCAGTGATTATTTTAAGTCAGTTATGCTTCAGTTTATAGGATGGATAAAAGACCTATGATATAGTAATCTTGTATTGAACATAAACTTGGGAGAGAGCAAGATGTATGTGTATTTTATGATTTTGTTGAATTATGGACATAAATAATATTGATAAGAGGACGATGCTAATAATAATAATGCTGCTGCTGATGATTTTCAAAAACATTTTAAAAAGTGAACCTATTTTCGGAGGTCACCTGTATACAATGGCCAGTTTTGTCTTTTCACTTGGGTGGCCGCTGTTGACAAGTTTGACTATAAATGTTTAATAAATATGATAAAAGTGCCTCAGGATTTTTAACTCTTTGTGTTTATTAGAGTGAAAAAGTTTGCAATCATTCAAATTTGTGTACATAACGCATATAGGGTGGGCAAGTGCTTGCCTTTACCATTGCCATCTCACCTATGTCTGCATGGGTTCGAGCCCAAGGCTTGGCCAATGTGGGTATGTGAGAGAGCTTGCCAGTAGCTTCATGTGGGTCATTGGTACTTAGTGGGATTTTCCCGGGTTCTTCCTTCACTGGTTATACTGGCTGCCATGAATAGAATATGGCATTAAGCCCACAACAAAATAATGCATTTTGTGCTGAATCCATATTCCCTTGTACTTTGTGTGATAGACGTTCATGTGTCTATGTAAATACTACTCTGGTGGCCTAGTGGTTAGAGCATCCACCTCAGATGCACGAGGTGATGGGTTCAAACCCTGACAGAGTCATACCAAAAACTTATAAAAAGGGTACTAACAGCTGCCTCACTAGGCGCTCAGCATTAAGAGGTTAGTGTTAGGACTGGTCGGCCTGGTGTCAGGTTAATGTGACTTGTTAGGACATGATGCTACATACTGTGGCATGATGCACCAATGCTAGACATCATTATAAACTGCCACACTGCAGACATTACAGTGATATGACTAAAAAATGGTTAAAGCTACATTAAAAATCCAAATCACTCTCACACACACTATGTAAATAAATGAGGCCCACAAGGGATGTTTGTTTTGTTAAAAATTTAGTCCCTCTCTTAAAATGAAAACATTATTGTTATTATTATTAATTTGATTACAGCACATGAACCTCAAGATATCCTCTGAGGATTATTGATGCATATACATGCCTAAATCCCCCTTCCTCCACCCACTTATTTGCGCATCCCCATTTAAACTTGCTTTTTTAATTTTGTTCTGCTTTATATTTCAGATTTCTACTATACGTAACCAGGTGATCCATAATGGTGAAATGAAAGTTTCAGATGCAGACAGAATGAATTTCATACAACAGATCATACAGTTGTTAGAAGACCCTGCCCATCTGAAATCATTAGAGGATTGTAAAGCTGCAGTCAGCAATATCCACAAGGTACATGTATAGTATGTTTTTTCTGAATACATCATCTTATGTAATAGATGGTGGTTCATTGTGGTGACACTGCATTGGGCAAAATTTTAGAGGATGTGATCAGTAAATATCATAGAAACATGCAAAATTCCTAGTGCTAAGGCTCACCCTTAATATCTCCAACCCCCATTAATAGAGGCTGACATAATATATACATAGTTGACCAATTAGTGACGCTGAATGCGCTGTTGGCAGGATGAATGTCCCAGCACTGTCATTTTATTGTTGCTTACAGTTTATACTAGTGAATGGATGTACATAGATCATTTTAAAGTCATAATTTTGTTAAGATTTGTATTTCGATATATATTTATTAGGTTGTGACTAAGTTCCTATTGGACATTTTTTGTAAAATTCAATTTAATAGCATTTATACTATGGCATAGCTTGCACTTTTTCGTGATGAAAAACCTTACTCATTTGATGGGAATACATCCTCCCATAGAACAGAGAAATGTCAACAGAATGCAGTCTGTGCACGCATCTCATGTCTATATGCAGAACGATGATTACACCATGTATCAGAGTGGGCTGTTGCATATTTTTTTCAATTCTTTCAGCACTTTTATTCATGTTTAGTTCATCTGGTCAAAATGGGCCAGCTTATATCTATGGCCCTGCATCTCATCCCTTACTCATCTATCAATAATGTGTTGGTAACAGTCTAAGGGCTAAATTTATCAGATTAATTAGGTAGTTTGGACCTGATTGGTTGAACTTGTTACCATTCTAGCCTGCACTTCTGATTTGAAATTTTATTTAACTCCATATGTAAAACTTTTATATTCAAGAATTTGGAAGAGTTTGATATATGTGTTAGATTCAGTACAAACTATGAATGAGGTATCTTGTATCTGATTGGCTGATTTTGTACATTTTGTGTTTCAGTCAGATTTGATTATATTGTGATCGCAAATGAATTTGAGGATGAGTGGCATTAAAGCAGCTCTGCACGAGTTGCCAGATCACAACCACATGATTGTATTAATTTGGTGTTTGTACATGTAAAGTTGTCATGTTGTTGATTTTGCGACACCTTGTTTGTTTTATGCATATGTACACCCTACATGTTTTCTGCATATAAAGCCTTATTTATAAAGACCATTTGGAAGAGATTTTCTAAATTACTGAAAATAAGCAAGACAGAACAAGAGTTATGGCTGATTGACTGGTCTGATTTTATGCCAAAGTCATTCAGTGTTACAGCTAATTGACTCATCTGCATCGATTGTATACTAAAACCATTCTGTTATGGCTAATTGACTGGTTTGCAAATTAGATTTTATACAACATTCATTTAGTGATGGCTAATTGGTCTGCATAGATGTTATACTAAAATCATTCAGTGTTATGGCTAATTGACTGGTCTGCTATTATACTAAAGTCATTCATAAATGATCATGGAAGATAAATTACATTCTGCAATGTAAATCAATTAAAATGGTATTAGCATCTAGAATTTGCATATTCATTTATTGATTGTGCATAGAACGAGCATTAATTCTTCGGAAATTCCATAAATATCCATAGCTGATAAAATCTGCAGCTTCAAATGAGGAAAGAAATCCACACTTTATGAAAGCATTTGCAGCTGTGGCCATCTTGTAGATACTAATACAAGTGAAAGAGAAGTTTCACAACACTGGGCAAGAAAACCTTTCTCCAGTTTCATAACACATTGAAATCTTTAGTGTATGTTAACTGAAATATTCAAGCATGTTACCAACAAATGCAGTAGTAATACCAGAAAACAAAAAACAAAAACACTTTTATTTCTCTAAAATTTGATAGAGGGCCAAAATTTTGAAATTAGTATGTACTAAAATGGGGAATTTTATGCAGGATGGGCACTGTTTTTATTTCCAATCGTCATCATATGTCTTTTTGTTCCTCCACATCTCAGTCCCAGTCCAATCCTCCCTCCCCCAGTCACAAGCCTGAATTTTACATGTACTGCTACAAGCTAGTTTGATTCTGACTGCACCTGTACTGTAAGGAATTAGTCATTTAATTTATGAGAGTATATGGTTCTTTCCGATTGGGTATTTTTTTATTCTTTCATCCCTCACCAGATGCATTTATTTCTAATAAAACAAGGAACGGTAAAATGTTCTTTTTGTACTTTAAATCTGACCAAGACAGTAGTTTTCAAGCATTTACCCCCCCAATCACTCTTTTTACAAAATTAAATGGCCTCTACCTTATTGAGATTTGGCTTCAACTGATGTTCAGCAGAAATGTAAAATCACTGTCTCCCCAATTTATTTAATATCTCTGATATGATCAATTCTCACTTCTAACTTGACTACCAATCCAGATAACATCAGTTTTATCAATATTGATGCTAAGTCCAGGATATTTAGTATAATAAAATAAGAGACCCAGTGCAGACTTCATTGATTTACTATTCCCATCCAGAGTGACAAAAATGTCTGCATATTGAGAGATCAAATATTCTCTATTATTTGTTTGTGTTCAATTAATTTTTGGCCTTCCTCTTACCATGTAGGCCATTATCCCTGCACAAAGGACTATGAAGATAAGGGGTCTCCTTGCCTACATCCTCTTTGTTTTTTTTATAACCAAGAAGAGATGTAGCTATTTACTGTAACACATGATTTGATATTATTATAAAAGGTTGATATCCAGTATATAATAGAATCTCCAAATTTAAAGAAAGAAAAGACATTCTCAGTGTAAGACCAAGCAAAAGAATCAAAGGCTTTCTCAAAAGTCAGTTAATAACAATAAACCTGGAATTTTGTGTCTTTCACTGTAAAACATGAAATCATACGAGGTTCTGATCTTTTCCTCATTATATCTGCCTTTAATAAAAAACAGTCTGAGCCTCATTTATAAGGGGATGGTCTTTTACAATGGTGGCCATGTACTAAACTTAGGTAAAGAAAAGAGCATGTTGAGTGGAATCGCCGCAATATAGGTTGGTATGAATTTTTTTCTCAATATGTGTAGCTTTCATTGTGACATCACAGCATGTGACAGTCAATCTGGATTGTACTGGATCATACATTTAGGTTCATTTCATCCAAAGTTGTCTACATACTTTAACATTGATTTTGCTATATGCATTTCTCGAGGTGTCTAAATAATGACCTTCCAAAAGGAATGTGGATGTATTAGATTCCAGTGAAGTGAATACTTGCCACCTAAGGGTATGTAGAATCAGATTCTAAAAATTGACACCCATTACTGAAATATTTGGTGTCGAATGCGTACATGACCTGTGTGACTTTTACTGTAGTGCAGTATGCATGATGACAGCCATAATTTTTAAGGAGTTGGATTTATCTGTCCAAGCAACCAATGTAATGCACAATGCTTTAAAACAATTAATTTATGCACTACAACTGATAGTCACACAAAAGACAAAATTACTGAATTAGTTTATGTATTACTGAGTATTTTTATATATACATTATTTGGTTAGAGAAAAGACACACACACACACACACACACCTCAACCGTACACAAACAACAGCAAAGCACTTTAGGTTGTTATAAGAACATGGCTGACAGTTCAAAAAGCAAGCAGAAGCACACACAAAAAATATTAAAAAAGTTTACTGAAACATGCTGAAAACAACAGACAAATTAGATTTCCAGGTACGGCATGTTAAAAAGCAGTTGAATAAGTAAACGTTTATGGTGGAAGGGAGATAACTCCATAGAGTACCTATATATATATATATATATATATATATATATATATATATATATATAAGAATATTTCTGTGTATGCTGTTTGAAAGCTTCTGCAACTATTGTAGTATGCAGTGATGACTTCCATAATTTGATGTCGTTATTTGTTCAAACTTAAAAAAATGCATTTATCTATCCCAAGTATTCATTATCCTTGACATAAACAAGATTTGTTTTATTTGACTGTAAGCATAAATTTATGAGCTGACTAGATTTTGAGATAGCTAAAACAGACTTTCCATTTTATAGAAATATTTGAAAATACAGTGTCCCCTTATATACGGCCACCACTTTTGCACCGGGAAAGTGGCCTTATGAGATGGGTGGCCTTTCCAGAGGGGCACTATATTTGTGAGATGTATTTGTGTATAATAGCAGGAAAGCTACATATAACTTAAAGCAGTTAATATCTTCATTTTAAAGTAGCATTAATTATTAAAATGCTCTTCTTGTCTTAAAAACAGTTATTTCAAGGTAACATCAATTAATAGTTCATATTCTTAGGCATGACATCTGAGTGAGGATTGTTGGCATGTGCATTACAAAACCATTCAAAAACGTCATTTGAGTCTTGGTACATACGCTGTTTCGTATTTAAAATAATTCTCTTTCCATTTACTTCATTTTCCCACTACTACAGTATGTTCAAAATTTTTATGCTCCTGTTTATTTGAGTCTTCCCAGCATACATACTGTTTTATGTTGAAATTGAAGTAAATGCAGCACTTAGTCAAACCAAAGTTTAAAAATAGAGAGGTAAGGATAAGTAACCAGTGTTATGTCCCAGGCATTTTTTTTACCAGAAATTAATGTTGCCACTGGATACTAATAAAAGTTTACTATAAACATACATTATAAGATTTTATTTATCATGAATATCAAAAAAGCATGGATATATTTCATGCATTGATTCACTCTTTGCCATTATCAACCTATTATTTTAATCAAAATCTACTTTCTTTCTAAGAGGAGTGCAACATCTACTCTGAAGGGCAATAAGAGTGATGGGATTGAATGTGCCGCCCCCTCCACCAAACTTTAAGAGAAAGGGGAAGCATTATCTTTAAACATAAGCAGTCTTCTCACCAGTGGGGATTGAACTCATCCCTACTATGGAGCATGGTTGCACACACACAACTCCTCTTTTGGGGACAGAGAACAGTCTCCAGGTAGGTGAGGTCACTGGTCACCAGGTACCAGGATGTGGTCACCAGGTACTGGGCACTAGGCATTTGCAACACATGCGCAGTTTAAGTATGAGGTCACTGATTGGATTGAATTCCACATTACCTAGATACCCAGTTATAGGGACAGAGCTTGCATGTATGCATACCACTGGGAAAGGAGATTGGATAGATGTCCTCATCTTCCCCATACCTTTCAACACTTGTGGGATGTGGAGATTCGCCTTTAAAGGGAGTGGTCATCCTGTACCACCATGGATGTCTTCTACATGACCCTTTGTAAGTATGGACGCTGAAGTTCAAAGACAACCACAAAGAGACCTAGAAGGGAAGGGAACCTGTCTCATCATCTGTATGAGTTTGGGACATGACAATGATAATGACTTGTCTATCATAGTAGAGTCTCAGGAATCAGCTGATGATCAGGACAAGAGTCAGCAGCTGAAAAGACTGATGTTCCTCTCACTAAAAATGCCCCTATGAACTGATGTCTTGCATGCTAATGCCTGAATGGAATATCCCTTGTAAAGTGTGGTCACTTGCTTTCCTTAGTTCCTTGAGACAAAGGTGTGAGCTTCATGCCCTTTCCTTACAGCAAGGCTGTCTAATATCCAGCAGGAATTATT
Source organism: Sinohyriopsis cumingii (assembly GCA_028554795.2). Lineage (NCBI taxonomy): Eukaryota > Metazoa > Mollusca > Bivalvia > Unionida > Unionidae > Sinohyriopsis > Sinohyriopsis cumingii. The sequence continues at coordinate 84,793,671 of CM068832.1, forward strand.
GTTCAGATTCTCTATTGCTAGCAAGGTTTCCTGGCCCAAATCCAGCTTCTGTTGGATGCTCAACTCCCAGGTGAGATCCACAGTTTCATTTTCATCTGGGAATGATCATGATAGACTTGTATGCCCAGTTAGGGCTTTATGTTCCTTTTTGGCATCTTCTAATGGGATAAGAAAAGATAGGAAGAAGCTTGTCTTCCCTTGTAAGTGCTTTCCTGATATTTGGGCTTCAGCATTTTGAGGTGGATTACTATAACCATCACAAAGAAGGACCTTTTATTTATACAAGTGAAAGCCCATGAACTTTATGCCCTTGCTATCTCATGGGGTTAACTCATTTTTCTCTGAAAGACATGATGAATGGTACATGTTGGTTATCTCACATGACCTTCTTTGTATGTTGGCTTAAGCTGAGGCATATTTTCTTTGGACTGATAGTAATACATGTAACACAAAAAGTGTCCCATGTGGATAACATCAGACAGTAGTTTACACTACTACAGTAAAGGCGAGTATTCCTTGCTTTATTTCCTTTACCAGTTCATGGGATCATCAGCTTTGCACAGATCTTACAAATTCACCTACAATCCAGTAACATGTTATGTATGGACTGATATTAAAAAATAGTTGGTTTTTTTTTAAAGGGAGGGCGTAAAACTAATTTTTGTAGATGTAATACCTACCTGTTACTATTGGATCTACTCATAAAATAATCCAGATCTCCTGGGTGACAATAGAGCTATGTGGGTTAAATAAATAGTTAAAATAGATATTATTTTTGAATTATTACGAGAGGCTTCTTTATGTCTCACTAGTGGATCACACACATACATATGCGCTCATAAAGATGCACAAGTATATATATATATATATATATATATATATATATAAGATTTTCTGTTATTCAAGAAATAATTAAACATAGATCTTTTGTGTATAACCTTGTTACCGAGAGTGCAAATAAAAAACATTTGACAAGTGTAGATACTGTTTGATTGGCATATTTGTATTTATATTTAGCTTTGCTAGAAGTACATTGAGCTTCATGTTTAGACAAGTCTGACTGCAGACTCAGTTGATGTCTTCTTAATTTTAGGTATAGAGATGACAGCTTTGAATGCATGGGTAAAACAGTTACATAGCCCAGTTTTATTGTTGCTAAATGTATGTATTAGTCCCTGGACTTTGAATGCAAGTTGAAACTTATTTTCTATCTATGAACAATGACATTGCCATTTTGAGTCCATGTCAAGGCATAAGGAAGAACATAACTTCATTCATTGATGTGATAGGCTGTACAACAGTGTACAGTGTTTTAATTAACTTTGCCAGAAGTGCATATAGCTTCAAGTGCAGTCATGCCTCCTTGCAGATTGATACTGACTCAGTTGATCTCTTCTTCAATTTGGGCCTAGAGATGACAGTTTTGAGGGCAGTGGTAAAAGAGTTGGATCAAGGTTTTCAATAGATTTCCAACTGAAGAGTCAGTTGATCCTTGACCCCAAAATTTCAAGAGTCAAAATGAAAATCTCAAGAGTCAAAACTGAAAGTTTGAGGGTCAGTTCTTTTGGAAAGTTATGAGCCCATAGCTGTGATTCCTTGTAATTGGTGGAAACAAATAATGTTTATGATTTCTTGTCTTGTGCTGAATAATGAGAAACACTTGTACAGTATTTTGTAAGAAACATACAATCTGATTTTTGTAAAAGTCTTTTTCTTTCTAACTCTGTGTTATGGTTTGTGTATTTTGTATATGAAACAGACACAGGATTATTTTATACTTTATTATATTTTTGATGTCTCAACATATTATCGTCAAGTGCTCAATTCATTTTATATGCAAAATATACCCATACAACTATGAGTGTTATATTTTATTCAAATATCAAGAATGTACATGACAGAATTGTCAGTTCACTTTTCCACTCATCCTTATATTGTCCAACAAATTCGGAGGTTGTCTCAGAGTGCTTCTCCTTCTCCTCTGAGCTGACACTATATTTCAGTTTCTTTGGAGTGTAAAGATCAGAAACTTCATCACCGACAGGTCATTTCCAAGACTGAGATAGAAAAGAAATTATACTTCTTTGCGCCAGTGTGATTTTGAAGTTCAGATGTAGTCACTGAGTGTTATGTCGTTTCAATTTTTTTCTGAATGATCCATTAATAAGACGCTCAAGGTTTTAAACTTTTGAAGCAAATTAATCGCCATTAAAAGACAATCCGAAGCTGAAAACTGGCTTCATGAGAAGCCACATATTCCTGTTTTGTCTAACTGATCATAACTTAAAGCACAACTAAACAACGCTAATAAGTTATCAGAAATGAATCCACTTAAGTCGTAAATGATAGGAATTTTTAAACATTCCGCCAAATGAAGCAAATTGCATATAAAACACTTCAAGTTGGTCCACTTGCCTCGACAACCAGCTTTGAGAGCTGCCATATTCTCCACATCTGACCAGTTGATTATAATTTGATGTCTAAACATACCAATGCTGATATTTGATCAAAAAGCAGTCAGTTCTTGTCATAATTGTTTCCTCTTCCTTTATCATAAACTTCAAACGTAATCTCAAAACAATCCAACCTAATTCAGTTGCACCTAAACCTCAGACTTAAGTGAACTGTTAGCTCCACCCATATCTTCCATTAGTGCAATATTATTGGCTGTCAGGGTCTAAACTGTTGTCGAGCAGATGTCAATCAGTGCCTCCTGCAGTAGATTTACTATGCAGGATGTACTGTTAGTAAGAAGCAAAGCCAGGGGTGAATCAAGATTGATGCTGCAGCCCAAATCTGTGTGCGTCAAAAGGATGCACAAATCGAAATTTCCGCACATAAAAAATGGGTCATAATTAAATTTCACATGTCTATTGAAAACCCTGTAGAATAGTCCAATTTTATTGTTGCTAAATGTATGTATTAGCCCCTGGCCTCACTCAGTGCAAGTTGAATCTATTTTTCTTTCATTGAACAGTTACATTGCTTTATTGGTGTACTTGTAAAGGTATAAGGCAGAACATAACTTCATTCATTGAGGCAATAGACTGTACAACAGCGTACTGTGTTGTATTTAACTTTGCCAGAAGTGTATTTATCTTTATGTGCAGACACGTCTCTTTGCAGATTGATAATGACTCACTTGATGTCTTCTTCAATGTGGAACTTGAGATGACAGATGTGTGGGCAGCAGTAGATGATTTAAGACGGGAGCGTGGAATGCATGAGAACAAACTCATGGAACATGTAGACTCCTTGAAAGAGGAATATAGGCAACTTAGAGAACAACAAATAAACAGGTCTGAGGATGTTGAAAAGAAGTTGGAGTTGTATGGAGAGAGCACCATGGAAAGGTTTGAGGGTGTTGAAAAGAAGTTGGAGTTGTATGGAGAGAGCACCACGAAAAGGTTTGAGGATGTTGAAAAGAACTTGCAGTTACAGGTAGAAAGAATTCAAGAAAATGATAAACAACTTAAGGTAAATGATGAGTTGCATCAACAAAGACTTGGTGCAGTTGAGCAGAATCTAGTAAAAGTGCAGTTTGGACAAATGACAAAGGAAAACAACTCTTGTATGCAAGGCATAGGATCTACAGAAGGTATATCCAAGTATTATAGATAAGTTATGAAGTAAAGACACTGGCTACTTTCATACTTTTTATTTCTTACTTTAATTAACATTGTTAGGCCTATTTTCAGCTGAGGAAAATGTGTATAGTAATTTGGTACAAAGGTATAGGTATTATATATACATATATATATATATATATATATATATATATATATATATATATATATATACAGTAACATAAAGGGAAAACAACTCTGATAGGACAGAGAAGCAGAAGGAAAAATCAAACCTGATCTATCCATTTTCAGAGAAAACTTTGGATAATTGATATTCTAGTCTTTGTGATGTATTGATTTTGGTAAGTAAATATTTCAGTGTACATAATGCAAATCTTTCTTTAATGTTCAGTTCAGTTCCTAATGTAACTAATTACACCCACGAAAATCTGATATATTCACAAGCAACCCCACCCCACCCCAAGTAGTATGAAGGGGATGTAATTTTTCAACAAAGATGGCAGGTGAAGCAGTACTACCAAAAATGATTATGAAAGGATAAAAATAGTAGTTTTTGTTCTCTATACTTGCAGGGATAAGACAAGTGTTTTACAATGTGATTTATATTATGCTTCTTTTATGACTCTATTGTCTTAAAGTAAGTAACAGAATGAAGTAAAAGCAACAAGTTTAGCAAAATCAACAAATGATATATATTCCTAGTACACAACGTGAAAACTTAAGAGGAACTTGCAGTATTGTGAATTAAACCCCAGATAATTCACTGAGTCGATCAAAGATTTTCTGAATGGTTTCCAGGTGATCTTACCAGGTATCATTGTAGATGAAGACATTATCGATGCACCACAATTATCTAGACCAGATGTTATCATGTTCATTAAATTCTGGAATGTTAATGGAGAAATTTTGATGTCAGAGGGCATCTCTTTATATTGATAAAGTCCATCTTGTTTTGCAAATACTGAAATTTCGTTTGCTCTTTCCATCAGTGGAATTTGCCAGAATCCTTTTCAAAGGTAAAACTTGGTCACATATTTTTTTGCTCCAATTTTGTCAATGCAGTAATTGATTCTTGGAATTTGAATTGAAAGTTTTGATGACACTGTTTACAGTTCTATAGTCAATACACATTATCTGGTTTACAAACAAGAATACGTGTTACTTTTACTTGGTTATATAAAGTTATTCTCCAGCAAATACCGAATTTCCTTTTTCAAACATTCCTACTTGAGAGGATTCATTCTGTATGGGTGTTGTTTCACAGGTGTGGAATCTACAATCTCATCATCTTGATAGATTTTATTTGTTCATGTAGGAACATCAGGAAACACGTGCTCATAATGGTTGTTTTAGTTCACTCTTTTGTTGTGGTTGTAGATGTGAAAGTTTCTGGTACTGATTGTTGAATATTTCTGAATTCCAGAGATTGGTTAAATCAAAGTCACTACTGTCAGATTGCATTCCACTGCTTTGGTATGGGTAATTGATTGAATAATTAATTAACTAGGCTATATCTACCAAAATACTTCTTTAGGAGGCGCATATGATAAGGTAGTATCTATTTCCTCTCTTGGGAGTTTGAATGATATAATTTTCAATTGTACATGTCCATAAATTTTAGAAAGAAGAGGATTTGAAATATGGACAAACAAGCCAGAACCCTATCCCAAAGATGAAAACTCATTCTCTTTGTATTTCTGTCAGACATTAATTTCATTTTTGACTAAAAGGAGTGACAATTAGTCCTTGCTACTTCACAAAACTCTGACAATTTATATTTGAAATGAGAGACTTAATCAAGATGATTAATCTTGGAATCTTCATCTGAATGAAGTTTCTCTTTCAGTAACCTTAATTGTCCATGGACCGTATAACCGTCCAAAGACTAATTCAAAAGGATATCAAGCCAATGATTCTTGAATTCCCTAACAGCAATTAATAGCAAATGAACATCCTGATCCCAATCTTTTCATATATCAAAACAATATGATCAAATCATGTATTTCCAAGTTTGATAAAATCTTTCCAAAGCCCTTTGACTTTCAGGGTGATAGATAGAAGATTGAAACTGGATGCTAGATTCATGCATAACTTGTTGAGAAATTACAGACATAAAATATGACCCATGATCAGTGGGTAGATTTGGGAAGTCCAACAAGTGTTAAAAATACCCATTATCAGAGCTATTAATATCATAGTTTTAATATTCCTCAAAGGAATTGCCTCAGGAAATCTTGTAGATGCACACATTATGGTCAACAAGTATTGATTGCCTGACTTGTTCTTGAGTAAAGGACCAACACAGTCTACCATTATTCTAGTAAATGGTTATCAGATTCAGAAATATGTTGTAGATGAGCCTCAGGTATCTTCTGATTGGGTTTTTCTATCATTTGACATGTGTGACAAGATAGAGTATTTAGAAACTTAAACTTTTTATATTATGGCCAACAAAACTAGTTTCAAGGTCTTGTGATAAATCCTATTTACTCTGCAGTGACCAGCCAAGGGATTTTCATAGGCTAGACTAAGAATTTCTTGTCTATAGGACCTCAGAACAACAATTTGAACTGACCACTTGTTTCAGCTGTTTCCAAACTATGACTCGGGGGGGGGGGGGGCGGCAAGTGAACAACTTGTGGGCCATATCTCCCAGTTTGTACTGGATATACCTTTATGTCTAGTTCTGTCTCATGTCCTTCAGACTCTTATATGGTTGTTACTGGGAATCTCAACAGTTTCCAAGTTGTGACCAGGGAAGCATACTGACAGGGACCACAGGTTAAGACCAGAGTGTGTAACCCAAAAGCCCAATGCATCTGTCATAAACTTTAACAGTTTCATAAGATATGATACCCTGCTGAATGCATCTACAATCCGTTTAATTCACAGCAAAGAAATGTTGAGGAAAACAACTGAATTGTGGATTAACAATAACACTTTTCTGAATTAAGCAATATTAATGACATTATAAACTGTTCTGGTTAAAAATATGTAGATAGCATGCACTGCCATCATACACTCAATTAAAGGTCAGAAGGATGAGAGTATATATTGTAGCCCTCACTCTCCATGTTAATTTCCAGCATTGATAACTTTATCCGTTCCTCCACGATTAATGTGAAATATTGATTTAAATTTGCTGCAAGCATTGAGTGGAAATAATAGTATGTGCTAGATCATTAAAAATCCAGTGTTTATATATTGGTTTTAAGAGGCTCCTCATCTTTCATATCAACGTACTTAAGCCTTTTTCCATGTAGGTTGGAAGCATCTCGCTTTACTGTATCTTTTACACTGTCTTTTATTTCTTCTTTCTATGTCATCTTGATAAAACTAATCCCATATGTATGTCAGGTGGATCTTCAACAAAATGCATTTCTTGTTCTGGAATGTTCATCTTCACTAAAAAATATGTAAAGTCAGTTTTCAACAATAAAGTTTCATGTCCATAAAAAGAATGATACAATTGGATATTGCTATCTACATATAAAAATCATTAGTTTTGTCGTCATAGTTCAGTATTATTTATTCTTTCATGTTAATGACAACTGTTAACCTGTATTGTGAAATTTACATTGTGCCTGCACCTAAACTAAACCCACAACTAATCTGATTGGATGCTTATAAATTTGAATTTGCCATTTAATTTAAATGGATGCTTATAAATTTGAATTTGCCATTTAATTTAATTGGATGCTTATAAATTTGAATTTGCCATTTAATTTAATTGGATGCTTGTAAATTTGAATTTGCCATTTAATTTTTTGTAACAGAAAGGACTATGATGGAAAACTTTTGATAGTTCTAAAATATGATCCTACGTATAAATATCATCAGTGGATGGTGGACTTTTCTGAATCCAATAAATGTCGTCAGTGGATGGTGTGGTTTTCTGAATCCTATAAATATCATCAGTGGATGGTGTGGTTTTCTAAATCATATAAATATCATCAGTGGCTGGTGAGCTTTTCTGAATCCTATAAATATCATCAGTGGCTGGTGGGCTTTTCTGAATCCTATAAATATCATCAGTGGATGGTGTGGTTTTCTGAATCCTATAAATATCATCAGTGGCTGGTGGGCTTTTCTGAATCCTATAAATATCATCAGTGGATGGTGTGGTTTTCTGAATCATATAAATATCATCAGTGGCTGGTGGTCTTTTCTGAATCCTATAAATATCATCAGTGGCTGGTGGGCTTTTCTGAATCCTATAAATATCATCAGTGGCTGGTGGGCTTTTCTGAATCCTATAAATATCATCAGTGGATGGTGTGGTTTTCTGAATCCTATAAATATCATCAGTGGCTGGTGGGCTTTTCTGAATCCTATAAATATCATCAGTGGATGGTGTGGTTTTCTGAATCATATAAATATCATCAGTGGCTGGTGGTCTTTTCTGAATCCTATAAATATCATCAGTGGCTGGTGGGCTTTTCTGAATCCTATAAATATCATCAGTGGATGGTGTGGTTTTCTGAATCATATAAATATAATCAGTGGATGGTGTGGTTTTCTGAATCCTATAAATATCATCAGTGGATGGTGTGGTTTTCTGAATCCTATAAATATCATCAGTGTATGGTGTGGTTTTCTGAATCCTATAAATATCGTCAGTGGCTGGTGAGCTTTTCTGAATCCTATAAATATCATCAGTGGCTGGTGGGCTTTTCTGAATCCTATAAATATCATCAGTGGATGGTGTGGTTTTCTGAATCCTATAAATATCATCAGTGGCTGGTGGGCTTTTCTGAATCCTATAAATATCATCAGTGGATGGTGTGGTTTTCTGAATCCTATAAATATCATTAGTGGCTGGTGAGCTTTTTCTGAATCCTGTAAATATCATCAGAGGAATGTGTTATTATCCATTAGAGTCCTACAGAAGTCTATTGTTATTTTGTGATGCATAAATGCGGTTAACATGGGAACACATATTAAGTCAACTTGAATATGCGTGTGTGTGTGTGATCTGGATTTTTATTGAAGCTTTAACAATTTTTCAGTCATACTGCTACAGTGGCAGGAGTGTAGCAGTTTATAGTGATGTCTAGCACTGGGGCATCATACTGCAGACATGTGGCATGATGTCCCACCCAGTCACATTATCCTGACACCCAGCCGACCAATCCTAACATTAACCTCTTAATGCTGAGTACCTAGTGAGGCAGCTGCTAGTACCATTTTTATGTCTTTGGTATGACTCTGCTGTGCTTCAAACTTGCAACCTCCGACATCCAAGGTGGATGCTCTAACCACTAGGCCACCAGCATGGTCCTTGCCTTGAGTGAAAGACTGGATATGGTGATTTGTAACTGTCCAAATGATTATTGCTCACAATCCTTGAAAAGTTTGTTTTGTGTCAACTGCAGGAAATGCTTGCCAATTTAAATGAATCATAGGGTTGTTATTATTATTATTATTATTCATAACTTCCAAAAATCCTTTGGATGGTGTTTCTGATAGGAACTTCAACTCTTTTCTGGATTAAGGATACATGTTGATAAATTGTATGCAGTAGTAAGCTTTATATAGTTATTCTCTAACAATTAGTGCACGACATTTGGAACATTTTGAAAGCTTACTCTTGGATAGATCACATACAGTCTGTAACTACCTTTTGCTTGTATTCCCACAAAAATATAGTAACTTTACAAAATATAAACAGCATCAGCTGGGTGCACTGAATTCATGTTTATTTTAAGTACTCTTGTGAATAATATGTTAAATATTTAAACAAAATAACAGCAGGCATGACAAAATATTTCATCATGTGAAAATTATGGAGAGCCAAACTGAAGAAATGACAAGCTTTTGCCCAGAAAAATAATTCGGTTGCATTTAAACATTGAATTTTTAATTTCAGAAATGTTGTTTTCTTTCTACAGAAACTGCTCCTAAGAGAAGACCAGAGACTGAAGGACTGAAACAACTTAAAAGTAAGTTTGAATGTATACATGTACACATATACATGTTTATGTTATTAAGCTCACATGTCTTTTACCTTTTTGGCCTGAAGGGTTGTTGAACTTGTATGATGTCAACAAGGGAGAATAAGTCTTATCAACATCCTGAGTATTCCTCTATACATTAGGACATTAGTAGTAGTGGTACTAGTACTGGTTGTTTTGGTGTCAGTCAATTGTCCCAATCCATCTAACTCTACTTTATACCATACTGAATCAAATTTCATTTTATTTTCATCAGACTTGCAAGGTGGACACATCATTACTTTGAAGTGTTATGATGCCGAGTTCTTCATTACCCTAATTTCAGTATTAAAGATCAGTTCATAAGAAATATCTGATAGCCCAGTGTGCAGTCTCTGTTGTCTGGCAATTGTTAGCAGTTGTTTGTTATCACTACCTCAGAACTACTTCAAGGAAAGTCATGAACCTTTTCACTTAGTTTTGTCTTGAGATGTTCTTTGAAATGAAAAGTGTGCACTTTAGCTATCTGGCATGGCCACTAAAGTGTCCAGTTTGAAAATCTTGTTATTTTTACTTGTCCTGAGCACATTATTACGGACTATCATTAGGATTTAACTGAAAATCTTACTATATGTATTTACCTGTGATCTTACACAAGAATGGTTCTTATATGACTTCCACTATCTTTTCTACATTGGCTATCTTGAAGACCTTAATGTTACTCTTCCTAAATGGATGGTCACATTAACATGGAATTTTCACTAATGCACTTCATTGATAGCAAATTGACCTAAATGAAAATGGTGCTGCATATATGATAAAAAGACTGCCATCTTAAAATTCATGCTGTTGCTGCACATTCTAAACAAATGGTTTGTGCTGAAAGAGTTCTTTACTAAAACATACTTATCTTACAGTACAGATCACATGATACTTTGTGTCTCTAAGATTCATGCTGGAGATGGGGAGAATGTGAAAAGGGTCAAGCAAAAGTTCATCGAATATTTCTTGCAGTATTCTGATGGAACTTCTGCACTTTGATTTAGAGAATATCTTTGCACATCATGCTTTCCTAGGATTTGCATCAGTCAAGATCCACGGAGTTAATCTAGTGTTCATACTGTTTATGCCCCCAGAAAGCATGAACTTAAGAATTTGATTGAGAGAGAGAAAGAGACTACTATTTGACACTTTTACCTTCATCATTTCTTTTGTAATTGAATAAACTTTTTTTCCTCGAGATCAAATTTAAATAGATAAAATAGACATGCCAAAGAGACATGAAGTTTATTAATACTTTATACTGTTTTACTTTCCCAGCTTTTTAACCATTCCTACCTATAGGTGCATTTGTTTAGTTTACAAGAAAACAAAATCTTATATACATCAGTGATATATTGTGCCACCTCTTTGAACAGAAAGAAAACAACAAAAAATTGATCATATTTAGACCTGAACAAGTGAAACATTTTTTGCACATCTTTGATATTTATTGGATTGATTATCTTATGGGATTGATTTGTTTACTTGTTATATATCCACCATAAGGTGGTGTACATTTCGGTATGAGGTTTTGTCAACACTAACATCAGTCTGTCTGTCCAGCTGTTACCAGGTAGGTATCTGTACAAGAACTCAAGTTGGTCACAATCTTCTGTTACCAAGCTTCACAGATTGCTTCCACTTGGTGCACAGAAGAACCATATCAATTTCCATCTATAAAGGTCAAGGTCAGTCTGTCTGAAGAAAAATGGTTTCTGAACAATAACTCTCATACTCCACTATCTACAGTTACCAAACTTGTAGCTGCTTTGCACCATTTTGTTTCAGGTTCAGAAGCTTGAATGTCAAGGTCTCTGTGACAGATGGAAGAGAATATTTTTTTGAGCAGTAACTGGAGTTTTTCCCTATCTACCATTCCCAAACCTGGATACCTTGCACATTGGTTTGAAGGAGGTAGTTTAGGGGTAGATCAAAAGGTCATGGTCACAGTGACTGACAGAAGAAAAATGTTATTTGCACAATAACTCAAGTTAGCCTTCATCTACAGTCGCCAAATATTGTTTTTTATGTAGATTAAGGAAGAATCATATTGATTTCAGGTTAAAATATCAAAGGTCAATGTCACAGCATCTGAAAGAATGAAAGTTGTTTCTGCACAATAACATAAATTCTATATCATATATGTCAACTAAAGTTTGAGGCTTCTTTGCACATGGGATGGAAAAAGTTGTATTGATTTTGAGATCAAAAGGTCAAATTTCATGGTCACTGGCTTAAAGAAGTAAAGTTGTTTCTGCACAATACAGTAGCATTTGTTTTACATCACAGACCTGGATTGAACATTGTGGGTGGCTTCCAGTTATGGCAAGGAAACAATCTGTTTGGGATCTAAAATGTCGTCTGTAGTTTTCTCTGGGCATTTCCAGATGGACTTTACATCAGTCGCTTGGTTGATGAACTGGAAAATGCCCAACATCTAGATGACCTTAATGGTGGCAACTACCTGGACTACATTCTGCAAAAACAACAATTGAGATATAACTTGGATCATGACAGGCTCTAAATGCCATCCAGGAGGAAGACTGCACGGCTAGCAAGATGCGAATCTTCATGTGCATATTCACATGCCTTCCAGTAAGTTCTTGCAATTTGCATACAAAGACATCATTAACCAGTTCATGGAACTCCCATATGGACTTTACATCAGTCACATGGTTGATGAACTGGAAAACGGCCAACATCTAGATCACCTTAATGGTGGCAACTACCTAGACTACATTCTGCAAATACAACAATTGAGATATAACTTGGATCAGAACATGATATCCCTTGTTACTCTCCTTCTCAACTTTTGTTTCATTCTCAGCAAGGACAAATCTGACCTTGTACCATCTCAAAATTATCTTCAGCTAGGTATGGAATTCAGCACTACCAAACAGGGTATGCCTTCTTCAGGGACAATCATTGAAAATCATTTATGTGGTGGCTTCCTTTTCTCATGGGATTGTCTACCCTCTTAAGAATTCCTTTGCCTATTGGGTTTGATCAATGCAGTGGTGGGCCCTTTAGTCCTAGGTTGCCTATTTATGCATCCATTGCAAATGATTATGTTGCCCAAATAGAGGCTGAGCTGTTGGCCACTGAACCAACTTTTTAACAATATGCAGAAATAGGTGGTTCCATCTCAGAAAATAGGGCAAACTTACTTGGTTCTCATCAGGTATACCTCTACAGTATAACCTCTGGAAAGTACAGTCTGTATGGATGAGAGCAGAGGGTTGGGAGGCACCTCATCATTCCTAGAAGTCAGTGGAGTGTGGCCCCCTGAAGATCATCATTTACATATCAACATTTTTTAGATGAAAGCCATTTCTAAAGGTTTTCATTGGTGGCAGGAGGATCTACGTGTGAAGAGAGTTCTTATTCTGTATGACAACTTTATTGTGGTGATTTGTCTCAAATGACAAGGTGGTGTCCCCATACCTTTGCATTCTTGTTTGATGTGGCATCTTCAATAAATAAATATATTAGTGGACTCATCGTCCTGAAAGAATCAACCAACATAAACATAATGGTTTCTTTGTCCCTTGGTTTTCACTCGGATACTGCCTGATGGGACTGACTAGTGGTGGACATATTTGATTCAAAGTGGAATGCAGAACACCCACCCTTTGTCTCACCTGTCTCATATCCCGAGGCCTGGGCAGGTGATGCTCATTTTGGAGATTGGAATGGTCTGGATGCATACACTTCCTTCCAAAACCTCTGATTATGAAGGTGATACAGAAAGCAAGAGAATCAGAATGTTGCCTTGTCTTGATTGCTCCACTCAAATGGGAAAACATTGTGGATCATTGAACTAATCAATCTTGCAGCATAAATATAAGGAAATTGTGATATTTCCTCATCTACTCAAGCAACCTTGATAGCGTACATTTCATTCCAACCCAGATTTGCTGTACCTGTATTTCTTGATCATATTAAACAAGCCCTCAGAAACAAATAGTATTCACAACCAGTGGTGGGGAAATCATTCAGTGAGATATCTCTCCACTTTAAAAGTACATGAAAGCAAATGGAAATTCTTTGCACATTGATGTGCCCAAGAATACATGGTACCACTTCAGTCATCAATATCTGAAATAGCTAACTTACTACTATTATAGCTGTGGGATGAGAAACAGCACCAAAACATTCAAAGACTACCAGTTCCGTTGATCACTGAAACCCTGTGTCATGATTAAAGTTAGGACATTAGAAGAAAAACAAACTATCCAATCTTCTATTCAGCTTTGATTACACATGTCCAAAGATGTTGCCTCTTTGTCAAGGTGGAATCTCTCATGGGTACCAGTCTGACTGAATAAGACACCATTTGAAATGCTCTTGTGAGTCTCATTTTTTCACTGATCATATATGATTTGATTCCTCACGCATTCATGAACGGCAGGCATGATCAACGAAGTACTTGCTATATCAATTGACCCAGACTCCATGTACATGCATTTCAGATATGATTGGTCATTATCACTCATGACAGCTTGTTTTTGTTGCCAAGAATAGGTCCCCATTCGTGGGGAATGAGACATTTGTATTGACGTTCCTTTCGCTCTGATTACTTCATCTGGTCATCAGCAGGACCCAGTTTGAGCTCTGATGTAGCCATTGCGTCATGGGAGATCACAAGACTGCATTTGAGTGAAACTGTTCTCATTAATCAGGCTGTGGAATGAAAATCCATCTCTCCTTCTCCAGCTTTTTCAGAGATATTTCATCCTAAAAGATGCAGCTTAATATGGTAGGACCTATAGACATGGCATAACAGGCTACTTTCCTAGGTCTTCATAAAGACGTAGCTTCATGACTTTTGCTGGATTTGCAGGAGGGAAAAGTTTTCACTTTCGTAGCCAATCCCCAAATGTGGTTTTGGATCAGATCGATTATACTACTGTGTGTAAAGCAGCTGTGTATTTGAATCAGGTCAATTATTCTTCTATGTGCAAAGCATCTTTGTTCTGTTATATTCCTTGAGACAAAGAAGCTGTGGTTTGGGATGAAGTCGTTCTTACCCATATCAGCCTGTGCATAAAACAGTTCTGGCACTTAGCTTGAAAAGCATTTCTATCCATGCATCATGTTTAACATACACATTATAAACCATTTAAAGCACGATATGTTCCAGCACCGCTAATGTGAGCAATATATGTGTTGTTTATATTTATCAACTGTGCTTTGATATCATGCACCCATTTTATTACATACCTGTAGTAATTAAATCTTATATTCAGAATTTTGTTTATCAGGCATTCATTGCAAATATTCAATACACATTTTTGTATTATGCAGCCAAATTAGAAATAATTTGGTGACTTAAAACAGTCACGTGTAGATATTTTTGACAGTGACAGTGAATTGAGCTTAATCTATAAATCCCAATTTATTTTGAATTTTTGTCGTAGTGTAAAGTTACGATTATGCTTAAAGCATAAAAGATGGGATGTGTAATATACTGCAATAGTCTTATCCCTACATCATATAAAAAGCACATTCTTTCTGCTGAATTGGACCAAAACATGTACCGGGTATGTGGTTTTCTTATTGTTTTCGATTTATCACCATTCCACATGTAGTTTTGTGTATATACATCATAGATTTAAAACCTTCAGCCCCATTAATGTACATATATGGTGTTCATTGAACAGAAATGGCTCATAATGGCCCCTACCATATAAAAATGGTGTCATTTATGGAAATGAAGGGTTTCTATAGCATTACCTGCATCTTGTTTGTTTAATAAAGTCATACACAAATCATTGCCACATTCAGCCATGTTGTGGATTTAATAATTACCCGTAGAGCATTATATTGCTTCAAATTAGTTTTTAAACTGCAGCATGTTTTCTTGTCCATTAAAATAATAACTCTGTCCAGTGTTCAGGTCATGGTTATTTTAGGAACTAATCTTTTAATTTCAGGGTAGGAGAAAGTGGGCCTGGTATTTTCATCCAGCCTGGATATTTTCTCTTCTTTTGCCTCAAGATAATTTGCTCTTTTTTATATATTAGAGTAAGAATATTGTTCATTTTCACAAGTTATTTGAGAACAGGAATTTAAAAGAGCAATCCTAGGCATATCCCTTAAGACAAAAATATTAAATGGTGAGTCCTGTGGTTAATAGGGAAATAGTAGTAAACCACATTCTAGTGTGACTCAACAATTCCTGTGATCATTATTAGCATTACATATCAAGAGTCTTCCATACTGGAATTGGAATTCCTTATGCTTGAGTAATGATTCCTCTCTAGAATTTATTTTGAACATTTCCTGTTAGTGATGTTAGCTCATGTGCCCAAGCTGATCAAATTCAATAAGACATTTCTGTCAGCCAAGGAAATTAGTAGTCCAATGCTTCTTTGGCTATGAGTACACTCTATTCGCTATGCTTTGAAAGCACTCAGTTCAGTTTAAAATCAACTGTAGAAATCTTTTATCTTTATTTTCTTATGGCAACATGTGTGGAACATGACTGCAACCAGAGTTGAAAAGTAATGGTCATTGGTGCAAGGGCATAGTCTAGAATGAACCCTCTAGACATTTTTGCAAACAATTAAACCTCACTGTAAATTCAGAAAACTTAATTTAAACTTAGAAAAAAAATAAAGGAATGATTTTTTATTCATATCAGATTAGAATTTTATCTTGATCCTTAAGTCCTAGTTTAAGATGTGGAAATTATGTTGGTCTCTCTTTATTAGTTATATGAGTTAAAGTAATAATGGCAATACAGTGGCCAACGGTAGATTTGCCTCTGTACATTTATCATCTGTCCATTGATATTATGAATGCACTGAAAGCATTTATATATGTTGAAACCTGTCTTAAGAGATCACCCATTATCCCAATCAAAAGTGGTCTCTCAGGATGGGTGGTCTTTCATTAGAGGTGATAAAAATATATAATACTGTTGAGTTGTACATAAAATATCAGTTCTTCCATGACAGGTGGTCTTCTGAGACTTTTGTATTTCAGGAGAGATTTTATTGGGATAAATTTTAGAATGAAGACATAAAATTTGAATGTATTTAATCGATGTAACTTCAGTAATTTTTATAATTTGAATAAAATCTACATGTGCTGACATCTTGGTTATATTTCGGTATGCAGATTACAGACAGACATAGACTTGTCATCTGTTTGTATGCCATTCTCGTCCTTGAGAGGATAACAAAAATACTCCCAAACACAGTACATGCTAATTGTCAGTTTTAATTAAACCTTTTAGGTTGCTCCATTTGATTGGATGCAAGACTCATCTTGGTCACTCCTTGTTTTGTATTGCATGAATGCTTTAAAAACATCTTGTTTTGAATTTCATGTCTTCACTTAAATTTGGAAGACGTTATGCTGATATCTTCAAAACAGAAGAAATTGTAATTTCCTCATGAAAGGACAGTTTTATTTATAACAAGTATGGAAGTGGGAGCAGAGATGACTAAGAACCAAACCCATCACATTGAATGTCATGCAGTGGCAAAACAACTGCTGTGGTCACAGGTGTTAGTTTCTGTATGCAACAAACACAAGCTATTGAGAACACCTACTTCCCTTTGCAAAGGTAATACACAGTGACAAATTCATGTGGTTTGACATTTGCCCCCTTGCCGATTCTGTGCTAATTTTGTTTATCCCATCAGCATGTTTACTCGTGCATGTATATCAGAGTAAAATGAGACATATCCTACTTGTTCCACATATATGATTTAAGTGCTGTACAGATCATTTAATATCCACTTTTGTGTGAAGTTTCTCATGGTTTATGTCTCCTTGGAGTGAGTTTGGATGACAATACATCCAGTGCGATACACAGTGATTCATTTTTGATTGGTGGTTATTGTTTACCCTGGACTGGAACATTTGAATAAAAAAATAACCACCAATCACAATTGAATTTAACACATTTCACTGCGTGACACACCATATGTTTTGCTTCAAATTCCACTCAAGTAGACAAGAAAACAAAGCAATGGAAACTTAAGATAAAAGTGGTTGTTGAATGATCAAAAAAGCATGTCAGTCATGCACGGAGAAGAAACTTATGTTATCAGTGGCAGAAAATGCTTATGGGATAAAATAACTTGGAATCAGTGAGTGGAGGAGACAGATTTCAGACCACATCACCTTGCATTAATTTAAGGAAGGTGAGTGGCTGTTATCATTTGTTCTTCATATTTTACTGACAAAAATGTGTGCCTGCCCCCATGATAATTTTCTCAACTGAATTCTAAATTTAAAGAATGGAAAGACAAATGACAAATAATTATTCATGACCATTGAAGATGAAAGTAACTGTTATATACTGAGGACTTTGTTATTTATTACTAATACCATGCAAGTCCTCAGTCTCCCTGTCTTGTATATGCTGATAGTAATACTAGTACAGGAGCTTTAAAAGTCTCCAAAGAGTACTCAGCATTCTATTGACGTAGTTGGATTGTTTGCTTATATGATTCAGTGTGAGAATATTAAAATACCGTCTATGGGTCCATGCATGCATCTTTCCAAAATAACCACTCCAGACCTTCTATTGATGTCTGGAAATTAACCAGACTTGGTATATTATTTTCTTGCGTCATGACTGTATGCAGTAGTGGGTATACTTTTGATCCTCCCCTGATGGTCCCTGGATGGTTGTCAAAGATCAAAGTTAATTTGTAGACATTATTGTGATATTTTTTTAATACTTCTTACCAATCTTATAATATTCAGTTCAGGGGGAAAATGCATGATATAGTGAAAGCTTTGTAAGAAAAACATCTTGTGCTAAAGTTGGCTGTAATATAAAGGTGGTTAGTATATAGAGGTTAGTTTTATATAAAATGTATTATTTTGGGTCTTGGAAAATGTGGTTGTCAGATAAAGGGGTGGTTTAAGAATGGTGACTCATAAAGCAGATTTAAGTCCATGTAAAGAACCCTAGACTAGAAGCCGTGGGTCACAATTTAGATTTAGGGGATAGGGTTGTGGGAGATAAAATGTCATAAATAACAGAGTTTTGCCATGATGTGTCATGAAAGTAGCTCTGTTTTTTTTTTAGTGGGGGAGGAGGGTTCTTGTTCTAAGGAAGACTGTTACACTCTCCTTTAATTCAATCTTTGTTTTCACATAGGTCAGACAGAGAACAAACTTGGTACAGTTAGAGAGCTTGGATACATTCCAACAACACAGGCAGCAGAAGCTAAGAAACTGCTAGAGGATAAAAGATCAGTTGTCATCAAAGGAAACCCAGGAGAAGGCAAGACAACAATAGCCCTTCATCTGATAGATAATGAAATGTATAGAGATAGGCGTGTGGTGGTTTATAGTCTGAGTGATTGGAAGACAGTGGACACAGATTGGGTAGATATTGTTGTGCTGGAGGACATACTAGGAAAATATGGCTTTGACCCTAGCTGTCTGCAAGAGTGGATGGTGTACCTATCTACCATACAGGAACATGTAGATGCAGGAAAGTTACGGGTCATAATTACCACCCGAGTTGACATATTGGCAAAGGCTGACTCCAAGTTAACATCACTAAAACTATTTTCTGATCATTTGTCACTGACACTGTCATCAGAACATCTAAGTAATTCAGAGAAGATGAGCATTTTGAATAGAGAGCTTCAGAGGCATAACAAAAACATGAAAGAAGATGAAAAAGAAAAATGCATAACTAATTTTAGTGGGTTGATTGGTTTTCCCCAGTGCTGCTTTCTATTTGCAGCAGATAGCAAGTTATTTGAAAAAGGACCTGAGTTCTTCAAATCTCCAAAAGAATTATTTTTTGAAAATATCTGTAACTTAAAAGCTGAAAAATTCATATCTCTGGCATTTCTCTTTTGTCATGGCAAGATATATGAGGAGTATTTATCACCTGCAACCATGCCCAAGTCCAGCAATGATTTATTTATGGAACTGGCTTCCTGTCTCCATATTTCAAAAAAGAAGGCAGACATTAGATT
The DNA here is from genome assembly GCA_028554795.2 of Sinohyriopsis cumingii. Lineage (NCBI taxonomy): Eukaryota > Metazoa > Mollusca > Bivalvia > Unionida > Unionidae > Sinohyriopsis > Sinohyriopsis cumingii. Next base: position 84,813,195 of record CM068832.1, read on the forward strand.
ACTGAGAGATGCTTATGAAAATTTTATGGGCTTGTATGTTGAGAAATCAGTTTCAGATGGAATTATTTCAGGAGTTTCAGTGAAAAACTCCTGCATCTGGTTCTCTCATGCTACAGTCTGTGAGGCTGTAGGACAAGTCTTAGCAAAACATTCTTTAGAGATGGTTGTAAAACATGGCAACCCAGAATATGTATATCAGAGGACCTACGCTGGAGAAGCCAAGGACAAAACTTCAGAGAACGTATTTTTACCTGAATCTATGTATTCACCTATGGCAAAGCGGATAGTTCATGATGTTGTAGAGGAAACCTTTGTAAAAAGTGTTGCAAAACATTCAGTTCTCCAACAGAACTTGTTTTTGATGAAGCTGAAAGATGTGTTGTGCAAAGGTGATAGGATCAGGGACTTTTTTATGACTAATTCATATTCTAAATTAAAATTCAGGGATCCTTTTATGGCTAAATTAAGACCAATTTGTCCCAATTGTCAAGATTTGTCAGAAGGACACTGTATGACATTCTTGCAGTATGTATTACAGAGTGATAATGTTACAGTCAAATTAGTGTACAGTCATTTCATGGAATTCTTGGAATGTACACATAATAATAACAGTTCTGACTGTTGGCAGTGTAAAGAGAAGCAGAAGCTACTGGAATTAGCTCTTTACTACCACCATTTTCAGATTGCAGACAAACTAATTACTATGAATGCCTGCTATACACATGAAAGTCTCTGTAATGCTGCCAGACATGGTGACCTCAGCAGAGTTCAGACTATCATGGAGTATTTAAAGAGCAGTCTGGTTTTCGATCCAGAAAGTATTAAGGCAAAAAAGGCATTATGTGTAGCCTATCTATCAAGAAGCCAGGATGTAATAGATATTTTATTACAAGAATTGATCACGCTAGATAACATGCATGTAGTAGATGCTGTACAGCATGGAGATATCATTGTTTTAATACAGGTAGTGGAACATCTGAAATATCATAATAAGTGGAATCCTCACTGGGTATATGATAGCAAATCTGGTTCTTTCTACGGGGCTGATAGGTATTCAGGTCAAACTGCACACAATTCAGGTTCCACAGCACTGTACGTAGCCTATTGTAAGGAGAAGTTTAATATGGTAGATTATCTTCTGCAAAATGAAGCAAAAGTATCAATGGCCATGCTTGCAGCTGTGACAGAACATAGTTCAATGGAGGCTGTTGCTAGAGTGATACAACAATTAAAAGTCAGTTGTATCTGGGATCCCCATTGTGATGATGCATCTAATGCATTAGGAAGAGCTTATAGAGCACATAAGTATGATGTGTGTGATATGCTAGATCAGGAGGGGGTCTCAATGACAATGAAGAATTTTCCTCATGTGATACTGAGCTCATTGGATTATGTGAAAACAGTAGTCAAACAGTTGAAGGATACTGACATTTGGGATTCCAAGTGTAATCATGCTTCAAAAGCATTAGCAGAAGCTTATAGAGAAAAGAAGTATGATGTGTGTGATCTGTTGATTGAGGAGGGAGTGTCACTGACAATGAAGAATCTTCCATATGTGGTTGGTGGATTTGGGATATCATTTGAAGCTGTTACGAAAGCAGTGCAACATATGAAAGACACCAACAATTGGGACCCAAAGTGTGAAGATGCATCAGAAGCATTAGAAGAAGCTTATAGAGAACAAAAGTATGACGTGTGTGATCTGCTGATTCAGGAGGGAGTCTCACTGACAATGAAGAATCTTCTACATGTGACTTGGAGATGGGAGAGATCATTAGAAGCTGTTAAGAAAGCAGTGCAACATTTGAAAGACACCAACAATTGGGACCCAAAATCTGAAGCTGCACCTATTGCATTAGCAGAAGCTTATAGACAGCAAAAGTATGATGTGTGTGATCTGCTGATTCAGGAGGGAGTCTTACCTAATAATGAAGAATCTTCCTCTTCTAGTGTAGGAATTTCAGGTATCACTGGAAGCAGTTAAGAAGACAGCACAATATTTGAAATACAGAGAATTATTATTGTAATTGCTGCCTGTGATTAGATGTTACATTCCCATTATTATGTGAGTTGATCCCAAGAAAAGACTGCAATGTGTAGGAGATAAATTAAGATCTGCCATTTGGCAAGACAGCAGATAGGTTATGTGCTACTCCAGTGACACCGATGATTATTTCAACAGGAAACTTTATGACCAAATTAGCATAATCCATATATCATATGATGGCATAAAAAACTTGTGAGGAATATTCAGGCAGTTGTGAACATTGTCATTATAATAGCATAATCCATATATCATATTAGGGAATTAAAAAAATTGAGGACAATTCAGGCAACTGTCAACATTGTCAGAACATTGGACTTATCCTGTAATGCTTATGTTTACTGTTGTGTTTCTTGTCATGAACTATCTCAAGTGAGAAATACATATTGGAATGCTTCCAAGATTTTATTTCTAAGAGTGAGTCATATAAGCAAACCACAAAGCGGGTCCATAACAGCACATGCTTACATAAGTTGGAGAAAGATGTTTATATGATGTAGATCATATAAACCATTTCAATAATACAGCATTTCCCTTGTTTTGACAAAATAAAATAGTTTTAATTTGAAGATAACATATAAAACAAGGCAAAGAAATCTAAATAATTCTGTAGAAATAGTTATTTTCAGTGATATAGATTTAACATGAAACAGTATGTCACATAATGGCAATGCTTGCGCAAGTAATGTCCAAAACATATTTAATGCGTTACTGTATCTATGTAAAATTCTGTGTCATTATGTATATTCCATGCTCTATTACCCATTATAATCAAATCCCTGGTCACTGTTCAATATATTATGCACAGTTTTGGATCTGCACATTTTTGCTAAATGATAAGTTTGTCACACTGTCTGAAAGTCACACCTCTAGCTGGACACTGCGAGTTGTTTGGTGATTCATGTTTCCTTAATTCCCACATGGTTTGCATGTTGTGAGCTGCTTGGGCCCATCTTGTTTGTGATGTTGGGTCTGATATGTCTGTGTTGACTTCAGGAATTGTTGCTAGTGATATTCCCTGGGTTTGTTTCCATCATGTGTCTGCACTGTGTTTTCTTTATCAACAACGTCTACATCCTTTTTGGCATGCTGCTTGAAATCGACATTATTTTCAATTTGTGTATAAAGTCATACCTTACATAGTTATTTTATATGGTGAATGGAAGGGTTATAATTACAGACAGCTGCTCTGAAGAAATTGTAGCATTTATTCATTTGTTTTATTTCAGCCAGATTAATTGCACAGTCAAGTTTGAAAAGATATTAGAGCCAGAAAAAGATGTTTTTTTATTACAAAACCTAAGAAGTTGGAGTAGCCAGGTATGTGTGTGTGCGTATTTCAAACACAAGTGCAGGTGCCAACCTCTTAGAATATTGAAATAAAACAAATTTTGGATTATAAAAGAGCTGTCATAACTGTTTTTTTTTTAAACATGGTGGATTACATAAACTGGCATATTGGTAATTCTTAAAGGGACCTGTGTAGCAGAGTGGTCTAAAATGCATGCCATTACTGATCAGTGCCATCTCACCTCTGTCCATGTGGGCTTGAGTCTCTGGCTTAGCCAATGTGGGTATGTGAGAAAGCTGCCAGAAGCTTCCCGCGGGTGAGTGGTTCTTACTAGGGTTTTCCCTGGTTCTTACTCCACCAAGTTATACTGGCTGTCATATATAGCCAATCTTGTGCTGAGAAACGGCATTAAACCCCAAAGCAACAAGTAATTCTTAATATTTTACCTTTTTGTTTTGACAGTTTGTTTTTCATTGTTATTATTTCTGATTGTTTTAGTGCAATATTTTTCATTACCAGAACAGCTTTTGGTAATTATCATCTTTAACGTTCCTTGTGGAAAAAGAATTCATGGTGTACATTTGGCAGAAGGGATTTCTCAAAATAGGGAATATCATTTGGATTCTGGCCATAAAGATGCTAATTGCATTTATATTATTGACCCTTGACATTACAATGTCATTTTAATTGATGAATGTTAGTGTCCATAGGCTTCTCCTCTAATAAAGCTTAGTGTTACCAAAATTAGCATGTGCAAGCTATGTCTGCAAAGTTTAAAATTCAGTTATGTTGGTAGGATTTTGTTGCCCAGTTCCAAATATATATATATATATATATATATATATATATATATATATATATATATATATATAACCTTGACCGAAAATTGTTTGCAGGACATGATGTGTTAAGTTTATGACAAGGATGCCTTTCCAATAACAGCATTGCTATCATTCAGTGCAAGGTTGATGATTAATATTTTCTTGAATTTAGTCATATATAATATTTTGGTGAACAGGTTAAAGAGAAATGTATATTTAAGTGGCACTGTTTGACTAATTGTTAGGAATTTAATACTATTTATGTGGGGGCATTTATACGATATATTGGCATATATAACTGTGGTAAAAAGACCCTCATAAATGAATTGTTTACAGATTGCATGGTGTATATCAATTTTGTTGATTTTTTAATATTCCATATTTAATGTTGTCATATATTAGTTGTATGATGCCATAAAGTAAGATTTATTATACCACTATTATAGATTACTGCATTTGCATGGGAAAATATGAGTTTTTTCAGATGGAATACTCCATGACCTGTGAGTGCAGTATATCCATCCGACAAAACGAGTTCATATTTTCCCATACAATTGGAGTAACCTTTTTATTATATACTCATTTTTCTTATTCTACTTAAGGCTTAATTATATAAACAAAATACACTACAAGAAACAAAGTAACTGAATGTATGCCATATTCCAAACTAAATACACAAGCGCTGATTCATCATTACACAACAACAATATTATTAATGTACACATAACTCAGCCCAGATAAATTTGTACTTAGTCATGCCCCAGACAACCTTTGAAAGAAAATGTCATTTTGGTCTACTTAAAATTGAAATTAGATTCATATTGTGAATGAATGAGCATTGCAACAACGTTTCCATTTGATCTGGAATGAATAGATTTTGGTATTTTTGTCAATTCTATGAAATTTCATGATTATGGACTGGATTCATCTGTGCAAATTCTATATGAAATACATTGGATTGAAATAGTAAGGGAGAAGCGTGTTGACATCTGCAAGTGTGTTTATGTTCTGTCATTGAATATTTGAAATCATAATGTGGGGAAAATATGAAGTCTTTCAGTTGCAATTATCAATAAGACGCTCTGGAATTTAATGTTTATTTCATCTTGAGTGCAGTAAGGAGGATGTAATTGCACTTGGAATATAGTTGAAAAATTACAGTGTGTAATCAAGCTTGAGAACCCATGACATGGCTCATGTAATTTGGATTTGCAGAACTAAGAAAGGAAATTCAGGATGTAAAACTGTAAGTATATTTTTCGCCATTCTTATTACCAGCTAAAGAAGATGGTTTATGCCTTGTCACTTGCATGTTATTTGTAGGTACTCAGCAATTTTATGAAATCTGGCATCTCCCGCCTAAATCCGAAACATTGTATCAAAAAAGTTCATGTGGAATGTAGCAAAGCAGCTGGTATATAGCTGTCCACGAAACATCTGCTTTAGTTCATTCAGAAACAAATGTAATCAACCAAAATGTAAACCGCCTACTATGTGAGTGTACATGATTTGTTTACAAAAAGTGCTGGCCATCTACATCTATTGTTTGTTAACAATAGAAAGTAGTTCCTTTATGAGTGTAATATGAAGTTGCGCGTGAGTTCAGTATCGTAAAATACTGAATGATTCTGACAATGCAAAGTTAATGGAGAAAAAAATGAGCATATAATAATTTCATTTGTTGTATCAAATAATTCATGAGACAGTAAATGCATTTTAGGATGTAATAAACTAGAATTTGTGAGATTTATAATATCATAAATAGTGCTGAATTTAAGATATCGCACAATTTATCTTTTTCTATTGAACACCTTTAACTCTTCCACCATAATGTACTAGTGATGCAGTGACAGAAATAAGTCAATATTCACTGAAAATCATTTGATATAGATGATTTTAGTGCTTGTAAATGCTTAGAGTTATACCTGAAGGAATGTGACCATCACAAACTTAATTCAGCATGTGTTTTTAAAAATATCTTTATTCAAAAGAAAAAATGTATGTCTGTATGCTGTATTATGTAATATATAAATATATATATATATATATATATATATATATATATATATATATATATATATATATATATCAATATAAGTGATACTTAATATAAGTGATACTTAATGGCAAAGATGTACTTAAATTTTCTTTGTAGGGGTTATAATCTCCATGGTTACAAGATAACCTGGTTCTGTCTCATCCCAACTGAGAGACAAAGCTGCTGTCAAAAGAGGCCGTAATGTTTACAAATTTCTTAATGTCCACAAGCAAAAGAATGGTTCAATCAATGATTTATGATAATAATACAATATCTGTTGAACTGTTCAGAAATTAAAATGGAGTCCCACTTTTAATGCAGCATTAACCTCATTATTATATTGACTGGTGGACTTGTACTTATCTTATTTTATATGCCGTTTACAGAATTGTAACATATTTACCTTTTGTCTGGGAGTTACTTTATATACATTTGACAGAATTTAACATATTTACCTTTTATCAGTTCTACTTCATGTTAGTTTTATATCATGCATCTGAATTGGCTGAACTTGATGCCACTCTGGAGGCCTTTTTCAGATCTAATTTCGATCAACATTGAAATCATGACATATTTCAAAAGATCTTAGATGCAATTGATAACAAGTCAGATGCAATTCTGTTATTAATTTAATCTTGTATTTAATTAGATGAATATATTACCACTCAGGAAGCTGTATTTAGGCACAAAAATATGTGTTTCTGGTTGTTGCTGACCCTACCCTACTCACATACCCTATTGATTTTTTTTACAATTTATATTTCCCAGTACTTGAAGTACTTTAGTACATTATATATACTAATCATTATAATTCATATTTTGTATTAAAATGCAAATAAAAAATTAAAAACTATCTAGCTATCCTAATGAGTAAGATGCAATCATATTAAAAATGTTGATCATGATATATATTTGTTTCAGTAATGAGCATAATCCATGAATTTTTATGAGGTGGCCATGCATGTTATTGGCTGAGTCTATTATCACTTGGGAAGCCATAATTCTGATCTAAGTTTGAATACATTTATAATATTGTCTTGATCTAAGTTTGAATACATTTATAATATTGTCTTGATCTAAGTTTGAATACATTTATAATATTGTCTTGAGCTAAGTTTGAATACATTTATAATATTGTCTTGAGCTAAGTTTGAATACATTTATAATATTGTCTTGTATTATACAAATCTTGGGATGAACATTTTTTTTGACAGTAAGTGGGATCAGTCCATGATACCAATGTGATTATCTGAGCTTGTAACTATTTTTATGGCCATATTTTTTGTTCCATTTGGTTTGTTTTTGTCAAGATATGATTTAAATTATAAGCAGCCTGCCTTACTGTTCAGTTTATGTACTTTAGCTGAGTGATGTAAGACCCACTTGGGCCTTTTATTTTTATTGGTACCAAGACCAATGCATATGAGCTGATTTTGCATCTGAAATGGAGAACTTTTACAATTCTAAGTACTGTACTTTTTGGTGTAGGATTTTGATCAAACTTGGTAGGCAGACCCATGTCATCAAAATCTTGATCAAATACAATTATCAATGAAATTCATGCAGAGTATTTGATGTGACTTTGCAATTGATTCACGAAGCTCATCAACAAACTTGTTAGCTTATGCTGTGACCTTGTTTTCTGTCAAGCATCCATCATCTGTCATGCATCCATGATCATAAATTGCTCTTCAGTGCTCTAGAGGCTTTATTTCTGATCAGAGTTTTTTTATTAGATTTGGCATGTAAGGCTGTGTCATCAGGACAGATGCAGCAATCCACTCACTTCTCAGATTAACTGACCTTGTATTAGATTTGGCATGTAAGCTTGTGTCATCAGGACAGATGTGGCAATCCATGCTCACTTCTCAGATTAACTGCCCTTGTATTAGATTTGGCATGTAAGGTTGTGTCATCAGGACAGATGCAGCAATCCATGCTCACTTCTCAGATTAACTGCCCTTGTATTAGATTTGGCATGTAAGCTTGTGTCATCAGGACAGATGCAGCAATCCATGCTCACTTCTCAGATTAACATCCCTTGTATTAGATTTGGCATGTAAGGTTGTGTCATCAGGACAGATGCAGCAATCCACACTCACTTCTCAGATTAACTGCCCTTGTATTAGATTTGGCATGTACGGTTGTGTCATCAGGACAGATGCAGCAATCCACACTCACTTCTAAGATTAACTGCCCTTGTTTTAGATTTGGCATGTACGGTTGTCTCATCAGGACAGACGTGGCAATCCACGCTCACTTCTCAGATTATCTGCCCTTGCAATGCTGAGTAAATGAGTATATTTTCAGGGCAGGGGTAAGAACAGTTCCAAGTTATGAGAGAGGACCTAGTCCCTGTGCATGGTTAGATCTACTGGACATTGCTAAATGTGTAAATGACTTGAAAATGGGCAGAGAAACACATATTGCTCAAATCTTTTTGTTGTTCTCTTCATTTTCAATATGTGAAGTTACAATCATAAGCTCACAAATGTCAGCTAAAATCAGGTGAGTGATATCTGACATTGGGCCTCTTGTTAGAACTCAATTATTACTTGGGACTATATATCCAGTATTGTGCTGACATTGTGATACATTTTATTTACACATGCAAATAATAAATAAATAAATAAATAAATAATCAAAGTGGATATCTATCTAATATGTGCCTGCTATAAACCGGTGTGTATTATATTAATGTATGTTTGTTAATGTCTGTTTGTTAATATTTGGTATTTAATATATTTTATGGAATTTTCACATCATTACATTTTATATTTTGTCTTCTTTACTTCATTTTAACTTTTATGTTGAAGTATTTACCATCTTAGTTTTGTTGCAATTCGTCTTTACATATCAGAGAGTTTTACCTTTAGTTGACGCCATATAGTAACTATTGTTTTGATGTGCCATAAAATACTCCATAAGTTCTCCACTGTTTACAGTTACAACCTGTGTAAATGGCTTGCACTAGAACTGAGGAAGAAGCCTAGTGAGCTGGTTGAAAGGGTCAAAGGTCAGTTTAACTGACTTTCTGAATTGTGTATTTAAACCAGCCTTTATGGATTGCTCTTTTGTTGTAACAAAGAGGTCTGGCAATCTTTTGGCCCAAAAGGTCCAGGTCACTGGGAGCAAATGTGGCTTGCACTTGAGATAAGGAAGAAATCAATCAATTTTGGGGTCAGAGGTCAAAGTTATTATGGTTGAAAGAAAAGACAATGTTTCTGCACAATAAAATTAGTTCTAAATCATAGACCTAGACCAGTCTTTATGGATTGCTTGTACTCTAGGGTTTTGAAGATGCCTGTCTTTTGTGGAGGGGTGGGGGAGAGCTAAAAAAAGACTATGATCAAGATTACTGTGGGAGAAGATAAAAGGTATCCTGACCAAACTTTTTGACTGCTCTTTGGATAATTAAGAAACCCATAGGTTCTGGGGTTTGAAAGTCAAAATTCATGACCTTGATGAGACTAATAAGATAATGCTTTTTGCACAGAAAGTTTTGTTCAGAACTGTGTAGTCAAGGTCATTTAATAAGTGTTTTCATTGACTCTTTAAATTGCATCATCTTGTATTCCATTCAGATCTTTTTGCTTTTGAATATTACAACCAATATAATTTTAATCTAATTCATGGATATTCTATCTTCCATATGTTTTCCAGTTTTGTCTTATAATCATTTGTACTTGTACAATGGAAAATATATATGTTTTTCAGTCGCAGAGTGTGGCAAATTAAAACTTCAGATGTTGTTTCTTTGTTTCTTGACACTATCATAAGAGAAACTGATAGCTCTTTTATATTAAGCTGATAGGCTTAGGTAATCCCCCTTTTACTTTATACGAGTCATATTTTACTACATTCATTTATGTATTATATGTATTGTGATAAATTGCAGTGGTCTTTCCTGAACTCAACAAATTATCACCTAGATTCATCATTCCAATAGTGTCTTGACTCCAGACACGATTTGTCCAGACCCTCTATCAGTCTGTACATTGTATATTTTGTATATATGCAAATGAACCTAAATGTATATATGTACATATACATGTCTTTATCTTGTATTCAATCTTTGACATCTTTTTACATTATTGACATATATTATGCATTATATCCATTTTATATCAGTCTATCTCTTGGTTGTAATTCCATCATTCATCTATCTAAAAGACAGACTGGAAGGTAGCAAGAACCCATAATATTTCTATGGTTAAATTTCTTTAGATTTGCATATAATGTTTAATGTAAATGTCAAACATTTAATTTTTAATCATTGTTAATTTGATCTAATTGAAGTATCATTATATTTCATTTCTAAATTGTAGATTTTCATATTCAGACATTTACCATGACCATAGATTATAAAAATTTTACGTTTGTATGCTCAAGATCAGATTCACAAAGAAATTTTTTATTGACATTTGATTGTTTGACTTAAAATTAAAAATAATGGCATAATAATGGTTCTCTAATTTTGGGGCCTTCTTACATCAGCCTCTCAATCCCAAAGAATCAGTGGCTGAGAATTTTTTTAATCATTTTTTACAATATGTCTGGTCTTTGGAAGTCACGTATCAAGTCAAAGCATATTTGTACAGCTTTTGAGTGTTAATGTTTACTTGGACTCTATATTTTAATGTAACCATATAACTACAGCAATGAGCTATACACCATGATATCAAAGTGAACTTAAATTGTACATTTTGATTACTTTAATAGTCATAGAGCTACAGCAGTGAGATAAAAAGGGTGTCTTATAAGTGTACTCAGATTCTAAAATTTGATGACATTAGTGGCCATTGAGTGACATGAGTGAGATATGCATGATGATATTACTCAGACTCAGAATTTTTTAATTGTAGCTGTTGAGCTAACAGTGAGATAAACATGCTGGTGTCTAATTGTACTCAGATTTTAAATCTTGAGACTTGGTTGTCATGGAGCTACAGCAGTGAAATATACTGGATGATATCTACTTGTACTCTGACTCAGAAGTTTAATGACTTTAGTAGCCATAGAGATATGCAGGATGACTTGGGCTGTCATAGAGCTACAGCAGTGAGTTAAACAGGCTGATGTCTAAGTGTACTCATATTCTAAATCTTGATGACTTGGGTTGTCATAGACCTACAGCAGTGAGTTAAACAGGGTGATCTCTAAGTGTACTCACATTCTAAATCTTGATGACTCCAGTAACCATAGCCTACAAAAATGAGAAAGACAGAATGTTGTCTAAGCAGACTTCTGTCCATTTGTGTAAATTTCTTAGAAATAGAAGACACAGCAAAGTTTCAGAATTTAACTTTAACCCTGAGTCTCAATTTGTACCCAGAATTATTTGACAAACTCCAGGAAATTATATACATAAAATATTGGCTTTGCTTAAAAAGATTTTAACTTGTACATAAACATCTAAAGACTGCTTACATTTGTGGTTGATCAGTATAATTACTAATTCTTTATTATACCAAATAATTTTACAAATGTACATCTGAAATAATGCTTAGGATTTTTTCTCTACATGTAACTTTAGGGCTTATGTATAATTCGTCTAATTCTGGCTTTCAGGTTGTGTTTTAGAGTATTGATTTTAACCATTGACCTGATGTTGGTCGTGTTCTCTTAATTTCATGAACCTCTATCTCTCATGGGGTGTTGATTAAGAATAATGACCTTTACCACAGATCTTATATTGGTCTTGTTTTATTCACTTTATTAACCTCTATCTCTCATTGGACGGTGTTACAGAATAATGATTTATAACACAGACATGATGACCTGACCTGAAGATGGTCTTGTTCTTTTCACTTTATTAACATCAATCTCTCATTGGATGGTGTTTCAGAATAATGATTTGTAACACAGACCTGATGATGGTCTTGTTATTTTCACTTTACTATCATTAATAGCTATTTAGAAGATTACACAATCAATTTGATACTGTTACATGGTAACATCACTTTTCATTGGTCTGAGGCATGCCATTTTAAGAGTTCAACACTTAATCATTGAAATTGCATCAGCTGTTTGAGTGTCTTTTCAAACATTTGAACATCTTAATTGCAGGCATTTGGTAAAACTACCTTGTGATTTGTCATGAGATAATAATACTTACATAATGTTTGCTATGTGTTCATGTTTGTCATTGATATTGGTAGGGACAGGCCATGTATAATAATTCATCTTTAATAATAACAATTGTACCTTGTGCAATAAGTATAAATGTTGACAGATGAATTTTATAGGGATAAATTAATCATGGTTGATTCATCATGTACTGGTAATAATAATTGTACAAGGCTTGCTAATTATAAGTATTTGCTGGAGTGACAAACCATACTTGCTAAGTGTAAATGTTTGACAATGAAAGTAAAATGGACAAATCATGTACGATACATCTTGTAATAGGACCAGTTATAAAGTGTTTACATGGCATAAATGATTTCTTTCGAACCTTAGATGGAAAGTCCATGTATTTGATACTTCATCTAATGATAATGGTCTATTACAGCATTTGCTAGGTGTAAATGTTCTCCAGTGAAGATGAGAGGGACAAACCATGTATGTTGCATCATGTATTATTAATAATGATATTGTAATGTTTGCTAAGTATATGTGCTTGCCAGTAAACCATGTAACAATTATACAATGTATGTTAAGTGTAAATGTTTGCTAGTAAATTTATGAAGGATACACCATGCATGCTTGTATAATAATAACAACAATACATTGTTTGCTAAGGGTACATATTTCCAAGTGAACTTTGTGGGAACAAATAATACTTGAGTCATCATGTAATCACAATTATATGATGTTAGCTAAGTGTAAGTGTTTTCCAGTGAACTTGGAAGGTACAGTTTAACTATGTGTGAGTTGTGTAATAATAATTGTACAAGTTTGCTAAGTTTAAATATTTGCGATTGAACATGGGAGGGACAAAGTGTGTTTATAACAGTTATACAATTTGTGCTTGATTCATCGTATAGTAATAGCAGTTATACTAATTTTGCTAAGTCTAAATGTTTGCCAGTGAGCCTTGGACAAACAAGCTGTGCATAATTCATTTAGATTGTGCTTCAGCATCTGCTTTCTGAAAATGTTTAGATCAAAAAACCCACA